>CM040242.1:262654982-263010914 GCA_022545495.1 Chrysanthemum lavandulifolium
GATGAGTTGTTGAAACAATTCATGAAATCCCAAGAGGAAATGAATCGGTTGTTGGTCGCCCAAATTTACGACATCAAGAAGTCTTTAAATGATCGACCCTCGGCCTGTGTACTCTACCTAGCAATACGATCGCTAATCCGAGGGGCGGCGCAAAGGCGATCACAACCCAAGTGGTGCTTCATATGTCGGACTCGCTGCCCTCACTACTACTTCTTCTTCTATCCCAAGGTAGTGAAAGCGAACCTCCAAAACACAATGGACCTACGACTCCAATGCCTCCTCCTCCTGTGGCATTTAGTCAAGTTACCAAGGAAACAACGGACAAAGTGCATTATTCAAGCCCACATGGTATCAAGACACGTCCCACCTTCTTAGTCCAACCTCAAGTGGTCCAAAGAACCCAAGTCAAATCAAGGAGTTGTTTTGAACCTCCGTAGCTCTGTTGAGAAACAAAATCCAAATCTTCTATTCCTTATCCTCACGGTTACATGAGCAAAGTCTCAGCGAGAAAGCTAGTCATCAAATGGAAAAATTCTTTCGATTTTCCAAGAACTTCACTTTGACATAAGCTTCATGGATGCCATCATGTTAATGCCCAAGTTTGCATCTACTCACGAAACATATGCCGAGCAACAAAGAAAAGCTATTTGAAATGGCTAATACTCCTTTGAATGAGAATTGCTCAATTGTTTCGTTAAAGAAGCTTCCCGAAGCTAGGATCCCTGAAAATTTCTTCTTCCTTGTGTTTTTCCCGGATGATTGAATGCTTTGCCCTTGCCGATCTTGGTGCAAGCATCAACTGATGCCGTATTCGATATGGAAGCAATCGTCTCTTCCTAACTTATTCCTACCGCATGACTCTCGAGCTTGCGATCGCTCTATCAAGGTCCTCTCGGCATCGCCGAGGATGTTTTCGTGAAAGTAGGAAAGTTCCATTTCCCACCGACTTTGTGGTCGCTTTATTTCGATGTCGATCCTCGAGTTCCCCTCATTGTTGGGCGATTCACGAGAACCGCCGTGTTTTATCGATGTATTTGAGCAAGAGATCACTTGCGTGCTGGTAATCTAAGTCGTTACTTTTAACCTCGATCGACTTCGAGGTACCTCAAATTATGATAATCAATCGCTTAATCGAGTCGATTTAATTGACATTGCTTCGTGAGGAGTACTCAAGAGTTTCTTGGTTATCTTCATAATTCGCCATGGAATTCCACCACATCTTCTCAACCTATCATTTCCGACTCTTCCCCTCTCTCACCCGTTTGAGGAGGCGACTCCTCCGGAAGAGATCGATGAATTCAGGTTATCGATGAATCAATTCCGCTGGAATTGATGGTGTTTATGATTCGTAGGGATATTCTTTATCTTGAGCAATTGCTTAATGAAGATCCATTACCTTCACCCTCCGAAAGAAATCACGATTGAGGAAATCAAATCGCAATCTTCCATCAAGAATTTCCCGAGGTTGAACTTAAGGACCTACCTCCTCATCTCGAGTATGCATTCTTGAGGTGATGATAAATTACCCGTCATTATTGCTAAAGACTTGACTAAGGAGGAGAAATCTGCTCTCATAAAGGTCTTGAAGTCACACAAGCAAGCAATTGCTTGAAACTCTCCGATATTAAGGGTATCAACCCCGAATTTTGTACTCACAAAATCTTAATGGAGGATGACTTTAAGCCGCTAGTCAGTAGTCGAGAAGGTGAATCCTAAGATTCACGAGGTTATCAAACAAGAGGTTCTCAAACTTCTTGATGCCGGTCCGATTTACCGATTTACGACGGTCCTTGGGTTAGCCCAATTCATCATGTTCCAAAAAGGGTATTCTCATTGTCACGAATGAAGAGAACGAGTTGATTCCGACTCGATTGGTTACGGATGGCGTGTGTGCATTGACTATCGAAAGTTAAACGAAGCCACCCGTAAAGACCATTTTCCTCACCCTTCATGGATCGATGCTTGAGAGATTAGCGAGGAACGAATACTATTGTTTCCTTGATGGTTTCTCGGTTACTTTCAGATCCCCATTGATCCATTGGATCAGAGAAAACCACATTCACCGCCCATACGGGACGTTTGCCTATAGACGATGCCTTTTGGCTTATGCAATGCTCCGGCACGCTCCAACGTTGTATGATGGCCATTTTCCACGACATGATCGGGAAACTATGGAGGTGTTTATGGATGACTTCTGGTCATTGGGGACTCATTCAGACTTGTCTCTCCCACTTAGACAAAATGCTTAAAAGGTGTGAAGACACCAATCTCTGCCTAAACGGGAGAAGAGCCACTTTATGGTCAAAGAGGCATTGTCCTCGCCATAAGATTTCTAAGAATGGGATTGAGGTTGATAGAGCAAAAGTTGATGTCATTGCTAAACCGCCTCATCCCACTCATGTCAAAGGTATTAGGAGTTTTCTAGGTCATGCCGGGTTTTATCAGAGATTTATTCAAGATTTTCTAAAATCGCCGCCTATGACCCATCTTCTCAAAAAGATGCTCCTTTTATCTTCTCTCCGAGTGCATCGAAGCTTTTGAAACACTTAAGAAAAAGCTACTAAGCACCCATTCTAGTTTCCGATCGGGACTTACCTTTGAGCTCATGTGCGATGCAAGTGATTTTGCAATCGGTGCGCTCTTGGGCAACGCAAAACCAAGCATTTCCACCAATCCACTACGCAAGCAAAACTATGACTCAAGCTCGGACCCATTACACCACTACGGAAAAAGAATTATTAGTCATGGTATGCGTTGAGAAGTTTCGCCATATCTTATATTGACCAAATCGTGGTGTATACGGATCACTCGGCACTCAAATATCTCTTTGCAAAACAAGATGCAAAGCCGAGATTGCTCGTTGGGTTCTCCTCCTACAAGAATTTGATATCATCATTCGTGATAAAAAGGAGCCGAGAACCCGGTCACGATCATCTCTCCCGATTAGAGAACCTCACCAAAATGTGTTTGAGAAAAGGAAATCAATGAAACTTTTCCTCTCGAAACACTCAACGTGGTTTCTTTTCGGAGACTCTTCTACCCCATGGTTTGTCGACTTTGCAAATTACCATGCGGTAACTTCATAGAAAGGGATGTCGTCCCAACGGAAAATAAATTCTTCAAAGATGTGAAACATTATTTCGGGACGACCCCTACTTGTTTAAAATCACATGCGGATCAAGTCATCCGGCGATGTGTGTATGGTCGAAGCCGCTGACATTCTCAAGGCTTGCCATTCGGACCTCTTGGGGACATCATAGCCCCAACTACACCGCCAAGAAGGTGTTTGATTCGGATTCTATTGGCCCACGATCTATAAGGATGCCCATGAATTGTTAAAACCTGTGACGCTTGTCAACGCCACGGAATATCTCACAAAGAATGAAATGCCGCAAAATGCTATTCAAGTGTGTGAGATCTTTGACATATGGGGCATTGACTTTACGGGCCATTTCCTTCTTCTCATGGTAATAAATACATACTCGCGGGCGTTGACTACTTGTCAAAATGGGTCGGTTAAGGCTTTACCCACCAACGATGCCCGAGTTGTTGTGAAATTCTTAAAATCTCTATTTGCTAGGTTTGGAACTCCACGAGCCATCATCGGTGATCGTGAGTACGCATTTCTGAATGACCAATTTGCAAGAGTCATGCAAAAGTATGGTGTAACTCACCGCACCTCTACCCGTATCACCCACAAACAAGTGGGCAAGTGGAAGTTTCTAACCTGGGATAAAGAATTCGGAGAGGACTGGCTTTGAAACCGTGCCTCTTGGTCGGATAGGTTAGATGATGCACTCACGGGCCTTCCGTACACCTACAAAACACCCATCGGGTGCACTCCATAAGCCGGTGTACGGAAGGCATGTCATCTTCCGGTTGAGCTCGAGCACAAGGCATACTGGGCCTTGAAGCATGCTAACTTTGATATTCGACGGTGGTGATCATAGGAAAGTTCAAATGAATGAATTAAATGAACTCCGTGATCAAGCTTACGAGAACTCTTTGATCTATAAACGTAAGACAAAGAAGATTCATGACTCAAAATCAAGAACCGCGTTTTCAACGTTGGTGATAGAGTCCTTCTTTTCAATTCAAGATTGAAGATTTTCTGAAAATTAAAATCCGTTGGTCTCGGTCCATTTACTATCGCTAAGGTTTATCCTTATGGTACCATTGAGTTATCTCAACCCGATGGTCCTAATTTCAAAGTGAATGGTCATCGAGTGAAGCATTACTTTGGCGAGGACATCCCATCCATGGTTGTCCCAGTTTACAAACATTCCCCATGAACCAATGAATGCGGGATCGAGTCAAGCTAGCGACTCGGTAATCAAAAAGCGAGAGCATGCCATATGGGTTTTCACCCATATTTCGCCTTCTCACCTCTTTCTAACACCCCAGTGGGGGTTGCCACATGTGTAAAAAAAAAAAAAAAAAAAAAAAATCTTCTTTCTAAATAATGGCCTTAGTATTTCCCTTTCACGTTCTCGTTTCAAAGATAACCGCGGTGCATTTTGAATATTGAGGGCAATATTCATTTCTAAGTGTGGGGAATTCTCACCTAATTTTATCATATAAGTATACCAATTCCCGTTTTGGCCAAAAATTTTTTTTTGGAGTAAGTGTTCTACACTTTCTCGCTTGGTTATCGATCCGCCATGTCTCAGAAGACAAAAGGATTGGCTAATCCAGAGCAAACGGCTCTTGGTAAAGATTTCTCAAATCCGCTTATATGGCTTGCAATTTGCCCAAAATTGTATGGTTTTTCACCACCATATCCTAAAAAGTGAAGAGTTGGCTAGCCCATAAGGTTATGGCTTGTGGTAAAGGCAATGGAAAATCCATAATTGGTATTCACTCACCAAAGATAATGTTGATAATTTATCTAAGAGTTGGCTAGTCCGTAAGGGTACGGCTTCCGTAAAGACAAAATCAAACCGTTGAAAGTCGGTGGTTTGCTCAAAATCACATGGTTATCTGTACCATGGTTCTTACTTGAACTAAAACATTTGGCTACTCCGAGTAATGGCTTTTGGTAAAGAGATTAAAATCCATTATGTTTTCAAATCATTGCTAGGACTAGCAATATCTCAAGATGTGGGGATTGATGAGTGTCTAAATACTCATCATTTTGTACTATCTCAGATCGCAAAATCATCTCGAAAACACTCGAAACACATCAAAATGATCAAAATATCACAAATCAGTGTTTTATGTGTTTCAAATTCAAAAATATCAAAATCGATGAAAAACATATCAAATTTGCAAAATTGCGCTTCATCCCCAAGTTTATAAAATTGTCAAAAATAGTCCCCGAGCCATAATTTCAAAAGCAAAAGTCACCAAAGGTCCCTTTAAAATCAAAAGTTATCAAATTTAGTCCTTTGGTGGAAAATATCAAAAGTTTGAGAAATTACAAGTTTAGTCCTTCAACTTTCAAAATTGGCGTAAATGGCCCCGGAAAATTGCAAATGGCAACATTGGTCCTTATACTTATTGAGATTGTCAATTATGGTCCTTGAAGCAACTTTGCAAGATTGGCGCTTTAGGTCCCTCAAATTGAATTACATAAAAGGTCCTCGTATTTAAAACCCTTTAAACACCCATTTGGACCTTTTCAAACCCCGCGACCCCATCAATATCAATTGTGAACCCCTTTATAATATCTGGTCAAACTAACCATCAACTCCACCCTTTCCCGCTTTCCTCCTCGTGTCTCGCTACCACCATACCCACCACCAACTCAACCAACCCACCTCCATTCCTCTCTCCCATGTCCCCTCCACCTAAACTAACATCCAAGGATCATTTAATGCTTCCTCACCCACCATTTCTACCCCATATGGCTTATAAGAGATTTGGCGCCAAAAACATTTTGAACGGTTGAGATTGATTCAAGCCATCCAACGGCTAGGAAAGAGTTGGGAAATGCTCAGAGATGAAAGAGAAAGGCTTTGGGTTATAAAAGAGAAGCAATGGGAGCAATTGCAAGGGTCTTCTAGTTTTTAATTTCCAAAAATATGTCGTTTTTATCTTAAAGTGTTAATTTAGCAGGAAACTTGTAATCTTTTGTCATTTTGTATCAAGTTAAAGCTTTTAAGTGTATTGAAACTCAATTTAAGTATTAATATCGGTTTGTGTTTAACATTCTCGCTTTATGTCCACTTTGTGCAAATTTCCAAATATAAGTCTTGTTTACAAGCTTCAAACATCTCATTTCTCACTCTAAATAGTTTTTACAAGCTTATAAAAGCTTTTATAAGCTTAAACCCGCTTTAAGCACATTTGGAACCGGTCAAAGAAAGTCAAACAGGTCAAAATGGCAAAGGAAATGGAAATGGGTGAAGCACTATGGATGTGGGTTGATATTGAGCTAGGTTGGGGTTTAGATAGGTTAGAGGATCATCGGTTGTTTGTGCAAACCATTGTGGTTGTGGACCTTGCAAGTAATTTTCAAGATTCTTAGTATAATCTTCATTTGTAATCACCACGGTTCTAAGTCGTTTATTAGGTGTATTTGAGTTAATATAAGCGATTTGGATCATTATCATGTGGTAGTTTAGAGTTTGATCAATTTTAGTCACAAACTGCTGACTAAAGTGGTGTTTGGATTTGTAGTTTAAAAGGTGATTAAGGTGTATTCGTATAACTTCGTTAGTTCATGCTTGTCGAGTCACAATCAACTCATATCTGTTTTAGTTTATGTCTCAAAACCACAAAAGTCAAAAAACCATATAACTTGAATCAGACAGGTCACTGTTGGATTTTTAAAGAGCAAGTCATTCATTTTGTGTTTAGAAGTCATTAACCAAGGTTGTAATAGCTTCATTACATCATAACAACCCATAATCAGTCATTAAATTGGATTAAAACTTCACCAAAGTCAACTCTTATCCGGTTTTCAAAAGTCAAAATGTCAAAAGTTGGAATCACAGCAGATATCGCGCCTTCTCCACGTGTTTCATAAAAGGGTTTTAAGTTCTCGATTTTTGGATACAAGTAGTCTTCTAGGTTGTTTCTAAGTCCTAATATCTGCTTTTACCTCAAGTGCTTTGGATAAGCTTGGGCATAAGCTCAAAGTGAGCCTCACAGCCTCAAGACCACTCAAGATACATCGAGTGGTTTTCTCGCTTTTTGTAATGCAGCACCGAGCTTATAAAAGCTTTTCAAGGTCTAGTCTTTTGGTCATAGATAGCCACTTAGGTCTAGTTGAGATATCAATCATTGGTTTTTAGTTTGCAGCTTATTTTAGTGCTTATTTGTTGTCTGCAAGCTAGTACCCAAAAACTGTTTTTAGTTCTTTAATCAAATCATCAAATCTTGGTAGCTTGTATATCAGTGACTGTAGCTTGTTGATTTTAGTTGGATTTTGGTTAATATAGTTTATTAGAACTTCTGTTAACAGTTGGTTGCCTGTTTAGATCATTTGGCTTATTTAGTGCTTATTTCAATAAGCAATCTCACATCAGTTCCATAATCTTGTACACAAGCACCTGTTTTTCTAATTTTCATAGCTTCTTAATATAATTTTAGAATTTTCTTGAAATTTTCAGATTTTTCTCTGCTGTTTTACTATTTTTCTTGATTTTTATTAAGTTTTAAGCCTTTTAAATAGCATTTAATACAAAAATTAGAAAAGGTTCAAAAAATAATTTTTCAATTTTCTTAGGCTTAGATAAATATAAAAAGTAAAAAACTAATTTTCCATATTTTTCATAGTTCATTTGGTAATTTTAGTAATTTAATTAGTTTTTAATAGTTTAAAATCCTAGAAAATAGAAAATAGTCACAAAATACAAAATAGTTTTAAAAAGTCTATTTTGATATTTTAGACTTTCCAAGTGTTAATCTTATTTTTCTAGCTTAATTTCCTATTTTCTTATATTTTAGGTAATTAATTAATAGTTAAAAATAGTTTTAATTAGATAATTAGTTTTAAAAATAATTTTCTTTTCCTAAAAATTTTCTTTTATTATTAGGATTGTAAAAACATCATTTTCATATTTTTAGGGTTAATATTGATTTAGTTTCACTTTTTATTTTGCACATTACGTAATTTTTAATTTAAACGTACGTTTTAGGTTTTAAACGTTCATCACTTTAAATATAGTGATAGCGTTTATTTAATAGGTTTTATCTTTTTTATTTTTCTTTAATTTGCATTTAAGCCGTCTTTATTTGTTGGCTTTTCTCGTAGTTATAATAATCACAATTCCCTTTATCATTCAAATTTCTCGATCACTAAACGTAGATTGATCCATCAGATAGCTCATTTGGGACATAACGACCGGGAGACTCTATACTCCTCGATCTTAATTGTATTAGTGTTTGAGCGCTTTTAGTCTTTAGACTTGATGCTTAGCACCGATCAAGAACATCCCCAAGATAATCCAAATGAAAAATCCATGGAAGTATTGTTAATGAAGAGCGGATCGCTAAATTAGATTCCCAGTTGCCTTTGAAAAATCTATTAGGAAATCAATTGCAAAAGAAAAAGCACCAAATCTAGCTCTCGATTCCGCTTCATTCCCGATGACGATGATAATGAAGTTACCCTTGATATTAGTCAACTTTATACAGTTCATCAAGTTCATCGCTTGAAATTCCTTCCATGAAAAATCGGGAGAAAAGACTATGATGGAATTACTAGCGTAAGAACAAATGGAAAGTATAAAACATATGTATGCTAGTCCTTCTCAACTCCTCGGTCACGTTATCACACCCGAGGTTCACACTCACTCTCCGAGCATGGGGATGAGCATCTTGACATCGTTCTCGAAAAGGAATCGGACGAATTCATAAAGTCTAGTGTTGAGAACCTTGTCCCAATCCCGAGAGAGTCACAGGAACTTTTGACCTCTCGAGTGTTCAAAAGATCATTTTGAGACTTTCTCCGATTTTAGCGATGATTGTAAATCTTATGGAGACATCGAGTATGTTGAGGCATCACTCCCACGCCTTATACTTTTCTTGAGGAATTCACCGATGAACTCACTCACATCACCCACTTTCATCGAAGTGACGATGATCTCTTTGATTTCAAGCCGATCTTGAAGAAACTAAAAGTCTCCTATATAATGATCATTCACTCATTTCTTGTCCCATTTCCGACTCTTCCATTCCTTCTCTCACTCCGGATGAGGAAGATGACAACTTTGGAAAGAGGTCGATGCTTTTCTTAGTGATGAATCAATTCCAACAGGATTGACAATACTTACTTTGATTCGGAGGAGACATCCTCTTTCTTGAAAATCATGATTAAAGAACTGCTTCCGCCTCTCCTCCGGAAATTTTGTTGCCAATCACCATACAAGCTTCAAGTCTAAGCTTAAAAATCTAACAAATGGTGATTTGCTCCTCACTAATGAAGAATGGGATTGCATTGTGATGCACATCTTTATTCCATTTTCACAAATGGTGCGGTTTCGTTCCCTTTTCTCCTTCGTGAATGAGGACACTATTTTTGATCCCGGCATTTTCATTTATCATTTTGAGCCGGTTCTATGTATATCTCGTCGGTGTGGAACTTTCACGCACTTCAATGTTTATCCAAACATCTTGAATGAAAGTCCGATGGAGATTGTCTCTTCCACTTACTTCCCATGAACAAATTATCTGGGTCGAGTCAAGCTAGCGACTCGGTAATCAAAAACAGTAGTTAAACATGGGTTTTCACCCGTGTGTACCACCCTAGTGTGGGGAGATGCCCCACATGTTGTATATAGATCTAAAAATGAATGAAAATTGTAAATATAAAAAAATAATTGTTGTGTTTCTACACTTAGCTAGTAATGTTATCTTTTACGTTCTAAGTTTCGGCATAACAGTGGTACTTTGAATATTGAGGACAATATTCATTTCTAAGCTGGGGAAATTTCGTGAATTTGATCATAAATGTACCCTTTAGTCCCTTTTTCCCCAAAATGGCCAAATTTTAAAAAAAAATAGTGGAAGTACTATGTACTAAACACAACAAATGGTAATCACCCACCATGTCTAACCCACATAAGGATTGGCTAATCCAGAGCAAACGGCTCTTGGTAAAGATATCTCAAATCGTGACGGCTTGCAATTTGCCCAAAATTGTATGGTATTCAACTCACCATATCCTTAAAAGTGAAGAGTTGGCTAGCCCGCAAGTTTATGGCTTGTGGTAAAGGCGTGGAAAAACCATAATTGGTAATCACTCACCAAAGATAATATGGATAATTTGTCTAAGAGTTGGCTAGTCTAGAAGCAAACGGCTCGGTAAAGACAAATCAAATCCATTGAAGTCGGTGATTTGCTCAAAATCATTTGTTATCGGTGTATCAAGGTTCTTACTTGAATCGAAACATTTGGCTACTCCGTAGTAATGGCTTTTGGTAAAGAGATGAAATCCATTAAATTTTTCTCAAAACATTGCTAGGGACTAGTAATATCTTAGTGTGGGGATTGATGAATGTCTAAATACTCATCATTTTGTACCATTTAAACCGCAAAACATCCGAAAACACTCGTAAATGCATCAAAATGATAAAAATATCACAAATAAGTGTTTTATGTGTTTTAAATGCAAAATATCAAAATCGGTGAAAACGTATCAAGTTTGCATAATTGGCGCTTTAGTCCCCAAGTTTCAAAAGTTGTCGAAACAGTCCCCGTAAAACAAAATAAAGAAAAATGTTATTCAAGGTCCACGAAATATTCTAAGTTGTCAAAATGGTCCTTGAATAAATCTTTTGTCAAATGGCAAAAAGGTCCTCAACTTTCAAAATGTCAAGTTTGGTCCTCGAAATTTGAAAATGTCAAAATTGGTCCTTGTACTATTGAAGCTTGTCAATTTTGATCCCTTGCGAACTTTGGAAAATGGCGAAATGGTCCTTCAAAAATCGAAATTGCAAAGTTAGTCCTTGTTATTTAAATACTAATCCATGACCCTTTGTGTATTTTGACCTTGCCTTATAACCATTGTGACCACCTTGAACCCATGACCCCACATTTCCTCGTTTTGAACCCTTGGTCAAACCCACGACAAACTACTCACCCTTTCCCTCCCAACTGGGTTTCTTCTCCCACTGACCGCTTGCCTGCAACACCTTACCTGCTCCTCCCATCACCTTATCACCTTATTCCTCACCTCATCATCACCCCTACACTCCACCCCCCTAGCCGCAAATTCGAGCCCTACAACAAATTATGCTTTTCCGCCAAAACCAAATGAATGGCCAAAATCCACAAAACTCATCCATTGGCTCACAAAAGTGGTGGGATGTGCTCGAAGGACATGTGGAAGCCTTTTGCATATAAAAAGAAGAAAGAGAGAGAGAGAAGCAAGAGTTAGTTTTAAATTTCAATGTATGTCGTTTTATAGAAATGTCTTAGTTTAAATCTTAAAATGTAATTTTTCGCCATTGTATTGAATTTAAGTTAACTCGCTTTTGAAATCAAGTCTAAGTTCTAATTCAAAGTTTGATTTAAGTTCCATGTTTTCATTTCACTGTTGAAAAAGTTAGTTTCAAACACTGTATTAAAGCTTCCAAGTAGCTTTATTTTAACTCAAACAAGTTAACTTAAGCTTGTTATAGTTTTTGAATAGCTTGGAAAACAGGTTCAATCAATTTTCAATTTTGGTAAACAAAAGTCAACTGTAAGCTCAAATGGACATTGAAATGGTTTATGGTGTTGCAGAGCATGGATGTGGGTTGATATTGAGTTGCTTTATGGTTTAGAATAGATAAGTGGATCCTTTGTTCTTTGGCAATCCAACGTGGATAGGGACCTTATGTAAGTTCAAATCCAATTTGTTGCATAATCGTGTCTCGTGGCTATAAGTAGTTTAAATCATATTTAAGTTGTACTTAGGATACTTAGATTCATTTTGATAGACCAAAAGCTAGTTTAGCTTTGGTTAGTGTAAATTGCAAATCAAGATAATTAAGTGGTGTTTGGATTATTACTTAACTGTTTTTAGGTTTGTCTGTGGTTGATACTTGTTGCTTTAGGCTTAATAAGCTCAAAGGTACTCATTCAAGTCATAAAGATGCATCTACATTAGCTCAAAAGTCAAAACTCCATTAAACCGCCTTTAACTACTTTATCACAGATTTTGGAAAGACAAAACTTGTTTTGTGCTTAGAAAACATAGATGTAGGTTGCGATGTATTATTTCATCTTATAACATCATATTCGTGGGTAAATCAAGATCAAAGCTCAATTTAGTCAAACTTGTCAAAACTATCAAAAGTCAAATGCACAATCCGGTTTTAGCCTAACTAGGTGATTTTTCATTAAGTCATTCTTGGACCAAATCAAATGAAACTACGGGTTTTATAAGTTCGATGAGGTCTAGTTTCTTATTAGGATTTTTTTGATTTTTAGAAATTTTCAAAAGCTCCAAATGAGCTTGTCAAAAGGGCAAAAGTGCTCACATGCACATGTGGACCGAGACCTGCACAGTATATTGTGCAGCTTGTGCGATCCTTGCACAAAGCTCCTCTGAGCCCTCTTGGTCTAGTTTTTGGTTTACAAGCACCTAGCTGTGTCTAGTTTAGGTTCCAATAATTGTTTTCATTTCGACTTCTTGAGTGGCTTATTTTTAAGCCACAAAGTAGCACCAAACTGCTTTTAGCACTTAATGTCAAATCATCCAAATCCTTGTAGTTTGTATTCCAGAGGTTAAAGCTTGTTGTAATTAATTGATTTTGAGTGTTTTAACATAATACGCCTACTGTGAAGGTTTGGTGCTCAGTTTGAACCTTGTGCTTATTTCAAGTGCTTATTACATAAGCACTTGTATTTCAGTTCCATTTTCTACCAAACAAGCACATGTTTTTCTATTTTTCTTAGATTCATAACATTATTTTAGAGTTTTCCTGAATTTTTCACATTTTTCTAGGACAGTTTGCTATTTTTCTTAATTAAAAACAGTTTTTAGGCCATTTTTAATTAGCATTTAATACAATTAATTAAGAAAAGTTTCAAAAAAAATAATTTTTCAATTTTCTTAAGTTAAGGTAAATATAAAAAGTAAAAAATTATTTTTCCAGATTTTCATAGTTTAATTTGTATTTTTAGTAATTTAATTAGTTTTAAATAGTTTACAATTCATAAAAATAGAAAATAATCGGAAAAATACAAAAATAGTTTTGAAAATTCTCTTTTGATATTTTAGATTTTCCAAGTCATAATTTTATTTTTCTAGTTTTATTTCCTATTTTCTTGTATTTTAGGTTATTATTAAATAGTTAAAAATAGTTTTTAATTAATAATAATTAGATAAATAGTTTTAAAATAATTTTCTTTTCTAAAATTTTCTTTTATCATTAGGTTTGTAAAAATATCATTTTCATATTTTTAGGATTAATATTGCTTGATTCACATTTTCTTGTATCGTTACGTAGTTTTAATTTAAATTTTATAAAGAAAAATCAAAACATCATTTTTGCAAATAGTGATAGCGTTTATTTAATATATTTTTTATCTTTTAATTTCCTTTAATTTGCATTTAAGCCCCGTGGTTTATGTACTTTTCCTTAGTTATAATAAATCACAACCTCTTTTCCGCTTCAAATCTCGATCACTATCGTTTGACTATTCTCGCATTTCGTTGGGACATAACGACACAGGGAAACACTATACTCTCTCGATCTTCATTGCATTTGCTTCGAAATGCTTTAAGTTTATTACGGTCGGCCATTCACAAGTGGCGGCTGAGTGATAAAACTTGACGGTTTGGAGCGGATCGATCTGCATCGTTGTTGTGCTACTCTTGTTTGGTGTTCCCAATTTCACTTCATCCAATATCATAGTGGCAGATTTTTAAAAAAACTAGCTCTTATTAACGTAGTGTGGAAGCATGTAAACTTAACACGAAATAGATTAAACGGAACTGTATACCAACTCTTATTTAAAAAAAATGAAAAGAAAGAATGACGAAAACTAAAATGGGCCAAATGGATAGACTCATAAAAATGTTCTTAGTATATTAAGAATCAATTTCTAAGCCATTTAGGTCTACAACAAACTAACATGTCAAATATCAATTTCCTGAATAAAAAGTCACCTCAACGCCATTTACAAAGTGGGCATTTATTTTGGGACAGTGGGAGTTTTAATTACCGATGCAAAGCCTAATATAATACAATATCACTTACTAACAAAATGACTCCTAATTATGCTTGTCTCACTAATTGATTTTTTAACAATAGAAACCTTACTAACCATATCAAACTCGTAGATGCTACAAAACAAACCCGCAAATGTATAGCAAAGAAACTATTCAAGTTAGCGGATACATTTTCACACTTGTGCACGCACGTCGGAAGCTATGAATTAGCATTAGAATCCATATGGAATTTTATAATAAAAGAAACAGTTCTAAAAAAGTTCGAGCAATATCACCGCATATAAGGAATGACTCTCGGTAGTAGTATCTTAGCTCGAGTAAGTGAAATGTATAAACATAACATAGCTAAATAAAAACATAACATAGCTATCATCACTAACCTAAATACATGATGTATTTTCAACTTCCGAAACCCATTTCAACCCGCACCAAATATTACTCATCCTAGACCCATGTCTAAGAAAGCACTATTTAGAGCAATCCCACATGGGCCAGCTCATACATAGCGATATAATGACGCTATATGAACACTTTTACTATCACATACCTTTCCGCGACTGCAAAAATCTAACAGAATTGTAGTAATCTTTTCTAAAATCACATGCTAAATACTTGATATATTAGTGGCACAACGACGACAAAGATATGGGTTGTTATGTAAGAATAATGTTCTTGGTAAGCTAATGTTCTAACTTTTAAAGCTTATGTACTGTAAATAGCACATTATCTTAATTTCGATATGCATAAGATAGTGACGAATTTATCAAATGAAAGCCATTCGAATATCAAATTAAGAGCGAATATAAGTTGTAGTTGAAGATTAAGAATGATTGATTTCTTGATTTAGATATGTTAAGACTGAATATGAGGTTAAATGCTTAATAAATAAAAACAAAAACAAAAGCTTCATAGCACCCAATCAGGTAGACATAATAGCTTCAAAGTCCTTCAAGCATTTTATCAAACATGTAGTGTGCATTTAAAATTCTTCAAATCACTATCCCATTTACCAATTATAATATTCTCACACAAGTACAATTACCGATTAGCACAAAGTTTTAACACAACCAGAATCTATTTAAGATATTTTGAAAGAAAAGAATAAACCAAGAACTTCAACACAACCGAAATTTACACATCTCCCATACTTTTTTAAATTTAGGAGTGTATTATTGAAGAGGATTTGAAAGAATAAACAAAACCTTAAAACTGTGAATTAAAGAAACTCTAAAAAAAATGACATTTTCAAATCAGCTTCAATACCTTTTTCTGAAGATATACCGAGTTGAAGAAGATGAATGAAGATTAGATGTTCAGAAAATGAGATTGTATGTTCTAGTGGATTTTATTTTTGAATTTCAAATTTGAATTTGTTTGAAGGAAAAGCAATTGGAAGAAAAGCAATTTGAGTTGCCTTCTTAAAGCAATAGAAACGCGTTTGATTTTCCAATGACAAAATAGGAGCAGTCAATATCTTTGAAGAGGCTTTTAAATAAACTAGAGTAAATTACACCGTTCGTTCTTGTGGTTTTGCGTTAACCGCATATTTATCGTCCTTTCGACAAAAAAAAACCGTCTCGTCCTAAGTGGCAAGAACGTTATGCGCGTTAGTCCCTCCTCTAACGGAGCCCACTAACGATCGTTAAGTCTTGTTAACCCGAGGTATAATCGCCATTTCAATACCATGCGGACTAACGGTGCAAGGATGAACGGTGTAGTTTACTCTTTTTGTCCGTTTTTACGTTTTCGTCCGTTTTCTTACGCTTTCGTCCGTTTCTTATGTTTTACTCGTGTTTTTTACGTTTCGTCGCTTTCTTACGTTTTCGTCCATTTTTATGTTTTCGTCCCTTTTACGCTTTACTCTGTTTTTACATTTACGTACATTTTCACGTTTACTCGGTTTTCGTTTTACTTTGTTTTACGTTTTCGTCCATTTTACGTTTCGTCCGTTTCTTCGTTTCGTCCGTTTTCATCCGTTTTATACGTTTTGTCCGTTTAATCGTTTTCTTCCGTTTTCTAACGTTTTACTGTTTTTACGTTTCATCCGTTTCCTTATGTTTTCGTCCATTTTCACGTTTCGTCTATTTTTCTTCGTTTACTCGCTTTGACGCTTTCATAAGTTTTTACGTTTTCGTCGCTTACGTTTTAATCATCTTTTATGTTTTCTTCCTTTTCTTACGCTTTACTCTGTTTTACGTTTCATTATGTTTTTACGTTTTAAATCCGTTTTTACGTTTTAAATACGTTTTCGTTTTCTTACTTTCTTACGTTTTTGTCTGTTTTCTTACGTTTTAGTACGTTTTTATGTCTTCGTCCGTTTTCTATGTAAAAAGCAGTAAAACAAACGAAAGAAAACATAAAAACCGAGTAAAACATAAGAAAAGCGGTAAAGCGAAGAAAACTAAGAAAACATAAAAAAAAGCAGGCATTTAAAATGTAAGAAACGGACAAAACAGATTTAAAACGTAAAAATAGACAAAAACGTAAGAAAATGAACGAAAATTTAAAAACTCGACGAAAACGTAAAACCAGTAAAAAACGTAAAAAGCGAACAAAAACATAAGAAATGGACGAAAACGTAAGAAAATGGACAAAACGTAAAAAACAGAGTAAAACGTAAGAAAATGAGCGAAGTGTAAAAGCGATGAAACGTAAAAAAACAGAGTAAAACTTTAGAAAAACAGACAAAAACGTAAGAATATGGACGAAAACGTAAGAAAATGGACGAAAACGTAAAAAAGACGAAAACGTAAAAAAAGACGAAACACGTAAGAAAAACGGAAGAAAACGTATTAAAACGGACAAAAACATTAAAAAATTGATGAAAATGACGAAAACGTTAAAACGTAAAATGTATCTAAAACGTAAAAAGCAAAGTAAAACGAAAAACTTGAGTAAAGCGTAAGAAAGCGGACGAGAATGTAAAAAACGGAGTAAAGCGTAAAAACGGAGGAAAACATAAAAAGCGGACGAAAACGTAAGAAAAACGGACGAAAACGTAAAAACGGGTAACATGTTAAAAACACGAGTTAAAAGTAAGAAACGTAAGAAAGCGGACGAAACGTAAAACACGGACAAAAGAGTAAACTACACCGTTCGTCCTTGCACTGCTCGTCCTTATGGTGTTGAAATGACGATTATACCCTCAGGTTAACAAGACTTAACGAGCATTAGTGGCCTCCGTTAGAGGGAGGGACGAACGGTGCATAACGTTTGCAGTCAACGCAAACCACAAGGACGAACGGTGTAATTTACTTAATAAACTATGAGTTTAAAATTGCGATTTTTAGTTTTTTTAAATGGTCTTTATGTGGATTTATATGACATCATCAAATAACATTTTTTTATTCACTCAACCAATAAGAGGTTTACATATAGTCAAAGATGACTTAATCAAAAACCCTTTTAATAGTATAGATAGATAAATTTGTATTGAGATTTATAATTATTGGGCCCACAAGTTTTTGAATATTATGTAAAAATAAAACTTTTTATGCACACGGGAAAAGAAAACTATTCTAACTTAATGACAAAAAAAGTAAAAACACAAGAATGAGTCTACTAGCTTCTACTTATTTGCACCAAACAACCATTTTTACCTATCAGTCCTAAATACTACATCCAACCCCACAAAACAAACGGACCCTTAGTTTTCAAATAGCAGGATGCAACAAGACGCTTTTGAGATTTTGTGATGCAAAGAAATAAGGATTACATCAATCGTAGAAGAATCAGACACTAATGTCAATCTTCACAAAACTAAATTATAGAGCGACAAAAGACCACTTTTTCGAGTCTAATAGCATGTCAATATGTCATGGAATTCCCTATAAAGATTACAAGCACTATAAAAATGTGCTGAAAAGTTTATTTGCAAGATACATACATATGAGTCAATGGAAAAATCCATAATCGTTGGTTATAAGTTAAAAAAGATTGACTAAAACGAATAATCCAATTAAACCGTGACCAAATTTGTGTAGATATGTTATCAAAACGTGAACGGCTCCACAATTGTATTAATAGATAATGAAGGTGGTATGAGATTTGATATACTGTTTAGGAACAAGAATGAGTCTCCTAGCTTCTACTTATATGCTCCTCAAAAGCTGGTTTTGTACATACTCTTTTGCTAGTGAGGCGTACACATCCCGCACCATCTCTTTTGATGGGGATACCTAGTTTTGAAACCAACTCAACTCAACTAACTTGTGTGGCTCTCCAACTGATGTTATAGACTGTAGCTTGAGCAACATCTATGTTAATATATCTTCTATAGTAGCTACTACTGTTGTATGTTTAACTCCTGCTTTTTCTTGTTACTCATGCAAATGTTTAATAGAAAATGACGGTTTTCGATAGAACATTTTGTCTTAGATACTTCTACTCTCATGGCTGTCATGGTTGCAATATTCACAAAAACATCAGTAAACAGTGACCATATGGTGACGCTGCCAATCACATATGACTAGGCCGGGCTGTGCGTATGCACAGCGTAACATTTTCCTAATATTACATTATACACCAAAAATATCCACCAACAAACCAGAGTCCCCTGTTACAGCTAACAGTTTACTAGAGGGCTAGCAAAATGGAAACTTATCTTATTCCGGACTACTTGAAAGAAGGTGTTATGGTGCCCATAACAATCAAATTAGCTTAATTAATTCATTCAAAAACTGACAGAAGTGGTATTAAAGGAAACCACAGGGAAGCAAATACAAAAAGACAATATCTGCTGCTGAAAAAAAAACAAATTGGTGATAAATTTGTAAAAAAGTGCTTTGATACTCTGAAAAACATTAGGGGTTTGGTGGAAATGGATGCATTAAGTAAGCACGCCGCCAGTTCTCTATAAACGCCAACTCCTCTGGATTCGAGTTTGGAGAAATTTCGCGATCATTAAGGGTGTTTATTATCTGTCTAGTCTGACCGAGAAGTTGGGTTGCAGCAAGTACACTCGCCTCCCTTTTCTCTATAACAATTTCATGACATTTCATTGCAATGACTAGGGGCAAGTTAGTGAGACAAGCAGCCAATATGTCCGAAATCATTGATGCTAATCTCGTGAATAGGTCCTCTTGGCTAACCTCGTCAATGTTGCCTTGGTTCAAGAGCAAGATTGTTTGGGTTATGCGATACATTGAATTGGCACAAATAGCCCTTTCAATGTCCATAGCCTCCACCTCCATGACCACGTTTTGAGCTTCATCCCTGAACCATTGAAGAATTTGTGCTGCTCTGTTCACCCCAGGAGCATGGTATTGTAACTTTTGTCCCAACCATCTGTTGTAGAATTCAACTTCTAGCCACAACATTTTAGCTGCCTTTTGAATTCTAACATACTCATTAGTAGTATTGAGGCTGTCTTCCACAAGTTTGACATATGCAAGACCTTCACTCACACTGATAAGCAAATTATCAACTCGGTCATCTGAGATTCGCGGAAGAGAAATGGCGATAGTTGTCAGAGTTACCAACGGTAAGCTCCAGCAATCGAGATATACCACAGGAGTTAAAGGTGGACCATGAAAGCTGTCATACTCTCCAACTCCTGCAAAACCATTAGATTGCACTAAAAGACTTATAAGATTATTGGGTTGGTGATTTTCAGCATTTACGATGATGAGGTTGACAGATTTTGTAATGCTTTTCAATGTTCGCTCAGCAAGCTCCATATCATCTTGAAGTTGCAAAACATACTGGCGAAGATCTATATTTTGTTCTGGTTGCTCAGGATTTTGTACCACCAGAATACCCGAGGCAACAAGCATGGCCTTTAACGACTTCCAACAATGAAAACATTGGATGCCACAGATTACAAACAACAGGTAGCACAACCCTAATATCTTGCATGCTACCACAACCATCTTTTGAATTCCTATACAAAATCTGAGAACTATGATTTTCAAATTATAGATGACAATCTTGTATCTGCGGCTACGAGATGAGAATGATATGCTACTTTGTTTCCAATCACATAACATCTGAGTCTAGTATTTTTCTACCTTAAAGACATTGATGTGGTTCCAAATCCAACTTTTGGTCAGCTTAAAGCTTAAGCATGCAAAACATCTAAAAAGGGGGGCAATTGTAGCAAGGATCACTCCGACAGATTGTATTATGAAAATCAATAGCATTGACCACTTATAATCTGACTTATAGTCCCTTGTAGATAAACGGAGAGTCATATACACAATAAGAATGTGAAAGACAGTGCTAGTAGCACATATTACCCCCGAAGCAGAGCTTGTAGCATGGCAAGCGGATATAAATTGGGGGCTCCCGGTTCCTGCCATGATCCAGTAGTTGCTCACATGCTGCTTTAAATTCTCAACAGTTAATCTTTCTTGTGGTAAGTCTCTTAAAGCTGTTTCGTGACCTGCCTGATATTTCGATTCTAGAATCTGTTTGGATTTTAGTATCGCTAAAAAAGAACATGCATATATAATCAGCAACATGAGTAACATACCTACATAAAAGGTGGCTATGACATCATGCATAGATAAGTACGTGCGTGTATCTTTACCATCAGCAATTTTCTCAAGCAAGTCCTCGTTATTTATATACAATCAAAGAACACCCGTATTTATGACCAGGGTAATTACCAAAACACCTAAAGCTATGATGTTTGTGAAAAGTTCCTTGCTGTTCATTGTAGCTAGAGAAGGCAATAAATTGGTCATCATGGTGCACATAAACGCCATGCTTCCAAGCTTCGCAACCTGATCTACATGACCTGGCATTGAATTATTTAGATCTACAGGCAGCTTCATTGCAACAGCTATCACAGAGAGAGAAGCAGCATTCAGAGTAAAATATCTGCATGGAAACCATAGTTTTCTGTTGCGGAAACCATGTAATAAATCAGCGACCATAGCAAAGACGCATATAAGAGAAGCTAACGCGATATAAATCCCAATCCATAGCATAGGTTCACTGAACTTGTTTCCCTGATCTGACCCGTATATTAACAAGAGGTAATGCCTAAAGGAAGATATTAAATCTTGTGGAATGTTGCTAGACTTCAGTTGGTTCAAAAGATGGACATACTCAGCTAACAAGTTGGAACCCATATCTATGTTTTCTTAGAGAGAGGGACACGATTAGCTTTAAATAAAAGAGGGTCTAGGAGATGGTGTAGATTATGGGCTGATTGGTGAGGATTTGTCTTGATGAAGACTTAAAAGTTTTAAGTGCATGTATTTCAAACCAGATAAATGGATTGGCCTGCCAGAAATGTGCAAAAATCTTAGGTTAGAGGTGAAGAAGATGAAATAAACAAATTTCTGCTCTAAAAGTCGTATAATTGACCAAAGAGAATCTCTAGCCATTTTCTTGTTGAAGGTATGAGAATAAAACTGTCACATCAATTAGCATGTCAACCATCTGACTTTGCCTTATTCATCCTTTGGTTTAAAATTATGTTTTGGCTTTTGATTTAGTCGAAACTACAACTATTTATGTCAGTTAATGAATATATTAAATTTCATACTCATCGTTCTAAAAAAGTCATGCTATAATGCCAATAAAGCGTTCCGACGAGAGACGTGACATTCACATAATGAAATAGACCAAAGCATCGGTTTTAGGCGTGACACAAAATGATGCGCGGTAAAACGCAAGGCGTGACGCCTTTTTGAGGCGTTTTTAAGGAATCGAGTTACAATGTTATGCACATCACATATATGGGCCGGGTAATCGTGATTTGGGCATGGTATTTGGATTTTTTCTTTTAAAAAAAATGAAAAAGATTACACGCGAAAATAGTTTCTTAATTTTGATCCTTGTGTAAAACATTTTTTGTAAACTCGATATATATAAATATGATATAAATATATATAAATCTATAAATATTTTGTACCGCTTTAAATCACGCCTTAAAAAAACGGCTGGCTTCGCCATAACTCTTAGGAAGTGAGGTTTGGCCATACCGCCATGACTCACGCTATTTATAATAATGTTCATACTTATTGGTCTCCATGTACAATATCCAAATATAATTTCTAAAAAGGTGTCTGGGATTACTTAATTTTAAGCAGAAAAACACTTTTTTCATTCAAACATCGCATTTTTTCTGCATTAAAAAAAGTTGAAAAACTATTTTTCATAAGCAGATCAGGAGCGGCTTATTTTGTGTTAGCTTCTACTTCCGTCTCAAAATTATAGTCCTCTATTGACTTTTTTGGTCTTTCATTTTCAACTTTGACCTTAAATATTTTTATTTGTGTTATACAATAATTGATGAAAGATATACCAATGAGAATACATTTAAAACCCAATTTATTCATATATTTTTCATCAAGTATTATATAACACAAACAAAAATATTTAAGGTCAAAGTTCTAGAAGAAAGACTGAAAAAGTAAATAGGAGACTATAATTTTGAGACGGAAAGAGTATTTAATATTGAACTAAAATGACTTTTTACTCTTATATTAAACCTATAACCTTTTATAAATGAATTTCATTGAAAATTTATATTAAATTTTCTGTTTTTACAATTATATTTCGTCTTTTATATACTAAGTAAAATCCGAACACTGTTTCCAAAAGTAATTTTCTATAATCTTTTAACAAAAGACATATATTTTTTAACACGTTCATACAATGTCAATATATACTACTCAAATAGAAAGAGAAATGATACCTCAAAATAAATATCTTACTCATTTATAGAGCATTTAGCCATTTTTTTAAATAAAAATATCTAAAAATTCAGCTTGTTTATTATAAAATTTCAATAGCTTGCACATAATTAAAACACAATTAAAAATTAAATGCCTTAAAAGCATTACAAGTTCTTAAGCTAAAAGTACAACTAATTAAAAACACATTTTCTAACATTAAAGTATAACAAAACATCACTGTTAATTTTAAGACTTACAAGACAAGAAGCATAATATACACTACTTTAATGCACACATTTAAAAGACAAAAAACAATTACTAGAACCATAACGTACACTACTTTAATGCTATTAATATAGTCAATGTTTAAATGTAGTTAATTAATTAACTGGTCAATAAATACAATTAATGCAGCTATTAAAATACATTTACATAAGAAATACAAATTATTAAGCATATTGTACAACCAACTTAAACACAATTCCTGCATTAAATGTCACTAATATAAATAATCAAGCCCGAACGGACAACAGGCTAAACGGGCATGGGCCAAACGGGCATGGGCCAAACGGGCTCATGTTATACGAATCACTTTAAAAAGTTCAAAACAGGATCTCATACTGAAAACTAATGGGCTAAACGGATACATGCTAAACGGGATCATTTTATACAAATTGACATCTCTAATATTAATTATCACAATTGTATGATGAAAAACATTGTCATTAGTTAAAGAGTTGAAATACGTCACATGAAATTCTTGTTATCCGTAAATTTGGTGTAAAAAAAACATAATAAATTAAAATACATGATTCACCGAATTTTTTTATTTCAGAGTATCCGTCGCCGCAACGCGCGGATACCCTGCTAGTTAGATATCATGCATACTAGGATTTGAGTTAATAACGATATGTAAACGTTGAAAATGGACAAAGTTAGAAAAAGAGAGCGGGGTAAAAGTGTAACAAGTAAAGTTCTTGGGGTATCGTACTTGGTTTTAGGACTGCTATTGGGCTCGTATCTCGTCTGCTATAACTATAGATTATTATCAACGATCGTTTCACGGAGATATCAAATAACAAACCCTAGTAAACAAAAGTGGGCATATGAGAAGGCAGTAAGAAAGGTAAGCCAAGTTCATGGCCGCATATATGGTGTTGAGAGTCAGTTAATGACTACGTGTTCGTGTTGCGGGTTTTGTTTAAGGTAATATATACTCGTTAAATCTGAACTGAATTACTCGTTAGAATCATATAGCAAGAGTCGATTGGTTGAGTCCGTGTGTCGATAACATATTCTTCATAACGATTTAATCTAAGTTACTAGTATAGATTTTAATATGTTATAAAATATTTGTTAAGAAGCTCGGTTTGATATTAATGGAGTTCGCTTTTTGAATGGTCACCTAGGGAAGATGAAAGCTTAAGATATACGGAGCATGTTTTTTATAATGATAATGGGTATGTTTGGCAACAAGGGTTATGAGAGATTATGAGAGCTAAAGATGTTCCCATCTAAAAATTAGCCTCGTTTGGTTGAACAAGATTATTGAAACTTCAAAAAAATAATCTCTTAATTTAGGGTACGTTTGGCAACAATAAGTGATGGTGCTGGTAAAGATTAAATTGTAACTTTTTTTAGTGATATTTGGCAAACTAACTTTAATTGTAGATTAAAAGTGTGAAATGACATAATTGAACATACAAATAACAAACCCAATACGAATAGGAATAATAAATAAAATTATTGATATAAATCATAAATATGTAACATTGCATGAAAAGCTAAAAGCCATGTAAAAATACAAACAACATTAAGATGATGTTAAATTATCATCCACGATGTGCATTCCATATTAAAGTAGCAATATCGTTACGTATTTGCTTCATCTAATTAGATGCTCCTTCGTAATTGTCTTCATTGTTCGCGCCATGATCGACTATTAACATCGTGAAGTTCGCCTCGTGGTATATAATCCGGATGTTCCTCCATCACCCTAAACATCAAGCCTTCTTGTGAACTATTACGGATGTAGTTATGTAAAGTAAATGCAATGATAATAACATCTATCTGAGTTTGCACGCTAAATTTAAGCATTCTACCAAGTATTTTTCATTGTTTCTTTAAGAATCCAAATGATCTTTCAATATAACTCCGTAAAGATGAATGCTTGCGGTTGAAAGCTTCTTGCTTGTTGTTTGGTGGCTCATATTCAAACTGAGAATGGAACCAGATATTCTTTTCTAATAGTACGCGGCAACTAGAGAACTTGTAGAATACGAAACAAATAGCAATTGTGCAAGATGTATTTTCTTTCTCCTCTTTCTTCTTTCAATATCTGTAGTAAACCTATCCAAAATTAGAAAGTAACATTTGAATGCATTAAAGAGAATCTAAGAAAACAATATAATAGAAAAACTTCAACTAACATAAAATACAATAAATATCCAAATAACAAACGAGAAAATGAAATAAAGGAAAGACAATGTGATCCTATTGCTTCATGAAACTTTGTTTTCCTAATTTTTTTTGATATTGTAGCCAAACTACCTTACCAGCACCAGCTGCAAAATTCAGAAAGAACTCTCTTTTTACAGGATCCCCAAGTACAATTATTCTAAAGCACCACAAATCATCATATTCTTCTATTAGTTTTTGCTCGACCATGCGGATCATCACACTTATTAGTGACTCAACATTCATTTTACTAACTTGATTAGTAGTATTTGATTCTAACAATTGTATAGCACGCTTCTCGGTAGCCATTTGTTCACTCATGAGAATTTTGAACATTGAAGTAACGGCTGACTCTCTCCCTCTACACTTCATTTGAGTAGGTTTGGAACTAGTTTTAGCAATCCTTTTAGATTGTTTAGATCCCCCAATTTGGTTCGATGTCGAGACATTTTCACTTCCAACCCCATCCAAGAAACTTGAAAAAGAACTTATCATCTTGACGTTCCAAGTTGTCCATTATAGAATAGTCCCCAAAGTATTGAAAATTAGCATCTAAGCCATCCTACACCTCTAGACCTCATCCTCATCCTCAAGATTGACATGATACGAGTCATTAAAAGTACTTGGTATAATTGACGGTGCCACAAAAGTACTTGGAATAATTAAGTGTGCCACAACTTCTACCCCTGTAGTAACCTTATCCCCAAATAATTGGTACTATGCTTTTTGTAGTTCTAAAGAAGGTTATTTTTTACGAAGTCTTTTAAATTTTTCGTTTTCCTACACAATAGATAGATAACTATTAGATTTAATAATAACAAGAAATTAAATCTCTTTAAAAATAATGCAAGACTAATATAGTGTGTTAAACAAATTTACCTGCACTTTTTTCTCCCACCATTCATTCGACAATTCAAGGTCTCTGTACTTGCATCCCAACTTATAACAGTTGCACCATTTTTCAACGAAGTCCAAAGGTTGTATTCTTTTCTCTGATCACCGTACTTATTCTTTAGAACCCTAAAGCTATATACCTTTGTTTTAGAAAATTTCTCGAACTCCAATTGAATTTCGTTCCAATTTAATGGAGTATTTTGACCACGATTCATATAATACTTGTTTAGTATCTTACACAAGATTAGAACTGTTTGATATGTCCACTTAAATGTTTTTGTTTTCTTCGGATCATCGTTTTTTTATGCTCCAACATTTTCTTTCGTAACATCATTACTAGAGGCCATCTAACAACACTGAGATTCAGAAACTCTAGTTTTTTATTATTAGTAATTTTATTCTAATGTACTTTGACTATATAGTTATAGCATCTATTTGTATATGATTATAAAAGAAAAGGATCATTATCACTATAGTTATGTGTTGTAATGATTTTTTTTTGCATATTTGCAATACATGTAACTGGTTGCATTCTAGGTTGATACAAAATAAAAAGTTGAGTTTCCATAAATTTCAAAACTACTAAATACACTCGTTATAAATATTTGTTACTTTTAGTCATTCAAGATTAGCGATCTAAATAAATATTTTCTTAGATAGTCTATGTTTGGATCGATAATGCAATAAACATGAGCTAAAAAGTAACAAATCGCTTTTAGCTAATCTTGTTTAGCAAATCTTTTTAGCTCATGTTTATTGCATTATCGAACCAAACGTGGACTATCTAAGAAAATATTTTATTTAGATCACTAATAGTGAATAAAGAAAAGTAATAAATCTTTATAACGAGTGTATTTAGTAATTTTAAATTTATGAAAACTCAATTTTTTATTCTGTATCAACTTGGAATGTAACCAGTTACATGTATTGCAAATAGTCAAAAAAATAATAATAATTACATCACATAACTATAACATGCCAGTGACAATGATTCTTTTCTTATATAATCATATACAACTAGATGCTATAACTCTATATAGTAAAAGTACATTAGAATAAAAAAATACTAATAATAAAAAAACTAAAGTTTCTGATCTCAGTGTTGTTAGATGACCTTTAATAATGATGTTATGTAGGATACTAAAGAAAAGGGAAACATTTAAGTGGACATATCAATCAGTTCTAATCTTATGTAGGATACTAAACAGGTATTATATGAATCATGGTCGAAACACTCCATACAATTGGAAAGAAATTCAATGAGACTTCGAGAAGCAAAGACAAAGGTATATAGCTTTAGGGTTCTAAAGAATAAGTACAATGATCAGAGGAAAGAGTACAACCTTTGGACTTCATTGAAAAATGGGGCAATTGGTATAGGCTTGGATGCAAGTACGGGGACCTTGAATTGTTCGGATGAATGGGGAAACTGTTATAAGCTGGGATGCAAGTACGAGGACCTTGAATTGTTCAGATGAATGGTGGGAGAAAAAATGCATGTAAATTTGTTTAACACATTATATTATTCTTGCGTTATTTTTAAAGAGACTGTATTTCTTATTATTACTAAATTTAATAGTTAACTATCTGTAGGAAAATGGCAAATTTAAAATACTTCATAAGAAACAACCTTCTTCCCTCAATTAATCCAAGTACTTTTGTGGCACCGTCAATTAATCCAAGTACTTTTAATAACTTACATCATGTCAATCTTAAGGACGAGGATTAGGATATAGAGGCGTCGGATGGCTTAGATGCTAATTTTCAATACTCTCGGGACTATTTTACAGTAGACAACTTGGATGTCAAGATGCTACCTTTTTTTCAAGTTTCTTGGATGGGGTTAGAAGTGAAAATGTCTCAACATCGAACCAAATTGGGGGTTCTAAAAAATCTAAAAAGAGTGCTAAAACTAGTGCCAAGCCTACTCAAATGAAGCATAGAGGGAGAGAGTCGGCCGGTACTTCAATGTTCAAAATTCTAATGAGTGAACAAAATGCTACCGAGAGGCGTGCTATACAATTGTTAGAATCAGATAGTACTAATCAAGTTAGTAATAAGTGTGATGAACCGTATGGTCAAGCAAAAAATAATAGCAGAATATGATGATTTATGGTGCTTTGAATGACTGTACTTGAGGATCTTTTGAAAAGAGAGTTCTTACTGAATTTCGCTGCTGATGTTGGTAGGGTAGCTTGGCTACAATATCAACAAAAATTAGGAAAAGTAAAGTTTCATGAAGCAATAGGATCACATTTTCTTTCTTTTATTTCTTTTTCTCGAAAGAGGAGAAAGAAAATACAACTTGTAAAGTTGCTATTTGTATGTCCAATTATGTCAATTTTCACTTTTAATATACAATTACAGTTATTTTGCTAAACACCACAACAAAAAAAGGTTACAAAATAATATTTTTTAGCAACAACACTCACATTAGCAACAACATAAGCAACAGCACAAGCATCAGTAACATCTATTGTTGTATGAAGCTTTATATGTTGGATGTGCGACACTCAAACAAGATAAAATATATGCTAATCATGAATTGTAAATTTTTATGTTTGAATATCATTCTTTTAAACAAAATATGAACTTCCCACACTTATCGTTTTGTGCATCGGACTTACTCTCTCGCTTTAAGTCCTATCGGGGTCCAAACAGTTAACACCTTTGAAGGGAGGCCACATTCGCATGTTTGATTAGATACAACGTTGGATAAAGAAGAAGACATGGTTATTTATAAGGTGAGTACAATGTTTATTAAAATCGAGTACAAAGATAAAATGGGTAAGTTGTGTGTTTATTTGTCTTGTGCTTAATTTCACTACTACAAAAAAGGTCTTTTAGACCGGTTGTTAGAGCTTTTTAGACCGGTTACCTAACCGGTCTAAATGAGGGGAGGTCTAAAAGATGAAAGTCAAATAGACCGGTTGAAGCACCGGTCTAAAAGATCATTATTTAGACCGGTTGACTCACCGGTCTAAAAGACCATTATTTAGACCGGTTGTTATCATTATAACCGGTCTATATATAGATTTTATATTAAAAAAAAATACCAATCCCAAACAGCCTTTTATATGCAGGTTCAATAAGCAATCTCGGACAACCCTCTCTATAAGCATTTCTTTAACTGAAAATTCTTATAAAAAAGGTTGTTTGGATTGCTTATTGAAACCAAGTATAAAAGGTTGTTTGGGATTGCTTATCGAATCCTATATTTATGCTAAAAAATGTGCAAATACAAAGAAAACATACAATATCGTTAAAGAATTGCAAGCCAAACAAAGAAATATTCATAAGAATTACAAACCAAATACAAAGAAATAAGGACAACGGCACAACGCGACTACATATTGCAGCAGCCCACTCAACCAACATGCCAAATAATAACTACATATCAGCAGCCCACTCAACCAACATGCCAAATAATAACTACATATCAGCAGCTCCAAACACCACCTGCCACACTTTCACTTGCTAAGCCGCAAACTTTTGTAAGTAAAATATAGAATGCCAATCATTGCCAATCACAGATTAAGAGCCTAGTGTTTGAATGAGGGATCGCAAATATCTTTTCTGAAACAAATCAAATAGATTCGCTTCCGGAAGATTTTCTAGTGTTTGAATGTAGTCCTGTTGCGTAATAGCAGTGCATAACTTGGTATAAACACAAACCTGAATTTCATTGGCTTCTTCGGATATATCAGCATCTTTTCCTCTTAAGTTTTCTAAGCGCAACACGTAACTCTGTAATGTTACCTGTCTTAGCATGCACATTAGTAAGACACGGTTTCTTATTACTATTTATGTGGAATTTAACCACGAAAACAAGTAGAGCTTACCAGCCATCCAGGAGACTCGGTATGAAAAACAATCAGATTATTAAAACAATACATGGGACCAATCCTGCAAACATACAATGTTGATATGTCATGTAAAGTTGAAGTAGTTATAACAAAATCTCGACTAGTGAGCATTGATGCAAAGGATACTAAGAGTGTGTGTTTCGAATGTTTGTACCTGTTAATGCCAAGGTCCTCCATGTGATGGAGGTTCCGGTAACAAAGGCAAGCGACACTGCTGCAGTGATCACTATCTCCAGTTTGACCTGTGTTTATTGACCCGTTTCGACCCATGACCCATTTGGATCTAATGACAGTCTTGCTTTAGCCAACACACGACGCCTATTCTCCAACTCAATAGTCTATAAAGAAAAGCAACAAGTAAATATATCATATATGCACATATGGCTATAGAAAAAATGACACTATTAATGTTCACTTGACAACGTTCTCGATAGTGACCGTATCATGTTGAAAGACTTTCAAATGTTGTACGAAATCGATTCATTTACAAACAAAAATTCCGAAAAGAGAATGATGATTAAATGAGACTAATAATTACGTTCTTAAGACCAATTTATGTTACTTACATAAAGATTTATTACCAAATAGAAGGGTAAAGCATGCTCTGAATGCCACATATATCAACACAAACTTCACTGATCAAGATCTGATTTTGTGGTCAATATTATCTTTTTCTATATCTTAGTAAATTGTTCAATGTAAAAATTCATAAGTAGAAACAGATACAAGTGTATTCAGTGGAAAAATTAGTCAATTTCATATCACATTTTATAGCTACATAATGTAAGAAATTATGTCAAATAAATCATACGGAGTAAATAAATAAACAATTCAATATCAAAACACAAACAGTAAAGACTAAAGAGCAAAGATCTATACCTAAATCCTCAAGATTAGGAGCAGAATAGTGCATCTCAAATTCTTTCTTCTTGGTGAGAAATTACCCTAACCAACATAGAAGAAAGTATGAGTCGATCTAAAATAATAAAAATTGAAGAAATTGGGTACATAAACTGACCTTCGAGCACAACGAGCTTGTTTATTTAAAAATGATGACGGTCATGTAATCGGTGGGGGGACGAAGTGGAGCGGCGGTGGTGGTGTTAGGAGAATAAGAGGCGTTGGTGTGTTTGTGTTAGGGTTTTAGTGAAAATGAAAAGGAAAAAAGAGGGATAAAGGGGAAAAAACTGGCGCTCAAAAATCCAAAACTTTTGCTAATTTAGACCGGGTGTTTTGACTTTTGATATACCACCGGTCCATTTTTTAATCTTTTAGATGGGTGAATATGAGATACACCGGTCTAAATGTTTTTAACATATTTAAACCCGTTTCTATCATTTGCACCTGTCTTAATAAGTTCGAGCAGGTAAAAAATCTTTTATAGACCTGTGATTTTTAGAAAGGGTCTAAAAAGGGAGGTCTAAAAGCCCTTATTTGTAGTAGTGTTTGGGTTATATACATGCGGGCGGGCTACGTTTAAATTGTTGCTTGTATTTATATCATGTGGTTTATTTGTGTGATTGTTGAATATCAAGGTTCTCTTCGTACCTGTCAAACACATAACAAATGGAATTGTACGGGAAGAAGTTCCCTGTCCCAAAATACGTGATAACATTGTCACTCCCAAAATAAGAGGAGATGGTGGGAGGTTACCAGTTTAATATGATACTAAATTTACAACTTTCCCATATGGATAGGTCAACCACGGATTCACATACAATTTCTACTCCAACTTGTACCAAATTCTATATAATACATATAATCAATTAAAATTAAGAGTTTGTACTTTATGCTTCATAAGTGGCCAAACTTGCCAACATCAACATAAGTCCCAACATTGATTGCAGCTCTTGAGCTTAATATAGTTTTATTGCAACGTGTGCTTTCTATATTATATCTTTTTGATGCGATATCTAGGGAGTTTGCATATTATATGGTTTGGCTTGTTAAACTCTTATAAACCTTATTGTGAGACTTAGTGGGTCGTGTTCCTACTCACTAGTGTTGAATGTTCATGGTGACCGTGTCATGGCATAAATGTCTTGTTTGTTCTTGGTGGATTATGATGTGAGAACTAGTTGTGCCAGTACAAGGCCGCCTTTTAAACACATATGAGTGGATTCTTGTGTGAGCAGTGGGTTGTGTCGGAACTCGGATGTATTGTAATACATATAAGTGGTATATGGTGTGAGCACTGATCTTTTCCGGTACTACGTTGTATCGTAAAGCACATCTGAGTAGTGCGTGGCAATAGGGTGGCCACATACTGATGGAAAACTGTTTAACATATAGCAATTTCAAAATTTTATTTAACTATTAAATAAGTAGTTAATCAAACTAAGATGCACAACGAAATACTCAACTTTATGATTTCTATTTTTACAATTATATTGTGTGTTTTATATAATAAGCAAATTCAAACGCGGGTTCAAAAAGTATTTTTTTTTATATAAATACTTATTTTAAGCCGAAAAAAATATACTACTCATACGACATAAAATTTTTAACACGCTCATACAATGTCAATATATACTACTCAAATAGAAAAAGAAATGAAATCTCAAAATAAATCAATGTAAAAGATTGGATATATCATAAATACTAGAATTTGGAGTAAATAACAATATGTAAAAGTTGAAAATGTTGAAGGATTTATTTATGATAAAGGTAGAAAAGAGAGCGGGGTAAAAGTGTAACCATGCTTACAATAATTGGGCTCGTATCTCGTCTGCTATAAATATAGATAATTATCATCGATAGTTTCACTGAGATATCAAATAACAAACCCTAGTAAACAAAAGTGGGCATATGAAAAGGTAGTAACAAAAGGTAAGCCAAGTTCATGGCCGCATACGGTGTTGAGAGTCGGCTAATGACCACGTGTTCGCGTTGCGGGTTTTGTTTAAGGTAATATATACTCGTTAAATCTGAATTGAATAACTTGTTAGAATCATATAGCAAGAGTCGATTGGTTGAGTTCGTGTGTCGATAACATATTCTTCAAACAATGATTTAATCTAAGTTACTAGTATAGATTTTAATATGTTATAAAAGATTTGTTTCATGATACATAAAAGATTACATACAATGTTTTCAATAAGATGCTGGTCGATCGTATAATGTATGAAAGCTTACTTTTGGCTTTTAGATAGGATAGCAACCGCTTTCAAAGTTGTATGTTAAGATGTCATACTTTTTGAGTATATATACATAGTAAATTAGTAAGCTCATCAAAATAGATACTTTTTCATGGCTTTTGTTTAACATCGAGTAACATAACATGTGAGGAAAACTAAGACAATATTTAAAGGAAGTGCTGTATATAAAACGTTTACTAAAACCGAGTATAAAGACAAAACGGGTTTTTGAGGGAAACAACTGGTATTTTGTTAGCCATGCTAGTTAATTATTATGAGTTGAGTTTATGTTTCTATTATGCCTGATTTGGGATATATACATGCTGGTGGGCTAAGTTTGAGTATAGCTTGTATTTATATCATGTGGTTTATTTGTGTGATTGTAGCTCTTGAGCTTAATATAGTTTTATTGCATTGTGTGCTCGCTATATTATATTTTTGATGTGATATGTAGGGAATTTGCATATTATATGGTTCGGCGTGTAAACTCTTATAAACCTAGCTTATTGTGGGACTTAGTGGGTCGTGTTCGTACTTAATAGTGTTGTTTGTTCTTATGGTGATAGTGTCATAGCATAAATGTCTTGTTTGTTCTTGGTGGATTATGATGTGAGCACTGATTGTGCCGGTACTAGGTTGTACTTTTAAACACATATAAGTGGATTCTTGCGTGGGTTGTGTTGGTACTGGGATGTACTGTAAAACACATAAGTGGTATATAGTGTGAGCACTGAGCTTTGCGGTACTGTGTTGTATTCTAAAGCATATCTGAGTGGTGCATGGCAATAGGGTGGCCACATACTGATGAAAACAGTGTAACATATAGCAATTTTAAAATTTCATTCTCAGTTTTACACAAAAGGTTCCTCCCAAACCCTTATACACCATCAAATTAAACAATCATGCTGTAATTTTAAATTACATACCTTTAAACAAACAAGCAAACACTAACCTTGTAGATTTTCAGCAGTACAACAAACTTCAGACTAATAATGTGATCTGCTCGGTAGATAGTTCACACTAGCACTAAACCAACTCCAACAACTGCTACGCCTTGATCACCTTCATGTTAGAAACAAATCCACAAGATCAAATCAAGAAAACCATAACCGGGTGTTTGGGTTTGGTCGACGTGAGCAAAAGATAGGAGAAGAGGAGGAAGATTTTAGTGTTTAAAATTTACAACTACTAAAACTAATTCATAATTAGGTTTACATTTTTAGTTAAACCTAATCCTTATCAAATTAGGAATGTTTACTATTGATAGTAATGTGTTTAAGTTATAAATGATTACAAAAGATGGCGTTAGAAAATCAGAGGGTACTAGACCTTTTACTATTAAGAAAATGAAAGTGGAAACATCTAAGGATCTACCAAGTGTAAAAAACATCGAAAAATAACACAGCCTTGTGCAACAACCGTGGTCCAGACCTAAAGCATTATACAAAACCAATTTCGACAGTTAAGCCAAACCAAAAGCGTGTCTAGAGCAAATAGGGTTCGATAACATGGTTGAGTTCCAAGTTGACGACATTATGTCGAAATTGGGGTTGTATGTGTTTGATAAGTTTGATTAAAAGAATGGGAATAAAGTTGGCCAAGGATATAATATAAATAACAAAAGAATTAATAAGCAAAATGTAGGCTTTAAAAATGAAGGAGTTGATATTCTAGCGGGAGAGAACACCATAAATGAAGAAATGGTTCGAAATTGGATGGACCGGTATGATAGTGGGAAAGACATAACACCAAGTCATGTAAAGTTTAAGATCCGGAAATCAAAAGATGCTAATATGAACTTTGTTGTTTTGTTCACTTCATTAATGAGAAATATAAAGCCTGAAGAGCATATGTGATTTGAAGATATTGGACTATATCAAACCACGTACAAACCTATTTATCATAGCATTCCAGCGTTCTTTAAATACTTCAGGACCAATGTATACATTCCAAACAAGTTTGGGAAACATTTCTAAACAACCTCCCTTAACGCAGCGTAATGGTATGTAAGGGAAAGAGGCAGGTGCTTCCCATTCGCTTTTAAAAATGCCTCTAGCATCCAACAATAAGATTCGTAACGTTCATCGACCAGTAACGCAGCTCCAAATGTGACACACTTTTGATGGTGGTCAATGCTAGTAAATGGCACAAAAACCATGTTATACGTGAACAAAAACACTTTAGATTCCAAACGCAACATAGTTGCACTTCATTGTTTCATCAGCCCAAAATAAACTGGCCAACTTGTCATTAATGGCGTGAGGATCAAAAGAGAATTTTGGGACTTGTTTTTGCCTCTTAATCATTTTGTCTACCAACATCTGTGCATCCCTCTCTCGAATGTCTAAAATTCTTCCAATCTATGGGTGTTCCACGTACTTTATCATAACCCCTCACAAGAGCTACTTTTAATCGGTGAGTTGTAGGATCTATATTGGAGAGAGAAGCACGGTGAATAAAAATATAATCATCAAATTTCAACTGACATCAAGCTCGTGAGATATCCATATCGTTCTTGTTTACAAGTGGATGATTGATTTTCTACAAAGTCAAACAACTTATAAGAATTTTTCTCCGAAATTGCTTATAAACCAATCTTTGCAGGACAATTGGTAGCTCTGCATTTTTTTTACCATCCTTTTTCCCATTTTCTTCTAGTTAAATTAATTATATGGTTAATTAATCGTGTTTGGCTGGATACAAGAGGGGAAAAGGATGGTAAAAAAAGCATGACTGTACGCAAGGCTATCGATTGTCGTGCAAAGATTGGCTTGAATACAATTTCAGGGACAAATTCTTATACGTTATTTGTCTTTGTAGAAAATCACAATCATCCACTTATAGACAAGAACAACACGGATCTCTCACGACCTCGACGCGAGTTGCAATATGGTGATTATATTTCATTCATCGTACTTCACTGTCCAATATAGGTCCTACTAAAGCTTACCAATTAAAAGTAGCTCTTGTGAAGGGGGGTATGATAAAGTACGTGGAACGCCCATAGATCGGAAGAATTTTAGGCGTTTCATGAATGCATTCATCAGAGACAGGGATGCACATATGTTGGTGGACAAAATGATTAATAGGCAAAAACATGTCCTGGAATTCTTTTTTGATCATCACACCATTAATGACGAGTTGACCGGTTTGTTTTAGGCTTATGAAACAATGAAGCGCAACTATGTTGGGTTTGGTGATGTTGTTTCTTTTGATGCTACTTTCAATACCAACAAGTAATTTTGAAATCTATATATGTTTCCAATCAAAACGCTCAATAAATGTCTTACTAATCTAAAGTGTTTTTGTTTAGGTATAACATGGTTTTTATGCCATTTATTAGTATTGACCACCATCAAAAGTATGTCACATTTGGCGTTGCATTACTAGCTGGCGAAAGTTACCAATCTTATTGTGGATGCTAGAGGCGTTTTTAAAAGTACATGGGAAGCTAATATAAAAATGTTTACCGAATCTCACCATAGGTTATGTATGTGGCCTATCACGCAAAAACTCCACAGGAAGGTATTTTTATGATGTCCAACCTGTTTACTTTTTAGTGAGCACATACGCTCCATTGAATGTTACAATCTTGAGGTTGATTCTGAATTCAGGAAAGATTTCACAATCTTGTTTGGAATGTATACATTGGTCCTGAAGTATTTGAAGAACACTTGAATGCTATCATAAGTAGGTTTGTACAGGGCTGATATAGTCCAATATCTTGAAATCACATATCCCTTCTGCTTTTATTTCTCATTAATGAAGTGAAAAGAACAACAAATCCTTCCTTTGTTATTTTAATATTATTTCCATTTTTTCTTATCATCAAACTTATCAACCAGATACAACCCAAATCGAGAAAATCTTCAAGGTTCCTAATAGTTATCCACTTAAATTTATGGTCGAGAACTTGAATGGCTCAACAATCTCGTCATTTAATCATGCTTCAAGCTACTATTTGTATCATCGACTGCAATAACTATATATGTATAGTACAAGTGAAAAAACTATTGATGAATTAGACTATGCATTAATTGTCACTTTTATATATACTTGCGTATTTGAGCTTCATTTATATTAGTTATGTTGGCAACTTGACATACCTAAAATATTTGGAAGCTACCCAATATGATTCATCATATCGTTGTTGTCCTGTGCTCGAGATTTCGCAAATACATTGCATTATCCCTCAATTTGGGATCATAGATTTAGTATCTATACTTAGGTTTTATATCCCAAACATAGATGATAAACAAAGTAACAAACAAGGTAGGATGCTTACCTTGACTTCAGTATGAATATCAAGACTTCTTTAGTTATAAAGGACATACTCATATTCAAGCTTGTGTATCTGGATTCGAAACAAACTACAATTTGAAAAATTATCAACCAAACTTTATGATGTACAATCAAACTAAATCCATGACAACAATACTCAATTTTGACCTTAAAGGTAAACGCAAAGTCTTCAGGAACCTTATACACTCAAGGTTCTTGCTTCCAATTCTCATACTCCTCGACTGATTTGAAGAGCTCCAAAATGTTTCCTTTACCGAATCCACCACATTCTGGTTTCTGATGCGTTTTAGTATTATCAATGCAGCCTATTCTTTGAATTATCTCTATAAATATTGTTGGCCTGCTTAAAACCATGAAACAAAGAATATAAATCAAGTTTGCAAGTAATCGTAATTCAAATTACTTTTCTAGATATGCATCACTGTAATATGGGTGAGCGCATGCCCATATGCAGTGAAGTACTGAAGTATTCAATACTTATATAGACCCTTTTGATACAACTTTACTAGTGGGCTTGTATGACTTTCTTAGCTAAAGTGTTTCAAATTTGCCTAAGACGATCCATTTTCCCAAAAAAAAAAAAAAAAAAGTTATATAGATGGTTCTTGGATTAGCTTGTTTGGGCTTATTGGCTTATTGAAATTTGGAAAAACCTATAAGCGGCTTCATATTTTATTAGTTACGAGCTTATAAACTTGAATTTATGAACTTGACGTGAAAAACACATACCTATCACCCAACGGCTTAGTGAAAATTTGAAGCAAATTAAGTCCCTCATCATCTCTATCACTACAAAAATGTAAGATTTGGCACGACTTTCTCGTCCCAAATTGCACACAATGTCGACCCAAAGAAAAAAACGACATTTGCTTTAGACTTGGGACGACGTGATGTTGTGAATAAAATTCAACTCGAAAATCGATTTGGACGACAATGTCGTCTTTTTTTAAATCTTTTAAATTAACCTAAAAAGTTAATTAAATTGCAAAAGGCACGACATTGTCGTATAAATTATATACACACGTGGAAAACAGTGGCCACTTTGTGCATAATGGCACGACATGCTTTGTATATTAGGGACGACAATGTAGTCCCTAATTATCTGGATGGCCAAAAAAAATGCGAGGAAGCATATTTTCCGATTTTTCGGAAAAATCTACCAAAACAAATGCAACATGTAATCAATCACAATCCACAATACCAATCGACAATATGATACAATACCAAATTACTAAGCGGGTTGAATAACATTCCACAATTCTACGATACCATTTAACAAATACGATACAAAGTAAACTACTCTTAAACTAACAAGTCTCAAACTAACATGTCTCAAACCAACAAGGCGCAAATTTCTAAATAACATGTCTCAAACTAACATGTCTCAAATTTCCTAAATAACATTAAACAAATACAATATTATTCCATAATATTAATAAGTCTAAAATACACAAACTAACTTCCCTTTACTCCTCAAAGAACTGCCGCCGAATCGCCGCTTGACTAGATTTCCGCCTCATTATTATCCCCACTATCATCATCATTATTATTCAAGTCATTATTATCAATATGATCATTTTGGCTCAAATGGGGATTATTTTGTGAGTTGTACCGGTTAAGATCCCGGTGGCGGCATAGCATAGTTCGAACTAGTACCGGGCACGTGATAGAGTTTGGAAAGGTGGGCGATAACAACCGGAAAATGCATTATTGGGGTTGAAAGTGGAAGCTTGGAAACCATAAGGGCGAGAGGGGAAAGGGGTAGGAATGGGTACAGGAAAGGGAGGTGAAAATGGATTACCTTGTGATGAGTTGTAGTGGGACAAAAATTACGAAGGTAGATCCAGTATGTCCCAATGCTGGCAGGCCTGACAATGGCTTCCTTAGCGGCAGACTCTTTTAGCCGCGGCAGACTCACTTTCGGCTGACGAGCCCGTTCTTGGCAGCCTTGGTTTCCCTCATCGCCCGCCATATGCTCCTAATAACGTAATCTTGATAGCATGCCCACGTGTGAACTGCGGACGGTTGAGCCACCACCGGTAACCTCACGCCCAGCTTCGCGGTTATCACTGAACTTCACGCCGCAATATTTCCAAGTTGCTCATATACGGGATGAGACCGGCTCGACTTGCTCTTGAAGGACCTCATCTCATTCGTATGTAAAAAAAAAAAAAAAAAAAAAAAAAAAAAAAAAAAAGTTAGGAAAAAATAATAAATGAGAAGTAACTTAATATAATAGCATGTTAAGAGATAAACTACTTACGTAAAGCAGTCTCGCTTCTATCTCGCCTCAAATGTGCCATCTTTTTTGAATGGCCTCTCCTCGTGTTTCAAGCGGTCTTCATTTTGATTGTTATTGTTGACCCTCTATACATACAATATAAAATAAATTGATAACGAGGTAAATATAAACAATATAAAAACCTTTAAAATCACAAAATTATAACGAGTCTTACATGAATGTTAGTCCTTGAACGAACGATTGTCGACCTTGGTAAGTTATAATCTTGTTTTTTGATCGATTTTACGCATTTGTGGTCGATCTTGCCATCCGTTTGGGTCTAACCACGATCAACCAACATCTCCCATTCCTCTTGGGTTCCGTTCCCCAGTTTCTTGGGTGGCGGATGTGCCCTTGCCTGCATGGTGTCTCGTGGATATCAAAGTATCTAGACTTGAGCCCTGTTTGTATTTTTCGGTATAGCGTCCTCTGCGTAACCATAGCCCAAGTCCTATCCTTTCCCCACCGTATAGCGTCCTCTGTTTACCTAGTGCAACTATGGAAGGCAATCCTAACCCACTTTGAATGTGTCGTCTCATATATGAATCGTATAAGCGATTTACTATTTGAAAAAATTCGGCAAGATTTCCTAAACTCCCCAAATATGTGCATTAAAGACATATTCGTAGGAGTGAAAGGAAATCTTGTCAATTCTCTCAAATAGTAAAACGATTATACGATCCATATCCTAAATGAGACAAAACATTCAAAAGCAGATTCAAACAAGGACTTTCCTAAATTAATTTCTAATAAATTAATTTCGGACGAAATTTCAAAATTAATCACTAAAATCCTAAAAACAAGAATAACACAAGTATCATTTTCATTATCGACAATTAATAACATATATATCATATATCATTTTCATTTAACACGGTCACTTTAAGTTTATAAGTAACAATTAATAACATATCACATAACATTTTTCGATATCACATATCATTTCATTATCGACAAAGTAATAAAAGTATATACATTATCGACAAAGTAATAAAAGTATATATATATATATATATATATATATATATATATATACCTATTTCAATTTGAAATACGAAGTGAAGAAAAGAGAAAGAAAAGAGGTGGTCTCGTCCCTACTGCCTACTGGTCCCTACCGTCCCAAACACTACACATAAAACCAAAGTTAAACAAACTATTGTAGTCCCAAAACACATTGTCGTACCAAATTAACTAATAAAACTTAAGTAACGACATTGTCGTACCAAAACACATTAACAAAATTAAAAAAAAAAAGTCACTAACCCCAACACAAAAGGTGGTGGTGGTGGAGCTGCACCATTGCTGCGGTTGTTGGTGGTGGTTCACGGTGGTGATAAGTTGTTCGCGTGGACCATCTAACCAACACAAACACAACATAAAACCATTGTAAACAAACCATAATTAAAGAAATTAAATTAACAAACCAAATTTTATCAAAAAAAACCTTTAAATGTGACAAAATAACAAAAATTATACAAATTGTGCACGATGGTGCGTGTGTAATTGATTGGTAAGAGTGATAGTAGTGTTTTGAAGAAAATTGCGTTTTTGTGATTTTCCCGATTTTTTCCTTTTTACGAGGGTTATAGCAGTTTTGTTGTGGGTTTTTTTGGGTAAGTGATGAAGATAGAGAAGAAAGAGATCTGGTCAATTATTGTAGTTTTTTTGGGACGACCAAATAGGGACGACAATGTCGTCCCTTTTTGTTTTTTTTCCCGAATTATTTGGCGGCATATTTAACTTTTCGTGAAAATTTTGGTAAAAAAAAGGGGATGACAATGTCGTCCCTTTTGTCATTTTTTTTTTTTTTTTATTTTCCTTTATTTTATGTATAATATAGTGTGTTTAAATTATTTAATTAATACTAAATAAATTAAATTTGTTATAAACTTTTAAATAATTTAAAATTAATTAATTAGTTATATAAAGTTTAAATTAGTTATAAAATTTCTTAAAATTTTGCTACTTTTGAGGTTGTTTGGATTCTTAAAATTAATGATAAATTTTTAGATAAATTAAAACGGATGAAATGTTAAACGAATCGAGTCAAGATAATGTTTATACATGACATGTTAAACGGATGAATTGAGATAGTATCATGATACATGATATGTAACATCCAACCAAAACTTCCTCCAAAATAATGGCGCCAAAATTTCCTCCAAAATAATGGCGCCATAATTTCCCACCAAAATCTACCAGATCGCTCTATATATCACATAAAGAAAACTTGAGATCTTATCCCACCAAAAGCCACGGATCTTATCCTCAAAACCACTCAACCTCTCAACCTCTTATCTTCGCACAAATTTCAAAACCGATATGGAGCCATTTAATCCTTTTATGTGTTCTTGTGGAGCAGAAATATAAAATTAAGAACATCGCATAGAGAATATTCATCCGGACAACAATATTATTCATGTCCTCCTCAAAGGTGAACAATCATACATTTCTTATTTATGTAAATATACAAATAATTGGGTTGTAATCTCTAAAATTTTCTTATTATGTAATGTTCCGAAAAAGATAATGGGTGCGGATATTTTATGTGAAAGGATGCATTTGACGAGTACTTAAGAACAATCTCGAAATCGCCATGAAAAGATCTTAGGATAAGCTTGCTTGAAACACAAAAAAAGTGCTAGAGACAAGAATAAGGGTGCTTGAGGCCAAACTTGAAATGGCAGCGATTCCTGACGACCACGCATGTCAGTCGGATGCATTACTTCATGAGCTGTTAGGTGACATGGATAATCTTCGTATGTAGTATTAGTTGTTGTTCTTGTAGTTGTAGTTGTTGTTGTACGTAGTTGTTGTTGTTCTTTTAGTTGTTGTTGTTGATGTAGTTGTTGTTCTGGTAGTTGTTGTTGTTGATGTTGTTGTTGTTGTAGTTGTTGTTCTGGTAGTTGTTGTTGTTGATGTTGTTGTCGTTGTTCTTGTAATATGTATCCGTCAAGTATTTTTATAAATCAAGGCACATGCTGGATTTGTAAAGTTGGTCATGTTCTAAGTTAACATGCCACTTATTACTATGTACCTTTCAATTTAACCATGTTCTAAGTTAACAAGATTATGGTTTCCAAACACCCCTTTTCCAATACTAAATTACACATGAATAAAGAAACAACTTGACAACATAACGAAACAGATCAAACGAAACAACTCGGCAAGCAAACGATATTATACACAACACGACATAAACCATATACTACACGACATAATGAAACAACTCAAACGAAACAACTTGACAACAAATGAAACAGATCAAACAAAACAACTCGGCCATTCAATTATTTTCCTGCTACTTCCGCTCTGCTAGAACACCGCACCATCTTTTCCTTCCTTTGCTTGACTAACTGCTCAAACAATGCTTCAAGATTTGTTACCCTATTTCCGCATCATCAAATGTGTAATCGAACGGGCTTTTTCACTTCATCTTTTTCCTTCCTTTGCTGACGCTCCCCACATTGCTTCGACTTCCAAAGAGGTTTGCTCCTCCATTCCATAATGCGTAAGTAGCTTCACTGTCCAAATACACTCAGAATCGCTCTTTCCTTAACCATTCCGTACGCGGTCTCTCATAAACGGATCTATGTTCTTATAAGAACCATATTCATCATAAATTTCGACCCATACGTATCAAGAACTCGAGTAAAGAGATATATGGACGATAAAACCGATGACCACTCTTTTCCGGCGTAATCGCCCATTTTATTGTTACGTGTGTTTTGTGGTTATTATGTTTTGACGGATATATAAGGAAAACTTTATGGAAAAATAATGGCGGGAAAAATAATGGCGGAAAAATGTATTTAATTTTAAAATAAAGTATTTGATCATAAATATAAACTATTTAATTTTCATTCTATATTAAATAAAATTATTTAAATTAAATAAAAATAATTTTAAAATTAAATAAACTATTTAAAAATAATGGCGGAAACTATTGGCGGAAAACAATTAGCGGTAAATATTTTTTAATTCTATAAATGTATTTAATTTTAGATTAAAGTATTTAATCATAAATATAAACTATTTAATTTAATTTATATTAAATAAAATTATTTAAAATAAATAATTTAACTAAAACCGGTGTTAAAAAATAGATTTACATTTTGGGACGACAATGTCGTCCCAAAGTGTTTATGGGGTAAAAAGCGGCGGGATGTATTTAATTTTCGTGAAAAGTTATTTAAATACCAAAAATTAAATAATTACAAATGGGACGACATTGTCGTCCCAAAATGCATGGGTCAAAAGTTCTTATCGACTTCGACTTAGATTTGTTGAAAACCGTGGGGTCCTACATGCAATTTGGGACGACAAAGTCGACCCAAAAAATATGTCCGTCCCCAAACCCTGATTTTGGTGTAGTGTATCCGCCAAAACCCCGAACTCCTCACACACTTTAATCTCTATAAATTCTGGTAATATGTCATAGGCGGTGGTGGCATAAAATCGAACCCCCCAACACCACTTCTTAGCTTCATTTCTTTCAAAGTCCGAAATATGTCTTTACTCTCCAATGCCAAATGTTGCACCCCTGGCCCTTCATTATGGTCCAAAAATGTTTCTATTTGACTCATCCTCTTTGTCCCATACACGGGCTCGTTTATTCCTAATATAACCATCGCGTTATTGGATGCAAGGATATGATCATGGTATTTAAGCCACTCTCGTGTGTCCCGACATCTTTTGATGTGAATTCTAAGAATTCATGAAATCATGTGAAGGATTTTAAGTAGTTGATGGCTCGCGCTAGTTCTGGGACGTTGATGGCAACGTGGTCAAGATGATGGATACCATATTTTTGAATTTGGAATAAAGAGTTTGTTCTGATGGGTTCAAATCCTGGTAAGAAATTGTATGCAATGTTGCCAATTGGTTCTGCATGAGATCAGTTATACTAATGTAACAAAATAAACTTGCATATAAAGAGATTTAACAAAATGATATGTTATGTTAACTACATATTTAAACTACTGTATAGATTTATGCAAACATGGTTATAATGTTTTTTTAGTCTGGCTCAGTTGAACCCACTCGGCTATACCTGGCATAGTCCTTGGTTTCTTGTAACTAATGTATCGTAATACAACGTCATTGTAGAGCTCGATCTCTGCTAAGACAACACCATTTTCGGGTTCACCAAGGGTGATAGGAGGTGATGAGGTTTTGGCCCCATGGGAAACAATTTAGATAAATACAAAACTATATGTTGGACTATAATGTCTCCTTATGCCAATTGACATGTATATACGTTTTATAAATCCTGTATTGTGGTTTGGGCCAAAGGCCAACAAGCCCATTAGATGAATAATATGGTTTATAACGGTTCTTTTGGTGAAACGACAGAAACCCAGAAACATCACAACGTTTAGATGAAAGACGTAGGGATGATGGTGTTGCTTCATCTTGTATAAATAGATTAGGAATTTTGTAATCAATTCAACCCTTCGTTTTATATATATCAGAAATCATTCAAGGGTTCAACCCAATCTCTTGTTCTTATATTGCTCTTGATAATAATTCATACATGATGCTTGTTTGATTGTTGATAAACCTGGAAGTATGGAACCCATGGAAAACGAACATGGTATCAGAGCGAGGAATCAAACAACACAACAATTCATGTTTTTTTTATCATCATTCAAGAGACGCGTTTAATATCATGGGAGGAAACATATCTTTGTTGCTGTAAATCGCGAAACAGAAAAAAGAGGAAGAACAATCTTGTTGGAAGCACTCTTGGAACCGTTGCACAAAGAAAAGGAAGAATAGGCATCCCATAAGGAAGATTGCTGTAATTTATGACTCATTTTTCAGAACCGTGATGGAGGAGAGGACTGCCAAAGAAGGAAGGAATGATCACGCAAGAAGGCGAGAATGATCACGCAGCCACTCTCACTGTGGAGTACATGGGCCATGACGACGATCATGAAGTTTGTACTAATGTTGCGGTTGCTGAAGGTACAATTGAGGGACATGAAGACCAGATTCAAAACAGCAAGGAAAAGAGAATCAAGGAACAAGAAGATTGAAAAAGAAATAAAGATTAATAGAACGGAAGAAACTCGGTGACTAAAGGAAGACCAGTGACAAATGGTGAAGAGGAAGCAATAAGAGATTGCTACAGGAAGTTCATTGATATGATAAAGGTGTACCATGAGACTACAAGAGTCCCTTGGGGTGAAAAGCCAGAAGAAGTGGGAGAGTGCAGCAATTGCAAAAGAAAGAGACCCACAAGGCCAAAAGGAAAATGCAGAGATAGATGAGTCACAAGATGAAATGAACAACAAATTTTTCACAAGAACCTTTGTTGGTGATCTACATCACACGACAACAAAGAAGCAGGGAAACCTTGTTTGCTATATAACGTAACAAGAAGAGAAACAAACACTCGTTTGTTTTGGAAGGATACTGAGAGAAGAATTGAAGATTGAAGACTTTGGCATATCGACATTAGGGAGGAACTGTTGGACTATAATATCTCCTTATGCCAATTGACATGTATATACGTTTTATAAATCCTGTATTGTGGTTTGGGCCAAAGGCCAACAAGCCCATTAGATGAATAATATGGCAGTTATAGGGTTATAACGGTTCTTTTGGTGAAACAACACAAACCCATAAACATCACAACGTTTAGATGAAAGCTGCATGGATGATGGTGTCGCTTCATCTTGTATAAATAGATTAGGAATTTTGTAATCAATTCAACCCTTCGTTTTATATATATCAGAAATCATTCAAGTGTTCAACCCAATCTCTTGTTCTTATATTGCTCTTGATAATGATTCATACATGATGCTTGTTTGATTGTTGATAATCCTGGAAACCTGGAAGTATGGAACCCATGGAAAACGAACACTATATAACAAACTACAGTGGGTTTGAGACGCGCGTTAAATATGTAATCATCATTCACAAACATGACAATAACAATTTAGATCAATAGAAAACTCTACAATTTCAATTTACGTAGTAATTAAATATGAACCAAAAGATAATAACCTATGTACATATGCAAGTTTTGAAAGATTCTTTTCAAATGAATGACTCACTATCATATAGCGAATGAAGGTAATACATCCCTGTCTCAAAATTATAGTCTCCGTTTGATTTTTTCGGTCTTTCTCTTACAACTTTGACTTTGATTATTTTTGCTTGTGTTATATATTACTTGATTTAATATATATGAATGGATTGGATTTTAAATGTATTTTTATTGGTATAATTTTTATCAACTATTGTATAACACAAACAAAAATATTTAAGGTCAAAGTTGAAAAGGAAAGACCGAAAAAGCCAAACGGTGACTATAATTTTCAAAGGGAGGTAGTATTTATTTCAAGTTTTTTGATAACTGATGATAAAATATAACTGTGAATTAACAATAACGAGGGAGATTGCCTTAGCGTGTTGCAGCGGAGCTTTTTGGTTTGATTTATACGTTTTTAGTGACGAAATTTCATATATTTATTTGTTTCGTCTATTAATATATATAAGTTGTCTGTATGTCGATGTATGTATTTTTTTTTCGGTTGCAAGTATGTAATTTTTTTAGGTTTTTATATAAGTATTTTTTGTAAATTATTTTGATATAACTTATGCATGGTTTCTTGGGAGTTTGCCCCTTGTGTGTTGCGGCAGAGTTCTTTGGTTTTGATAAATGCGATTTTTGAGTGACGAAATTTTATGTGTTTATTTATTTCCTTTTTTTCATGGTTTTTGTTTCAACATTTTTGTGTCTTTGTTTGTGTTTTGGAGGTTAACACTAACTTTGTATAACCCATAGGCAGCCCATTTGTGATATATTTTTTTTATAAGTTTTTTTATATGACTTATGCATGAGTTTATGCGGCGTTTCAGTACTGTAATGATGGTTTTTATGGCTGGCCGCGTCCTTATGGTTGTCTTTTGCATCATTTTTCTTCTATTTAAGTGATTTTTGTGTTACATTTCATTTATATTTGTTCTGGTCTTTAATCCAAAAAAAAAAAAAAAGGTTAAGAAAGTTATTGGCGTTCCGTTTGGTTTTGTGTAAGAGATTAGCAGAGGCATCAAACTCAATTCGTATGGAAAATCAAATGCTTGTCCATGTTGAGAGAGAAAGGACAACTGATTTGGGTGGATGCACAAGAGCTTAAGAAGCTATGTTCGGAAGTGGATGAGCGCATGAAGCACAAGGTTGCGTTGATTATGGAGCTGGAGATCTTGACTGGTTCTATTCCCACTGTCCAAAGTGTATGTGTCTTGAAAAGAGCCCAAGAACAGGATCTCGAAAAGGTTGGAGGCTGACTGTGATGGTTTCTGAAGCCCGTTGTCATGCTAATGAGAAGATCGATGGCGTTCATGACTAACATTCTTCGTTCGTAGATGTGTTGTTGGTTGGGTGAACGTTGTTGGGTTTTTGGGTATCTTTGTTTGTGTAGGTTTTATGCATAGTAGTAGTATATGTTTATGGTTGTTAGGGCTTTTTGCTGGGATGATGTTTGCGTATTTTCTGTGATGTAGGTTGATGTAGGTATTATGTAACTGATCTTTGTGGCATGGATGTAATGGTTTGTGGTACAAGCAACATATAAATACACAAAATAAAGAGATGATGCATCAATGCTAGACGGGCTAATAGACCGACCTAATTAACTAACAGTAACGGTGTGTGCTTGAAATACTTTATACATTTGTAATGGTGTGTCTTAAAAGAGAAATGATATATCCACCAAAAGTTGTCACACCCCAAATTACTGCTTTTGCGTGGAATGGAATTCACGGGGTTGACCGTCATAGCATCACGATTCTGATTATATTGAACGACCTAAAGTGTCGTTTGAAAACACATCGTTTGATATAATAAAACATTCAGAGTTTACAAAGGATAGGTCCCAAAAGATAGTCAACATTTGCGGAAATAAGTTTGATACAATCCAAACGATGTTTTAAAGTGCATAAAATCCATGTGAGACGCGTCGTCACCGCGACTCTATGATAAGTCCTTATGCATGCCATGAAGTATGTGCCTTAGATACCTGAAAATACATTGCTAAAAGTGTCAACACAAAAGTTGAGTGAGTTCATAGAGTTTATGTAAATGTTTTATACGACTACCACAAGTATAGGCCATGTATGACAAATATGTCACATAAAAATGTTACAATTGCGACAAGCACATGACACCGAAGCTAGATTGTTCCTGATGTTCGCCCCAACAGAGTGTTTTGCCAAACGAAATGCATCCGTTTGACCAGTTGGGACCACCAACCCGGATGGAGGAGTCACCCTCAATAGATCTATTCACTCACCCTCGCTTCTTCCGGAATTAACGGTTCATGATTATGAAATGGGGACATTCAATTGGCAATGAGGTAACTTAAGCAATTTAAATAAATTTGATATACTTTGGCTCGTAATAAAATGATGTGCAATGTATTCTCCCCCGTAGGTTTGAAATAATGTATAAACTTGAATAAAACGGGGCTATGAAAACTCACTTTTACTAGAAGACATCGTTTTCTAAAAAGTATTTTATCGATGTGAAAAACGACTCCAAACATGGTCACTAGCAACAACTAGTTTGGCTAATAGAAAATATATATGTAAGTGTTTTATACTTGTGAATAATAGTTACGACGACCTTATTTAAACGCGTGTAATTTAGTCGTTATAAGTCCGTTTTCTACGTTTTATATGTCCTTAGCTTCGTGTTAAAGTATACTAATATATTTTTGATAAATCGACTCATTTAGATAACGCTTAAAACTCATTTTTTACCCTTAAAAATTCTGGACAGCATGCAGTTTTTCGGAAAATATAGTTTTCGTCGTTAAACTTGAAAATAGCATAACTTCTTCGTTATAAATCCGTTTTAACCCATTCAAGCGACCACAGTTTTGTTTTAAAGTATATTTTCTGGAACTATAACCCAAAATATTTCATGACCTGCTGAATTTTCCAGATTTTGTAAAAATGATCAGACCTTATTTTTAAGTTGTCGAAAGTGATATTTCTAGTGTAATACTCATTCTAACCAATTCAATTCAACACCAAATCTATTCTAAACCTTCCATACACCTTCTTAGGGTGTCATGGGTTCCTAAACATTATAAAAATGATATGTTTCAAGGGATTAATTATAGGATGATATATACTAATAATAAGTACAAAAAACAATAAAAGTGGTATAGATACACATGAAACTTGCATGTTTTCTTTCTAGCATGATAAAAATAACTCATGTAAAATTAGGAAATATCATAAAAAGCTTACTAGTTATATGAAGAGGTTTAAGTAACTAGGTTTCCTAAATACTCCTAGGTTTTTATTGCAAAACCTTAAAAGAAGTATACTGGTGTTTATATTTGCCATTGATCTTGAAAAATTATAACTTCTTCTTGTTTCTATGCCTTGGTCGATCATCACCAAAAAAAATGAAAGAGTTTTTCCTTAGTCTTCACCTTATAGAATGTGTTTGTATGTTATATTTTTTGTAAAATAAAGTTGCAAGTAGTTAAATATCTTAACTATGGTTGAAAGGGTAATTTAGTAGTCAATTTGTTCAAGTAACTTGGATGACTAGAGGGAAGGTGTCGACAAGGGGAAAAAGAAAAGAAGACTTTGGTGAATTTGTTATAAAATATATATATATAAGTTATGTATACAGTAAATTTTGTATTAATTAATTAGTTATTAAGTGTAGCGTTAGCTAGAAATCGATTTTTATGGAACAAAATAAAATATATCGAAGTCATAAAAATTATAAAAATGCATTTCTCACAAGTATTGAGTGAATAAATAATTATTGAGTTGAATTTACGAAAACCGTCGTAAATATATATTTATAACAATTTATATACAAAATAAATTTAAAACATCGGGTAAACTAATAATATAATTTTTATAGTCTTAAAATAAGTATAAAAATATATTAGGACAATTGTTGAAAGTGTCGGATCAATTGTTCAAAATAATTGATCGTGTGATAGCGTTTATTTAATAAATAAATATACGTTAATGAAATATGCAAACCCATGCATAAATTAATATGAAAGTGATGTTACTGATGATATGTAAACTAACTCTAGTCTATATGAAATTGTTCTCAATGATGTTCCATGAATACGCAGTTTAACCCTCAAGGTTACGCGTATTTGATACTCGTAAACCTAGTTTACGAAAAATGATGAATAGTGAATCATGAATAGTGATTTTTCTCCGGGAATGAATCATGTTTCGTGAATAGTAAAATTTTAAAATAACCTCTCAAAGTCTCAAACCGACTTAAAAAACGATGAATAGTAAAATGATGAATAGTAATCGATGAATAGTAATTTCTGAGATGAATAGTGAAATTTCCAAAGTTTGTAAAATGACCTGAAATTACGAGTTGTCACAAAAGTTTACAAAATTTTGTTCACACAATGACATGACGACTGAGTTGGACCAATCATGTTATATAATGCTTTTTCTTTCATCTTTCTCACCCAAAAGTATTCACATGACACTCGTGTCGTAAATAGCACTTGTATATAACAGACAAACTCAAAAATAAACCTGTGTCTGATCGATTGATTATACTCTTTAACAAAAACAATTGCAGTATTAACCGTTCACATTTATTTTATACCTAACGAATATACCAACATTCAACACTCGCAAACAATATGGCTATCATATATACCGTCAACATACATATATATATCGAAATGAATTATATGTTAATGGAAAACGATTAAAAAAGAAATCTTTGTCGAAGCAACAGTTACTGACGAGTAGCCGACAGTTAATATGAAATAGAATCATTTCTAGTTTCTTCTTTTCAAAGATTGTCTTTCTTAAACACCCCTTTAAAGTAACATAAACTTTGCAGCCACTAATTTTCATTAAAAGTTGCAAGAGTGTAACTAAAACAAAACAAATACATGATACTCCGTAACTTTGTGTGGTTTTCATAGCATAACTTCATCAATCAGTTTCTTTCCATGATACTTTCACTACCATTATTACAATTACGTGTTCTGCAAAGATTGATTTGTTTATGATGCGGTCTATAAGTGAGATTCATCGACCTACGAAAAAGTTATTCGTACTATTTAGAGTTTCTTTTACTCTAGCAATTTAATTTTTTTAGAAAGAATGAAATAAACTCATGGTTTTAATTAGTACCTTGTTTGTTATTAGATTTTTAATATCATGCCCTCTTTGTTGCTAAAATATGTATAGCTTAATTTTTTGTTAACTGACAGACAAAGATTATGCATATTATAAAAATATTCAGACGCATAACAAACATATACATTACTAGCGAACCAAAGACACGTTCGAATGAGCTTATTTAGTTAAAAAAATGATTACGACTTCAAATTCAACCTACTTTCTTAATCTTGATGGAGCATACTTGAAGAACGATACTTTACTCGGACAACTTCAGAGGCCGGTGTTTCACACAAAAGCAAACGAGCATGGTTCTCAGGTTCATACAACGCTATCGTGTTTAAACAAGTACCAAAGAAATCAGAGAAGTAATTAAAGAAATGATATCGTGACAAATCATAATGAGCTTACTGCATTAATTGAAGAGCATTTTTTTTAAGGATTCAGATCCCTATAATAAGCACACCACTTGTTAATAAACGGAAACTTGTCTGTATTCAAGCTTGGAAGTTCACGATCTTGAAGAATGTTGATTATCTGCATTGTCTCACCAAGAAGTTGGGCTGCTTCATAGACACTTGCCTCCCTCTTTTCTATGGAACTCGTGTGACATTTCATTGCTATGATTGAGAAGTTTTTTATGTTTTAAGTTGGTTTGTTGATTGGGAAGTTAAAGAGATGGATATAGAAGCTATCCGGATCTTGAGGGCTTGATGCATAAATATTCTAAAGTGTGAAGGTGTTGGATCTATTTTAGCAAAGTTATGAAAGATGAGGACTCAAGTATAATATCCGAGGCTATATAATGAGAAAGTCTAAAGACTTTCTCATATCTGATTCTACGCTTTCTCTCTCAATAAATCATCTCTCTAAACTCTCTCTTGTGAAACCCTAATTGTGTTATTGATTCTCTTGATCAAAACACTTGTTACTGATTGTTCTGATATTTGATTGAGATCAAATACTAAGTTGTTTGTTCATTCTATTTGAGAATAGAGATCTGGTGTTGTAATCTTGTTTCTGAAGTAATAAAAAGTGTTTTGTTATCATAAGAATCTATTTTTCTTCATGGTATCAGAGCCAGGTTGCTCTGAAAATCATTTTTGAAAAATTAGGGTTTTGTTCAAATTGGGGTTTTTTAAAATTCATTGTTGCTTGGTCAATTAACTTGTGTTAATTGATAGATCTTGTGGTCAATTTTGTTAATCTTGAAGTTTTCTGGTAAACGCCTAATTTCTGAAAAATTATGGTTTGGTATATTTTGGGGCTTTTGTGATTAAAGGCTTCTGTGATCGATTAAGATTGGTTAATCGATAAGATCTGGTGATTTGGTTAAGATTGGAAGTGGTTCTGGTGATTTGCCCTAATTCCAAAATTAGGGTTTGTTGGTTCTTGGATCTTGGTTCGGGTTCTTGCTGTATATCTGCTATATCCCTAGACTAAGTGAATCTAGGGTATAGTAGGTCTGTTATTCCGCTGATTGATAATTGCGTGCTCTGTAACACCTCTCTCACTCTTTCTTTAATTTATGTTCTTATTTTTCTGCTTAGATTGCCGGAGGATAGGTTTTGGGATTATTGGAAGTTGTGATTGGTTGTTGGTTGAGTTAGTTATTCTTTTATCTTTTCTTGATTCTTTAATTTGTTGTGTGCTTGTGTGCGCCCTTGACCTACCACTTTAGTGGCAAGGAAAACCTGTGAACTACTTTCTCTTCTTAATATGTGTGCTTGTTTTTTGTTTTCTTGGAATCATGTCTGTTCATAATTCTATTCATGGTTATACTGATGATGAGTATGAACCTGATAACCCTGTCACTTTAATAAGTAAATTGGATTTGAGTCATCCTTTACATTTACACCCAAATGATTCAGCTTCTTTAACTGTTGTTTCAATAAAACTCAAAGGAACTGAGAATTATAATGTTTGGTCCTGTGCTATGCTTTTAGCATTAGAGGGCAAAAATAAAACTAGTTTTATTGATGGAACATGTAGAAGGTCTAATACTGATGAAGTTTTGGGTAGACAATGGGACAGGGTTAATGCTATTGTTTTGGGATGGATTCTAAATTCCATCTCTGAAGAGTTGTTTCTTGGCCAATTTTTTCTAAAAGTGCTTCTGGTGTATGGAATGAGTTAAAAGACACTTTTGACAGGGTTGATGGTTCTGTTACTTTTAACCTGCATCATAAAATAAACTCATTAACTCAGAATGGTACTACTATCTCAGAATATTTTAACAAATTGAGTACTTTGTGGAAACAATTTGATGCTATGGTGCAATTACCTAGATGCACTTGTCATGTTGCTGATGATTTTAAATAGCATAATCAACTTATGAAACTAATGCAATTTTTAATGGGTCTGGATGATACTTATATGCAAATAAGGAGTAATATTCTTTCTAGAGATCCTTTGCCTGATGTTAAAGGTGCTTATGCTATTATCAGTAGTGAAGAGAGTCATAGAAATGTTGTGTCTGGAAGTACTAGTAGAAATCATAATTCTGCTTTTACTACTAGAGTTGTGAATCAAGTTAATAATCAGACCAGTCAATCTACTAGACCTATTAATCAGAATGCTCAATCTAATAATCCATCTGCTAATTTTAATAGAGTTTCTGATAATAGAAGAAATACTAGTTCTACTCTTGTTTGTGATCACTGTGGTTTTAATGGCCATACTCAGGAAAGATGTTTTAAATTGATTGGATATCCTCCAAATTTTGGAAAAAAGGGTAACAATAATAGACCTCAGAATACTCAAAAAAGGTTTTCTAATAATAATTCTGTGGGGTCCAGTTTATCTTCTGGTTTTACAGATGAACAACTCATTACTCTCATTTCTCTCATCAAAGACAATACAGTCAAAGGAAATAGTGTGCAGGCCAATATGGCAGGTACTTATTTTAATAATAGTAGGGTTTTTAATCAGAATTTTCAAAAGTTTTTTCAACTAATAGCAATTTGAAATCTAAACTTAGTTCGATGGAAAATTTGTGGATTCGGTGCTAACCAAGATATGACACATTCGACAAGGAATTAATAAATGTTTTTGATATTTCTCATCTTAAAATAAAAGTTGGTCATCCTAATGGGACAAAAGCTTTTATTACTAAAATTGGAAATCTAAAGTTAACAGATTCTTTAATATTATATGATGTTTTGGTTATTCCAGAATATTGTGTCACTTTAATTTCTGTTCATAAACTGGCTAAAATAAGATTGTGGTTTCCTTTGATGAGAATAAATGCTATTTCTTGAATCAGGTATTGAATCTGGGAAAAGTTCTGGGGACTGGTAATCAGTCTGGTGGTTTATATTATTTAAATTCTGGAGGTATCTCTTTTAAAAGTCATAACTCTTTGTTCAAAGCTCTTTTCTTATTATGACTCGGCACGCACTTTGGTCACCCCTGCACTCGTTCTAAATGTTTTAAAACCTATTTGAAGTTTAATTCAAAGGATCAAAACTTGATTTGTGAAACTTGTCAAAGGGCTAAGCAAACTAGAGAACCTTTTCCTTTAAGTGATCATACTTCCACTATTTTAGGTGAACTTGTTCATTTAGATCTTTGGAAACCTTATAAGGTTGCTAGTAAAGAAGGCTACAAATATTTTTGACTATTGTGGATGATTACACTAGGGTCAGTATGGGTATATTTACTTAAAACTAAGGATGAAACTGTTCATTATATCACTATCTTTACAATATGATTGCAACCCGTTTGATAAAAAAAATTAAGAATTTTAGAAGTGATAATGGTACTGAATTTGTTAATCATTCTTTTCAAAGTTATGTGAGGAAAAAGGTATTACCCATCGACCTCTTGTGCATACACTCCACAAAGAAATGGTATTTCGAAAGGAAACATAGGCATCTTTTGAATGTTGCTAGATCCCTTCACATTGGGGAATTCCTCTTAAGTTTTGGACTGAATGTGTTCTTACTGCTACCTTTCTTATTAACAGATTGCCTTCTTCTGTGCTTAATGGAAAATCTCCTTTTGAGATGATATATAATAAGAAACCTACTCTCCGTGATTTAAGAATGTTTGGTTGTTTGTGTTTTGCTACTATTGTTAATAATCATGATAAATTGAGTAGCAGATATGAGAAATGTGTTATGATGGGGTATTCTAATTCTAAAAAGGGATATAGGTTATATAGTCTTGATAAGCATCAGTTCATCTTTTCTAGAGATGTTAAATTTTTTGAGTCTATCTTTCCTTTTAAGGAATCTCTCACGATAAGAACAATAATACTTCTGAAAATGTTTTTCAAGACTTAAATCAGTTGAACTTTTTTGATGTTGAAACCCCTGAACTACCCAATGATGAAAAGAGAGTAGACCCTAATCTGAATAGTGACATTGAGTCACCAAGTGAAGGTAGCTACTCTCCTCCATCTGGTAGAGACCATGTCACTGATCATAATAGTGACAGTAATGTCTTTGCTGATGAGGATGAGATGGTAACTACACTTGAATAAAATATTAATTCTGAGGGTAATTTGAATCTTGATTCAAATTCTCCAGTTTAGGAAGAAGTACCTTTGAGAAGGTCTTCTAGACCTTCAGTTTTTCCCAGAAATTATAATGATTTTATTGTTGAACCTAAAGTTAAGTATGGTATTGAAAAATTTGTGAATTATTCTAAACTTAACTCTAGAAACTATTGCTTTACAGTTCAGTTAAATAAAAGTCATGAGCCAAAAAATTATTTTGAAGCTGCTAAATCAATTTATTGGACCGATGCTATGAATAATGAGACTGAGGCTTTATATAGAAATGATACTTTTGAAATCAATGTCTTACCTCCTGGTAGAAAAGCTATAGGAAGTAAATGGGTGTTTAAAATAAAGTATAAATCTAATGGAGAGATAGATAGATATAAAGCTAGAGTGGTTGCTAAAGGTTATAATAAAAAGAAGGTGTAGATTATGAAGAAACCTTCTCTCCTGTTGTTAAAAGGGTAACTGTTAGATGTTTACTTAATGTTGCAGTTCAAAATAATTGGCCTATTTTTCAACTTGATGTTAACAATGCCTTTTTATGGTGATCTTGATGAGACTGTATACATGAAATTACCAGAAGGGTTCTTTCCTGAAGGTGATAATAGAGTATGCAGACTTAAGAAATCTTTGTATGGTTTAAAACAAGCTCCTAGACAATGGAATGCTAAACTTACATCCGCTCTTTTGAAAATGGCTTTACTCAAAGTAAAAGTGATTATTCTTTATATACAAAGTCTAAAGATGATGTGTTTATTGCATTACTTGTTTATGTTGATGATATTATTGTTATCGAAATAATATTGATGAAATCAACAATTTCAAGATCTTTTTAAAACTAAGTTCGTGATTAAAGATTTAGGAAAGTTGCAATATTTTCTTGGCATTGAAGTTGCTAAGACAGACAAAGGAATTTGTTTAAACCAAAGGAAGTATTGTTTAGATTTGCTAAGTGAGTATGGTATGCTTGGTTGCAAACCTTCTAAAACTCCATTACAATATAAACTTGTTATTTCTAATGAAGCTACTGATATTGATCCTTTACTTGATAATATTACTGATTATCAGAAGCTTATGGGAAAGCTTATTTACTTGACTAATACTAGACCTGATATTTCTTATGATGTTCATTGTTTGAGTCAGTTCATGCATTCTCCTCTTAAGTCACATCTCAGAATAGCTTTAAAGATACTTAAGTATCTTAAAGGAGCTCCAGGTTTAGGTATTCATATTACTAAGAATTCTGGTATGTCTCTTCTTGCCTATTCTGATTCTGATTGGGCTAAGTGTATTGTGACTAGAAGATCTCACATCGGCTATTGTGTATTTTTGAATGGGTCTTTAGTATCTTAGAAAAGTAAAAGCAACCTACTCTCTCAAAAGTTCTCTTCAAGCAGAGTATAGAGCTCTTGCTTCAAAGAATCAAAGGAAGTGATTTGGATTATAAAATTTTAAAAGATCTTAATATTTCTAATCTTTTACATGTTCCTATTCATTGTGATAGCAAATCGCTATTAAAATAGCAACCAACCCGCTTTTCCATGAAAGGACTAAAAATCTTGAGATTGATTTGCATTTTGTTAGAGAAAATTTTAAATGGTGTTGTTAAATCATTAAAGTAGATTCTCGCAAATCAAATTGCGATATCTTTACTAAAGGGTTGGATATATTACAACGTGATTTTTGGTTAAAAATCTTAGTATGTTTGATATATATCGCTTATCGATTAAGGGGATGTTGAGATTTATAATCAAGGCTTCATTGTAATCGATAAGGTTTATTGTAGTTGCTTATTTTTATGTTTTAAGTTGGTTTGTCGATTGGGAAGTTAAAGAGATGGATATAGAAGCTATATGGATCTTGAGGGCTTGATGCATAAATATTCTAAAGTCGTGAAGATGTTGGATCTATTTTAGCAAAGTTATGAAAGATGAGGACTAAAGTATAATATCTCGAGGTTATATAATGAGAAAGTCTAAAGACTTTCTCATATCTCGATTCTACGCTTTCTCTCAATAAATCATCTCTAAACTCTCTCTTGTGAAACCCTAATTGTGTTATTGATTCTCTTGATCAAAACACTTGTTACTGATTGTTCTGATATTTGATTGAGATCAAATACTAAGTTGTTTGTTCATTCTATTTGAGAATAGAGATCCGTGTTGTAATCTTGTTTCAAGTAATAAAAAGTGTTTTGTTGTAATAAGAATATGTTTTCTTCATATATGAACATTGAATTAGCACAAAGGGACTTGCAAACCGAACTCTTATCGAGGCATCAATGTCCATACCTTCCAACTCGGTGACCATATTTTAGTTGTATCCCCGCACTATTCAAGAATATGTACTTCTTGTATTTGTTTGGGGAGTATAATCTTTCAACTTATATCCCAACCATTTGGGGTGGACTTGACTCCGACCACAACATTTTAGTTACCTTTGAATACGTGCGTATTCATGGGTAGCATTGAGGCTTTCCTCCACAAGTGTGACATAAAGTAGTCCTTCACTCACACTTATTAACAAGCTCTCAACTATGTCGTTTTAGATATTAGGAAGAGAAATGGCGATGGTTGTCAGGCTTACCAACGGTAAGCTCCAACAGTCAGGATATTCCGTGGAAAGTAAAGGTGGAACATGATGGCGGTCAAACTTTTCAATACCTTCAAAACCTTTAGATACCTCCAGAAGACTAATTATATTTTTGGGTTGTTTTTTTCAGCATTTTGGATCAAACGGTTCATAGATTTTGAAATGCCCTTCAATGTTCTCCCAGCAGGCTCCATATCATCTTGAAGTTTCACAATATAGTGGCTAAGATCTTCATTTTGTGGTAGTTGTTCAGGTTTTATTACCAACACAATACCGAAGGCATTATACATGACCTTTAGGCACTCCCAACAATTAATACAAAACAAGACACAGACCATGAAGAATATTGGGATCAACATTATCATCTTACATGCTATCACAACCATCTTCTGAAACACTATAAGAAAGCTAAGGATTAGGACTTTCAATTTTTCCATGACAACCTCACATTTGCGGCTTCGGAATGGGATTGGTATACTACTCTGTTTCCGGTCAGATAACTTATGAGTTCAAGAGCTCTCACTTTAAACACCGAATATAGTCCCGAATCCATTTTATGGACACCTTCAAGCTTAAGGATGCAAAACATCTACAAAGTGGTGCAATTGTACCCAACAAAACTCAATAGATTGTGTTATAAAATCACCGGAATTGACCATTTATAATCGAATAAATATTCTTGATACCGAAAATAAAATGTTGTAATCAAATTTTCAATTTGAAATAAAGTGCTAGCAAGACATATTACCCCATGAGAGAGGTTGTAGCTGCCAAGTCGTCATGAACCGAGGGTCGCTAGTTCTGCCATGATCCAAGAATTGTTTACATGTCGCTGGCTTCTCAACATTTAGTCTTCCAGCTGGTTGTTGGAACTCTGGCTCTTTCAAAGCTATTTCATGACGTTTTTGGTATTTGGATTCTAGTATACGCTTGGCTGAGGAAACCGATTGTGAAATGATATGCATTGGGTGCTGGCTGGATAGAGAAAACAAGGTTGGATTGACCTTTGATGCTAGGCGTCCACCGAATAGATAAATCATGTGGTATTGTTGTCCAATGCAATGACTTTGTACATAATGACATGTCCAATGATCCACCTCTCAGATCAGGTTACACAGGTCGAAGTGGTGAGGATACTATGAAACTCATTCTTGAATTGATGGATACATGCACAACTATGGAGCCAAAGATCACTGGTCTTCAAAATTTGACAACTACTAAGGCTGAAACAATCAGGAGGTTGAAGCACGGGGTATGTGTTTTGGAGAGACTAAGAAGGCAAAGGGTCACTGCATTCAGGAAAGTGAAGAAAACGGGAAAGAAAGAAAGCTCCTTTGGGAATCAAAGTTTGGAGGATGCATCCAAACAGGGGAGGAGTGAGAGTACAAATTCAGTGGAGGCATTGGTAGATTAGGATTTGGATAGTGGAGACAAAGGTGAAGGTTATTTGGTGGCTCACATGGAAGGTAAAGAAGCAGTAATAGATGATTCTTTAAAGGCTGCAGTTGAAGAAAAGGAGAAGGAAGTGGTGCGAGCAACCATCGCCGTGTTGTCGCATCCATCGCTAGTATTGCAAGAACCATCGCCGCAACCAATGCTGCTATTATTCTACCCACTGCCAGTTCAGACGTTTCCACTGCAAAGGCAACCACTGCTACAATTATAACCACCACAATAACACCAACACCAAAGCCAAAAGAGGCTGAGAATGAGATTGCCATACAATTGCTCAACCTAAAGCAATCTTACCCTATCCCTGCACCTAGACATATTGCTAAGAGTCTAAACATTGGTGAACCTGTGCAGAAAGCTGTAGTTACTGAAACTGATATTAGAAAGGGTAAAGGGATTGCATATCCAACTTTGGTGTTTTTAAGTACAGAGGAGCAGATAGCTTTTGATGAACAATTTGCTAAAATATTACATATGGAAGTAAATGCTAATGAAATTGCTAAAGAAAAGGAAAGGGCAAAGCAGGAAGAAGCCTCTAAACAAGCTGTAGAAGAGCGGTAAACGGAACAGATGTATTTTACCCTACATAATTACGAAAAGTAGTTCAGTTTACTCGTAATGATTAACTTAGCTTCATAGTCCTAAAAAGGGTCAACAAAAACCAAAAATAATTCAGGCCATAGAAGGAATCTATACCAACGTCTTAAACAATTTGCATAGATGATGCATATAAACCACTCCTTATTAGTCTACAAACTGCCACTAAATTTTTTAGTGAACCAAGTAATGTTACATACTTAACTAACGACATCTAAGGTATCATACGCTACATAATTACGAATAAGATGTATATAAAAAGAGCAATGGATTATAAATGGAATTAACACCTATCTAACATAGGTATTAATCGAATAACAACAACGATTTATTATAACATAGAACCAATTGGAAATAATCATATGTAATAAACAACGAGAAGAATATTTACGTACTATATTTGGCCACATTTAAAAAAAAACTTGATCAATCGAATGTAGTTTGCAATCAACACCGCAGACTTTATAGATGGTGACATAACCGACGTTACCGGGAAGAGAGGGCCGAAGAAGACGGTTTGATTTGTGAAAATAGCAAGTAAGAATACTTTTGTGCGGGAAGCAAAAACAGAGAAAAACGGTAACTATGGATGTTTTGTGTCGGTGGCTATTGGAATTTGAATAGAATGTACTGTACTTTCACTATTCAAATGTATACTTTCTATTTAATGTAAAATGACGAAACAACCCTTTTTAAAATATACGGTTGCCCAGCGAATTTTCGTTGCCCAAAAAAGAATACCTTACACATACGGGACACTTGTCACAATGTCGATGAGTTGCCCAATGACAGCGGTTGCCCTCGGTCCATTTTCAAATTTAAAAAAAAAAAAAAAAAATTGTCCGGAAAGTGATAAGCCTGAGGGCGCGCGGTTCATTTGCGTCATTTTCCCTTAAATTATTAATATCCATGGGTAGCTTGATTGCAACGGCTATTACAGAGAGAGAAGCGACATTCGAGTAAAATATTTGCTTGAAACCATAGTTTTCGCTCCTCAAACCATGTACTAAATCGACCACCATAGCAATGATGCAAACCGAGATGTCTTGACGCGATATACATCCCAATCCATGGCATAGGTTCGCCATATTTCTTTTGCTTATCCGAAAAGTAAATTGGCACGGTGTACTCCACAGAGACTTTAGGATGACACGTGTAGTGTTGGTTTCTCTCTAGTCCGCCTAAAAGATCAAAATAATTATCTAATGAGGTGTTGCCCATAATTATGAAACTTTCAGACAAAGAAAATGATGATTTTTGATTCAGGAAAACTAAAGATGGTGTAAAGTATCAGAGTTGGGATATGCCTAGAGAAAAACGTAGAGTTAATTTAGTACTTGAGTTACAAAGATTAGCAAGAGACATGCAAGTATATAATAAGGTGACGAAGAGTCATAAGAAACATTGTCCAATTGTATATCCGGAAAGAAGAATCCTACAGCCACGTAAAAACATCTACAAAATCCTTCACAAAATGACGTGTCAAACATTGATTGGCTTAATAAAAGATTAGAGAGAGAAACTATTATAAAATCCACCAATCGCTGTTTGACAAATCATTTTGTGAAGAATTTTGAGAATGTTTTTATGTAGCATTTCTTTTAACAAAATGAATTTAAAATTTTTGAGAAAATAAAAAATCCTACTTATCACCAAAGTTGGTGCCTTTTCATCAGTTATTTAGGATATTATGAGCCCATAGCTAGTTTTGTTACCATTGTGACAAAAATATTCAGAGCCGTATACGAGGGTGTGCAAGGTGTGCAATTGTTTAAGGCCTCAAATCTTTTAGAGCCTCAAAATGTACATCCATTATATACAATTTGGGCCACAAAATTCACATCTAGCAAAACATTTTAACATAATACCTTTCCAATTATCTTGATTATTTGAGGTGGGATGTCATGTTTTGTATTTTTCTTCCTTTTTCCTTTTCGAGGTCTCGTAATAATATTTTGCCTTTCAAAAAAAAAGACATAATGCGTTGTAAATGTTTTATAACTTTGTGGTTAGAGAATTAAAACCTATGTTTTTTTTATTTACTGTTTTTAATTTTCTATGGTCACACTACAAATTAAGATAATAGATCTATAGTGACTGAGGTTTTAGTAACACAAATCTATACTTTTAATGACACTTTTTTAACTTTTGGTGACACTTTTTTTTAAGTGTCACTAAAAGACTATATTGTTGTAGTGTTTACTATTATTTAGTACACATGTGTTACATTCCAACAAAATCAATTACCAATACATCCCATATACACTATCGCTTTCTAAAACATACTCAATATTTTCTTTTCTCCAATATGTCCAAGTTGGTGCGCAGAATTGCATTTTGGGCACCAAATAATAAAGTATTGCTATACAAAAGTATTTTGGTCTTGATGGAAAGAAAAGACATTTATTGTGGTGCTGTAGGTAACTTTTTTGGGCACCAAATAATTAATGTTACATCAATTACCCCAACCACCAAATATGGTGCTCAATTTTAATTTTGGTGCTTTGTTGAATATTTGGTGCGCAATGGAGGTGTTTTGGGCACCAAAAATTACGTGTCACATCCCCATTGGTTAATAAAATAATTACGGTGCTTTTTTTCATAGTTGGTGCTTTATTTTAATTTTGGGTGCGCAAGGGTGGTGTTTTGGGCACCAAAAATATAAGTGCAACATTCTCATTGGTTCAAATATAAGGCTGGTGCTTTGTTTTAATTTTTGGTGCGCAAAGTTTGGTGCTTGGGCACCAAAAAAGACCAAAAATGTTTATACGGTTCAAATACATTCTTTTATGAAAATACCCTAGTAAATACGACCATTTATAAAAATTAGCCTTCAAACAAAGTATACATATAAATCAATTCTCATACTTAAAATCCAAATAGTATGGGCAAAACAAAATATATGGATTTTAAGTTATAATATTGTTTCCTTTACACATTATATGGAGGAAACTGACATTTTATCACGCACATGCAACTTTATCTCTCCTTTACACAACCTACTTTCCATCTTATTAGGTAAGTATTCACTTCGAGGTTCTTTTTCTTTCTTTTTCTTTTTTACTTTATAAAAAGTGTTACAATTATTACTTATTATACTAAAAGGCAGGAATGGGTTTTCCAAATTCATGCATTTAATGCCAAGTTTTAAACTTGGCGAAAACAACTCAAGTTCAGTGTCGTTGCAAAGTAAGTCTTTTAGCGTTAATAATCTTTCGTGAACTTGGCAAAAACAACCCCAAGTTTAAGTGTCACGCAAAGTAAGTCCTTTAAGCAATCCACGCATCGCGGGTTTTCCAACACTCGTTAACACTATAATTAGCCCAAGGTCGCCCTATTGATTTAGGTGACCCGATGTGAAACTATGAATGAGGTGCAGAAATCATGAAAACAACTATTATGAAAATTTAAAATATAATATACTTAGACATGTATAAATATTAATGAACATATATTAAATCAACATATATTAAATCGGAGACCTCTCACATAATATATAAAAAGGGTTGTAAAAATCCAAGTTAGAGTACATGTATAAATATTAATGGATATATACTAAATCGGAGGTCGTATAAAACTTTGAAAATATTCATTAAACTTCACACATAAAATGTAAAATATTTGCTACACCTAACGATACTAGTGTGAAATTTTGATTTTGACACTTTAAAATATGCCAACATGCAATAAGTGTGATTATTTACTATTTTATAGTAGTGTGCACATGCTACGCCACTGAATTAGCCCTACTGGATTTTCAGTTTTATGATCAAATGGCTAGAATATTTTATATATACTCCGTACGTAGTATAGATAGATATAGATAATACGGTACTTAGTTATAAGGACAATCGGATAATTTATCAATCATACGGGCCAGTTTCTACAAATGGTACTCTGAATAAAGCATCTAGCAACAGATCAATGATTTTTAAAATTAAACTAACAAAGTGTACAAGTAATTATAAAATTTTTATTCTCGAATAAATCAATTTTCACTATTCTCTATGTTTTTATTACTTTATACTGTATTAAATCTAGCACTTGCATATGAAAAATTAAATTATATTTCAAGACACCAAAATGCAGATTTTATAATGTAACTCTAGCTGCTTGAATCGGTCCTGAATCATGATTACTCACTTGAGAAGTAGGGTTTTGCAGCTTGTTTCCTAAACACTGTAATTTAGTTTCCATTTAAGTTAAAGGTGTGTAGGAAGATATATGGTGTAAATATGCATACAGTAGGATTCGTCGCGAGAAATGTTAAACATGGAATTCATTTCCCGTCGTAGATTATCAAATATTATTAAGCACAATATATAGAGAATACACGGCTACATTGAATTTATTTCCCGTAGGTTATCAAATATCGTTAAGCACAATACATAGAGCAATCACGGGCAAATCCTAGCGGACCCTAAGCCCACAAACGGACTTGGTGAGTAACCTAATATATTCACTGCAATTTGAGCGGCTAAATCGCGGAAGTTCTAATTAGAAAATAAAACTATAATTATTGAAAAAATAAAGGATAATAATAATAATAATAATAATAATAATAATAATAATAATAATAATAATAATAATACTTGAAAGCATTCGGTCATGCAGAGATAAACCTAATCGAAAGAGTGATTCTTTTACTACTATCGTGACTTATTATCGTGGCGTGACATTTGTGATAAAGGTCCGACCGATAGAAGCGGCAATTATGGTAGCATCTTCTTTGGAATTTAATTACAATTCTGACCACCAAGGTTGTAAAAATCACTAAGCGCTAGTGAGGCGGTCGGGTAGGCCTAGTGATTAATCGATTAAGCGGGATTAATCGGATTGGAATTTTATACATAAAATTGTAATATTAAATATTATATTATATTATATGTATGAGATAATTAGCATAGGGTATCAAAGTTCAAATATTTCAAATGTTCAAATATAAACATAATACACAATTCTTAAAAGTTTAAAATCAAACATAGATATTATTCGGTTTGTTAACCATTTTAAGCGATCTTTGACCGATTTTGTCCGATTAATTGGTTTGTTGACCCATTTTAAGTGATTTGTCCGATTTTAAAATTTTGTTGACCGATTTTTAAGCGACTTTGTCGATTAGACCGATTTTGTCGATTAATCGGTTTGTTGACCGATTTTAAGCGATCTTTGACCAAGCCGATTAAATAGACCGATTATGATAAATCAAGGCGCTTAGTGAGCGATTAGCGATTATCACGAGGATGTCGGCCGCTGGACCGATTTTACAACAGACGCCATCGCCATCGACAACGCCAACTAATTAACTCTAAGCAAAACACTGGGCCATTTTTTAGTTTTAGTACGACGCGTGACGGCGGTTACAACGTTCATTCTAGTTTTTTTTTTTTTTTTTTTTTTTTTTTTTTCAATTCAACAAGTGGCGGACAATCAACCAACTCTTTATCGCGAAACATTAGCCTCCGTTTTTTAGATTAGGGATACCGAGGCGGCTAGAGTTTGACGGGTGGCTTAGAGACGTCGGCTCCATGCCGACTAGGTCAGAGAATCAACCACAGATATCATGTTAAACATTGAATTCCTCATAAGTTATCAAATATTATTAAACACATTATATAGAGAATACACGGGCAATCCATAGCGGATCTTAAGCCCACAAACGAGTTCGGGTTGACTAACGTAATATATCCTCTGATAAGCAAGACAGATAATAGATGTATTTCAAACCATGCATAATCGAATGATTAAATATGGTAGGCAAAACTTCTATAGGAGCCCGGTGTCATCCAAAGAGGCTAGTTTTATGTTTCTCTAAATGCAATGAATGATTTAAAGTTGCATGAATGGCCATATGAAATTCACAGCCACTTCTTTCAATCAAAAGTTGCAAGAGTGTGAAAAACATTGCTACAAAGATTTTGAGATATGATGTGAATTATAAGTGGGATCCATTTGATTTATTGTTTGAGATACAAACAATTCATATTCAAAGTTTACAAAATATATCAACATCAAATAATTAAAAAAATAAAGATTGAACGAAATTTACTCGTGGTACCTAACACCATATATCTAGCTTGAAACTCCATATTTTTCTACAAACAACACACCAGTACTATACTAGCTAACTATATATGCAACCGAACGACTGTACAATTTCATCCTTCACTGTGTCCTAGATGAACAAGAAGGGGAATGCACCCGCTTGGTTGCCTTATCCTTCCACGTTTCCTAGCTAATTGCGCACCTTTTATTTGATCAATCAAGAAAGGATTGTGAAGTTTCCCGCGGAGACTCACTGAGCTTAAAGAAACTTGCTACTCGATAGTTAAGCGTGATCTATATATTTTAGTGATCACGGCCATATGGAACTTCTTAGGAAAGCTAGGTTTATTAATTTTCTTTCTATTTATCAGTTGGTTCAAGGGTTATTATCGTACACTAATCTTCTCGTAGATTATTGTCCATTACTGGGCCCAAATGCAAACTAATTATCTGATCAATACTAGTTAAGCTTAGTATTTAAATTCATATATAATATCATGTTAGGCCAAGAATTGGATAAATGACATTGTTATCTTTTTATTTTATCAGATTTTAACTACTATTAAGTCCTATCATTTTATTAGCTATATTATCATTTTTGATTTTCTTCTTTAGCGTGACTCCTGTTTGTTTGTATTTTTTGCATGGGTCTCTTTTTGCTTTCCAAATAATAACCGAGGTAAATTAATTGCTAATGTACACCATTAACATCAAGCATGAGAGTAAGTTAATACGAACTAGGAAAAGATCAAGAAAACATCATATCTATAAGCATCGGAAAATTCCTCTAACCACACTTAAACGCAAATATATGCTTATTATATTATATATATATTATACAGTCACGTACAACAAAATATATTACAAACGAACTTTTAAAGAGTAAAACTGATGAAAACAACGACATGGTCACACAAACTTATTAAGTTTACAAATCAACTAGAATCCCAGTTTCAACGTACTTTCTGAATGCTCATCACACTCATTACTTGAAGGTAACCGGTTTAAGGAGCTGGGGTTGTTAGGTGGTCACGCCACTTGTCAATATACGGCAAATCACCTGGATTATTGATCAAGCTTCCAGGTACACGATCTTTAAGGGTGTTTATGATCTCCGAAGTCTCACCGAGAAGTTGGGCAGCAGCATAGACATTGGCTTCCCTTTTCTCTATCTCACCAGAGTGGCATTTCAATGCTATGGCTTGGGGTAAGTTGGTGAGACAAGCGGCCACTATGTCAGATATCATTGATGATAATTCAGCAAACAGATCCTCTTCGCTAACCTGGTCAATGTTGTCTTTGTAGGAATCCATAATTGTTTTGGTTAGCCGAAACATTGAGTTGGCACAAACGATAGACCTGCAAATGGAATCATCATTTGGCCCTTCACTTTCTTGACTTCCCACCTCTTTGACAATGTTTTGTGCTTTTTTGCTGAACTCTTCAAGAATTTGCCCTATATTCTCCTTAGAAGCAAAGTCGTTTAGCTTATGTCCTAACCATTCGTGATAGATGTCAACCTCTAGCCACAGCGTTTTAGCCGCCTTTTGAATGCTTACACAGTCAGCATTGAGGCTTTCTTCCACAAGTGTAACATATATAAAAGCTTCATTCACACTCTCCAAAAAATTATCAGCTATCTTTTTGAAGTTAGGAAGAGAAACCACAATGGTTGTCAGGGTTACCACTGGCAAACTCCAGCAATGATATTCTTTTGATCGGACAATTGGTTCATGATCATTGTCAAACTTTGTAAGTCCTTCAAAACCTCTAGATTTTGCTAGAAGCTTCATGAGATTGATAGGTTGTTGCTTTTCAGCCTTCTGGATCAAGCTTTTCACAGATTTCAAAAGGCTTTTCAATGTTCTCTCATGAAGCTCCTGCTCTTTATGAAGTTGCAAAACATACTGTGAAAAATCATTATAATTTTCCAGTTGGTGAGTGTCGCCAGCACCTGATGCACAACACTTGACAGTTTTCGGCTTCAAACAACGGAGACAATACAAAACACACATCATAAAGAAAAATGGGATTAGTGATATCATCTTGCACGTTACCACAACTGCCTTCTGAACTCCTATTAAAAAGATCAGAATTAGGAATTTCAAATTCTCGATGACAACCTTGTATTTATGGGCTACGAAAAGGAATTGGAATACTACTTTGTTTCCAATCTGATAACTTCTGAATCAGTAGCTCTCTGTTTTGAAGACATTAATATGGTTCCAAATCCGTTTTATGGACATCTTAAAGCTTAGGGGTGCAAAACATCTAGAAAGTGGTGCAATTGTGCCCACTACTACTCCAATACTTTGTGTTACGAGAATCACTGACATTGACCACTGATAATCTGACTGACAGTACTTACTTCCCAACTTAGGTCTTGTCCATAACACTGTAACAATGTGCGTGATAGTGCTTAAAACACATATTACCCCAGAAGCAGAGGTGGTAACAGAGCAAATTGTAATGAATTGGGACTGCCAGTTCTCCCATGATCCAATACTTGCACACATGTTGCTTTAGCGTCTCAGGAGTTGAAGGTCCCGATTGTTGGGCCTTTAAAGCTTCTTTAGCGTGAGTATCTTGGAATTTCTTATCTATCATCTGTTTGGACTTTAGAATAGCTAAAGATGAACAAATATGTATAATCAGCAACATCAGTAGCAAAGTCACGTAAATTATTGTTGTTGCTGTAAAAGCCCAATGGCTTAGTGCCAGGATGAATTATCTTGTAGACGCGAGCTTTTTCTGCATATGAAACGGCAGCTGTTGCTATTTGAATGCAGATGTTTACAACCAAAGTGATTACCAGAACAACCAAAGCCACGATATTTGTGAATAGTTCCTTGTTGTCCATTGTTGCTAAAGAAGGCAATAAATTGGCCATCATGGAGCACATTAACGCCATGCTTCCAAGCCTTGCCATTTGGTCCACATTACCAGACATTAAAGCAGTTAAATCCACGGGTAACTTCATAGCAACAGCTATCACAGTAAGCCAAGCGGCATTTAGAGTGAAGTATTTACACGGAAACCATAGCTTTCTATTTCGTAAACCATGCAATAAATCACCCACCATTGCAAGAATACAGATCAGAGATGCTAAAGCGATATACATCCCAATCCATAACATAGGTTGGGCAAAATCGATTTGCTCATCTGATCTGAATATATCAATTCTGTAACCGGACAAGGAATTTATAAGATCATCTGGAAGGTTGGAGAGAATTTCCACAAGTTTATTATAAATTAGTGTTTTGTTGAAGCCCATAGTTATGTTTCTCCGAGAAACAAAGAAATTTATGTGAGATGACTAAAGCTGGGTGTGGTTTGATGATAACAAGTTATGTTTTTTTTTTTTTTAATGATATAAAGGATGCTAGAAATTTGTACAGAATCATGCTCTTAAATTGTATGAATGATCAAATTGAACCACTACTTTTGATCAAAAAGCTGGCATGAATATGACTAGCACAAAGCAAATGTAAGAGTGGACGGTGTGGGGGACGCCGTGGCTCGCCGTGGCCGACGTGGCGTCTCGCCGTGGCTCGCCGCCACACCGGCGTCGCCCGTCGTCGTGGCTCGCCGTGAGATCCAAAATCGTCGGGACGACGAATGAAGCTACTGACACATGCATTGATTAAATATTTCATATATCCGTTGCCTAACGTTTAAAAACGTTTTTTTTTTTTTTTTTTTTTTTTTTTTTTTAAAAACCTACCACCCACTCTATAAATACATAACATTTCATACAAGTTTTTCATATTCAATCAAAACATATCCATTCAAACTTGCTGAAAACATGAATTACGATAGTCAATCATCTTATTCCGGCGATAGTGATATTGAAGAGTTAACGGACTTAGAAATGTTTATTCAAGAGTTCGGTAGAGCAAGCGTTGCGGTGAACAAGCACCCGGTCCTTCAAAGTCGTCAATATGTCCTCGTGAGCGTGAAGTTCTTGAAGCGTCTTGTTCTTGACTATTTTGGCGACAACCCAAAATATTCGGACGCTCAATTTAGGCGTCGATTTCAGATGAGCCGTCGTCATTTCTACAAATAGTGCAAGGTATTGAAACATATATTGAAACTCATGATCCTCTTCCTAGTCATTTTGATTTCTTTAGAATGCGACCCGATGCTAGGGTGTAATGAGTTTTAGTGTGCTATGAAATGCACATGTGCCCCACGCCAATTGGCTTACGGGATATCGGTGATGCATTAGATGAGTATTTACAAATAGGTGAACACCATGCACGCGATTGCTAGATTTTTTCTTATGTGCATAATCCAACTATTTATTAAGGAGTTTTTAAGAAAACCAGATGAGGATGACATTCGTAACTTATACTATGCACATAAAGCTGCTCATGGGCTTAGGGAATGTTGGGAGCATCGATTGTATGCCTTGGGAATGGAGAACTGTCCTAAAGAATGGCAAGGCCAATTTCATAGAGGTGATAAAAATATCCCACTATAATGCTTGTTTGTTGCTTCATACGATTTGTGGATTTGGCATGCTTTTTGGGGTAGCGGGTGCGAATAACGATCTAACGGTTTTAAATAATTCTCCGTTATTCGACGACTTGCTTGATGACATCGCCCGAGGTTGAGTTTGATGTTTATGGTGTAAATTTAAGCAAGGGTATTATCTAGTCGACGGAATCTACCGGAGTGGGCATCTTCGTCAAGTCATTTACTGATTACAACTAATCCAAAAATGCCGCATTCAAAGCGAAACAAGAAAGTGCTCGAAAAGACATCGAAAGAGCTTTTGGTGTCCTCCGGGGACGTTGGCATATCATTGCCCAACCGTAGCGGCAATTTACTATTGGCAAGTTACGGAGAATCATGTACGCGTGCATCATAATCCATAACATGATTTTGAAAGATGAAAATTTTGCGATATCAGATATTGCTGAAACGTATATTTCTCCAACACCAAATTTACAGCAGACATGGATTGAACGTTGCCAAGTGCAAAGAAAAAAAGCCAAAGAACTACATGATAAACGCACACACGCTAAGCTTCAACGATGTCTCATCGACCATGTTTGGCAACAAGTTCAATGGGCACAATTTCAACAACATAATCCGGATAATTAGTTTCGTTATAATTTCATGTATTTCTTGCGTATGTTTTTTTTTCGTATCTTTTTTTTATGTTTAGTACGTTTTTTATTAAGTTGTGTATTGTATTTTTAATTTGAATGAAATGAATTTATTTAGTTTTTATTTGGAAGTGAAAATTGAATAAAAAAAATAAAGTGGTAGTGGTGGTGCTTAAATGAAAAGTTGAGGTTTGTTATGAGTGAGGAGGGGGTTTGTTGTGGTTAGTTGTGGGAAAATGAGATGCTGATGTGACGCTGAGGTGGCGCGACAATGAAGTAAATGCTTGTTATGATACCTAGCACTCTAATAGTGTCATGTGTTTTTTATAGCATTCCATCAATCACCTATCCCATAAACTTTTGTTGTCATTATTACCCCTCACGTGAAAAACACTTCTGCGAAGCATTTAAAAGTGGGATCCATTTTTTTATTTTTTTTAAACACTAAAAGTTGTTATTCACAAAAATGTAGTAACATATAGATATGTCTTAGTATGCAAAACACAAACAATTCAAGTGTTATACAAAATGTAACATTATTATTCACACAATAACAAGCACATTTACATTTAAGTATAAGAAGACAGAAGACAAATATATTATATGTACATATAAATCATTTTAGACTCACCCTAACTTTTTTAAGATTTTAAAAAAATAAAATTTAAGCATTTATAAATTACTAAGCATTATGTACAATCAAATAATACACAAACACATAAAAATTACTGGTCAACATCTAATTATGCATCTGATTTGATCCGGCATTCTCTTTTCCAGTTGGTGTCACCCCACCGTATATGGGATCGGATACCTTGCACTTTGTGTGATTTGCTATTACAATATCTTTTGATAGCCTATGATTTATGTTTCTATACTCCCCCTCGTAAAGCTGCTGTTTGTGACATATTTCCATAGGTTTTGAGTTTTTTTGTGAAATGGCTGAGGCTTCGGGGTAAAATTTGTGGAGCATGCGTAGGATCTGAAAATGTTTCAATAAGATTGGGACATTGAACTGAAATTTGCACTTGCTTCAATTCTTTTATTTCTAGAGAAGCGAATCAAACATCAGATTACGTGAACCAGTCTCAAAGCTGTTATATGCTATGAATGATATGAACATAAAGTATATAAGTACCTTGTGCAGTTTTTCATCAGCTGAAGCCAAATCAATGGTTCCTACTTAAGTTAATGTAGAAAGCTTAGAGCACGAGGTATAATAACGCCCCAACAACGTTAAGGCTGATGTGGTATGCGTTGGGGTTGCTTTACCATACCAGCTATGGTGGTGTTGGCCCTGCGTTGTGAGATACGTTGCTAGAGCAACTCAAAACGAAACGCAAAAGAAAACAAACAAAGTTACATAAACACCCTTATAACGGCAACTATCGTTTGAATTTAAAAAAAAAAAAAAAAAAAAACACTCTTAACGTTGCAATTTATTTTGAATTAAAAGGAAAAAAAATTACACAAACACCCCTAAACGGCTAGTTTTTTATTCAAAGTTTATTATTATTATTATTTTTCAAAACCCACCTATATATATTATATCACTATCTAACCATTTTTGACACAAAAAATTCAAATCTTCTCTACAAAAAAAAACTTTTTCTTTTACAATGGATCCGAATCAAAGCGACGAAGAACCTAGAACCTTTCCGATGACGATCACGAAACCGACGCTTTCTTTATGATAGCTGATTCAGGTTTTACTTACCAGGTTTTAATATTTATATTATCTCGTTATACCTATGGTCTACCCTAATACACTAACGGGCAGTGTACCCGGTCGTGTGTAGTGTAGTATTTCGGTAACGCCGAGGTCGTCCCAAGAGCTATGTGTGCGGATTTAAACTAAGTCTATGTGTCACAGATTTTAATATGATTTCGATATGGAATTAACTAATTAACTACTAAAGCAAATAAAGGCAAAGGTTGTGATCAATAGAGGAGAGGGGTGCTAACCTAGTTACTCATCCTAATTAGTAGTGTTTACGTCGAATTACTTCCAATTACTTGGTGGGGTCAAAGTCGCTAGGACGACATTTGGTCGGTTGTCCTAACCTATCGACAAAGGGTCCCACTGGAGAAGTCAGTGTCCCTCATAAGTCCAGTTGTTCACGGTCCCTGCCAAGTCATTAAGTACCACTACATGCTAGATTCATAATAGTGAGTGCGGGCGCTAGCATCTTAAACACTCACCCCTACTTAAGTTTATCCAAGCGGTAGGTGATCAGTTGGTCAAATCGCACAAGTAGAAAGGGTCGTCAGTTGGTCATATCTTACCCTTCCAGTCTCAGTCTACTCACTTAGGGTCAGTTGGTCATATCTCCTAAGCAACTAGCCTCTACCGCCATTCAAAACTACCCAAACAAATGTACCTACCAAAAAAATATGCATGCATACACTTAGAAATAATTATACGGAAGCAATGTAAATGCAAACAAAACAATTAAGGAATCATAACTAGGCCAGCACCTAGAGGTGCTTAGCCGCTCATATTAACTATAACAATCGATTCAATGTTTAATGTTACCGAATACATGAATTGAAAGTAAAGAAAAAATAAAAAGCTAATGCTTATTGTAGGGGAGTGATTTCTCCCTTGGAGATAGCTCCGTATGCTCCTCTAGATCTGCCTTCGACTTCTTCTCACGTTCTCTGAATGTTGTGTGTGAAATGGGATGCTTTGAAATGCTGGAAATCGTGGGGTATTTATAGGCCAGATCTGGTTACGGCGTAACTAATTATAAGAGTTGCGCCGTAACATACAATTCATTGTATTTAGCACTAAAATGTTGGTTACGGCGTAACCTCTGAAAAGAGTTACGCCGAATCTTCAATAAATCTTGGTTACGCCGTAGTTGTTGCATGAGTTACGGCGTAATTAGTAGCGTGGAACCTCATTTGACCTAATATGGTTACGTCGTAATCTTGGATAGAGTTACGCGTAATCTTACATTAAGTTGATTTTCCGAGCCACGCTTTAGTTACTGCGTAATGTGAGAGAGGAGTTATCTTGTAACTTCTTCAAAGTGAGCATACTATGATAAATCTTCAATAAACTCTCCAATCCGCGTCTCTTTAGCTCCAATGCTCGTAATTTACACGAAAGTGAAATATAATAAAACAAGCGTAAATCCATATAAATGATATAAATTACAAGCATTATCGGGAAATTGACGCTTAATATTCGTGGATAATTTGGTGTTATCAAATATCCCCACTTGAATTCTACTTGCCTCAAGTAGACCTTATTAGATTGATTCCTAAAAGATATCTCCCATTACCCGGAAAATATAAGTTTACAAATCCCTTATGCTAGAATAAAACAAAGCCGAACACCTCACGAAATGGGAACGAAACACTCAAATCTCTCAACTATTCTAAGAGTCAATTTCGAGGTGATCACTCAATCGCACAGTCATAGCATGTATTCTATCATAAGCTTGTCGGTTACACAAATCTCCACCACTAGAGTTAAGGGCTAAACAATTCTCGAAGGCAATATGGGAAGACACGACAAAGGTTAAGGGTGACTCGTCATTACTAACATATCACGGCGAAGTGGACAAAACCAATGGTACATGACCAAATCCATGGCCAAGACACCAAAGATTGCTCGCTGCATCACCTGGACACGCTTCATGACTAAAGGGTATGATAAGACATGGGATATATAAATGGTGTAAAATAAAAAATAAGCAAATAGTCTAAATCTATAACCAAGTCGTCACCACTTACCGTCCGCCTAAAGTTTAAGTTTCGAAGTTAAGAAATCGGATCATGATATACTAGATAGATGTGTCATTAGAGGATGTCATGATGGGCACACTACCTTTTCTCCAACTGTTGGCGCAATTACCAACTCCAATCTTCAAATGTGACCGAGGTGGCCTCCTCGATACTAAATCTATATTAAGCTCATAACATAGTGCTTATAACATCACACTTTACAATCAACTGAATAACAAATACATTTTCCTTTTTGAATCAATTTTTTTTTTTTTTTTTTTTTTTTTTTAAACATAAACAAAACAAATAAACATAACATCCCCCACTTGAGATGAACAATGGGAACTCGGGGGGTTTTCAATAATCTTTAAGAATATGTCGTCGACGAAAGCGTGATTCCCGAACCTTTCCACTTGAACCTTGAACTTAGGCAAATGATGACTTCCCAATCACAAATAAAGACTACGGGGTAGGCTAAGGTGTATAGGTGTAACGAAACAATATATTGGGTTAACAAAATGAAAGGAACGGCTCAGTAAGTGTATCTAGGGGTATCTTGCACTAAAGGTGAGTGCAACAAAAGGGTTTCACATGGGAGTCGAGAAGTCGAGGTGACTAATCAAAAGACACACAATGGTAGGCTATTTGGGTGATAATCGTATAATACTTCCTTCTTAAACTGAAAAGTCCAAATACATCGAGCTAATGATGTAAAAGCCAAGTTCTAAAGTTTACAAGCTACCAGCACACTCATAATTTGGTGGATTTGGGGTAAAAATTTGGAAACGGATAAGGCTAATCTCACCATAAAATATCAAGGGTAATATCTGCTCGGCTAAGGTCTAATCTAGTTAGGTTAAGAAAAACATGTCAAAATTTTAAAAATGGCAAAAATTTTCAAAATTAACTAGAAAATCGAGGGTAAAATAAAGTTCAAAAGACAATTCTACTCTCGTCCCCCAACTTGAATTGTACAAAGTCCCTTTTGTACTAAGTGTTAAATAAAGGTGAAGAGAAAAGTAGAATGAGAGCGAGAACTTCCCTGAAATTTGCTCCAAAAAGAAAGAAGGCCCACGAAAGAGAGTCGTGCCTTGGCATAAGCATCCACGAGCAAAATTCAATCCCTGAAATCACACTACCGACAAGCATAATTCTAAAAAGGAAAAATGAAAAATGAAAAAGAAATCTAACCCACTTTCGTATGAATCACGGTTGCATTTAGCACATGCAACAAACCTTTTAAACCATTTGGTGTCCCAAGTGGACGAGTGTAGTCTCGTGAGGGCATACAGGGAACATACCCACAAAGTTCATTTAAAAGACTAATACAAGGTTATTGTGTTTAAAATAAAAGAAGTAATACAGAGGATAGTTACGTCGTAACTCCAAAAGGAGTTACGCCGTAACTAGGCAAAAGCTGGCATTTGCTGCAAAAGTGTAACTACGGTGTAACCTATGAGTGGGATTACGCCGTAATTGGTAATGCTTCTGAAGTTCTGATGCAAAAGGGCCTGTTACGGCGTAACCATGAGAATGAGTTATGTCGTAACTCTGGTCGGATCAGCATGCTGCAGCAGCAACTTTTCTTTGTTTCCTGCAAAAATGGTTAAAAACACAAAACTCAACAGAAATTCACTAACTAATTAATACATGAATTTGGGATTTACATCAAGGTGGTAGGTAAGCGGGCAACAAGCTGCGCCGCCACCCCTTTCTGAATAGCAAACCCTATTCTACTGAAAACATAATCGTGACCCCTCGGGTCTTTATGGTGGCCTTTGGACTTGGCCAACTTCCTCCATGTCCTTCATCAAGTTATGTCTTACCCAAGCGACATTGGTTGCAGTGCGAAGGTATTCTTTAGTCCCTCTCTTTCAAACTTTGCAAAAATTTTCGTCCGGCCCCAAATGATACCTAGTGAATTCATATTTTTCGGCAACAATTGGTGGTGGTTTTTTATATTGAATGCCAAGAAGCATGCACCTCCTTTGCTCATACTCTTCATCTTCTAGGTCAGTTATCTTTGCTTTACATCGTGACTCCTGGTGATCCATGATTCCTTTTATGTCATAATCATTGGAATTGGTTTCAACTAAATTTTCAATATGCATATACTTGCAATCTTCTCTTGTGTCCTCTTTGTCATCATTTGTTGAGTTACCCGTATCTTGAGGAGTCTCTTCATCCGGATTCTCTTCGTTCATGCAGTCCTTCCAAATTCTATTTTTAGTGGAAGCATCCACTTTTCCATATTTGATTTTGATCCAATCGTTAAATCTTAACCTATCTGACCATTGTACCTCGGTTCTTCTATTGTCAGTTGTTGAATTCTATAGAAATTCGTTAACTCCTACTCTATCTGCACTACTTCCTCCATTACAGTTGTCGTTATAAGGATTGCAGGAGGCCCACGAGTCCTCATCAATGGTTCTAATTATTTCACACCAATGCTTTCGATCAATGAGCCCTTGATCCGTGGCTGAATTATTTGTTGCTTCATGATTATTATCAGGGGTTTCACCGTGGCTAAGATTAGTCCATATTTTTCTTTTATCATCATTGCCAACTTCCCCATACATGATTCGCACCCAAACTTCGAATGTTATTTCTTTGTCATTAGTTGAGGACCATAAGTACTTGTTGTTTTTTACTCTTTCTTTGTCATGACCACGGTCACATACGTCCACATAAAGGTTACATGAAGTCCAAAGATCATATCCTTTATCGTTGTCAATAGGGATAGCCTTGCACCAATGGTATTTTAATTTGGGAAAGTACTTGTAATCAACTTTCTGAACTTCGTGCCACACGTCTTCAGACTCGTTTTCCTTTGTTTTCGAGACGTGGCCGCGATGTATTTTTCCATTGTCGTATTATTTGACTTTCCTTCCCTGCATATTATGATCATTAGTAGCACAGTGTTTGTGTGTGATGGTGGTAGGAGTAGTTTTGTTTTTTCCTTTCTTGATAACACAAACAGTTTCGACAGGGTGACATTTTCCAACGTCATCCAAATTCAGGGTAAGTTTTCTATCGTTGATTTTTATTGTAATGATTTTTGAAAACATTAATCTTTGCGTGCGATGGCGGTGAGTGTCGCTCAAAATTAAAGGAATGTCGAGATCTTCTTCCATGTCTAAAATAACAAAGTCGAGAGGAAGAGTAAAATTATTGATTTTGATGAGCACATTCTCAACCACCCCTCTAGGTATGCTCATCGTTCTATCAGCCATTTCAATAGTCATGCAAAGGGGTTTGATAGGACCAAGGTTTAATCTTTTGCACATGGAAAATGGCATGATACTAATACTAGCCCCTAGGTCAGCTAAGGCATTGATATTATGTAAATTATTAATAGAGCAAGGGAGAATGAAGCTTCCTGGGTCTTTTTCCTTAAGAGGGATTTGATTCAGGATAACTGTAGAGCATCTGGCGTTTAACTTTACTTCATTCTCCGTAACAGCTTCTATTTCCGTATGTTGTTCTTCCTTCAGAAAGCTCGTGTTGTCACATTTTATGATAGCTTGTTTTTGGGAGGTATCTCTTTTAAAAGTCATAACTCTTTTGTTCAAAGCTCTTTTTCTTATTATGACTGGCACGACTTGGTCACCCTGCAGACCCTGTTCTAAATGTTTTAAAACCTAATTTGAAGTTTAATTCAAAGGATCAAAACTTGATTTGTGAACTTGTCAAAGGGCTAAGCAAATTAGAGAACCTTTTCCTTTAAGTGATCATACTTCCACTATTTTAGGTGAACTTGTTCATTTAGATCTTTGGAAACCTTATAAAGTTGCTAGTAAAGAAGGCTACAAATATTTTTTGACTATTGTAGATGATTACACTAGGGCTGTATGGGTATATTTACTTAAAACCAAGGATGAAACTGTTCATTATATCACTATCTTTTACAATATGATTGCAACCCAGTTTGATAAAAAAAAATTAAGAATTTTAGAAGTGATAATGGTACTGAATTTGTTAATCATTCTTTTTCAAAGTTATGTGAGGAAAAAGGTATTACCCATCGGACCTCTTGTGCATACACTCCACAAAGAAAATGGTATTTCGAAAGGAAACATATGCATCTTTTGAATGTTGCTAGATCCCTTACATTTGGGGAATTCCTCTTAAGTTTTGAATGAATGTGTTCTTCTCTACCTTTCTTATTAACAGTTGCCTTCTTACGTGCTTAATGGAAAATCTCCTTTTGAGATGATATATAATAAGAAACCTACTCTCCGTGATTTAAGAATGTTTGGTTGTTTGTGTTTTGCTACTATTGTTAATAATCATGATAAATTGAGTAGCAGATATGAGAAATTTGTTATGATGGGGTATTCTAATTCTAAAAAGGGATATAGGTTATATAGTCTTGATAAGCATCAGTTCATCTTTTCTAGAGATGTTAAATTTTTTGAGTCTATCTTTCCTTTTAAGGAATCTACTGCTGATAAGAACAATAATACTTCTGAAAATGTTTTTCAAAACTTAAATTAGTTGAAATTTTTTGATGTTGAAACCCCTGAACTACCCAATGATGAAAAGAGAGTAGACCCTAATCTGAATAGTGACATTGAGTCACCAAGTGAAGGTAGCTACTCTCTCCATCAGTAGAGACCATGTCACCGATCATAATAGTGATGATAATCTCTTCTTGATGAGGATGAGATGGTGACTACACTTGAATAAAATATTAATTCGAGGGTAATTTGAATCTTGATTCAAATTCTCCGCTTAGGAAGAAGTACCTTTGAGAAGGTCTTCAGACCTTGATTTTTCCTGAAATTATAATGATTTTATTGTTGAACCTAAAGTTAAGTATGGTATTGAAAATTTGTGAATTATTCTAAACTTAACTCTAGAAACTATTGCTTTACAGTTCAGTTAAATAAAAGTCATGAGCCAAAAAATTATTTTGAAGCTGCTAAATCAATTTATTGGACCGATGCTATGAATAATGAGACTGAGGCTTTATATAGAAATGATACTTTTGAAATCAATGTCTTACCTCCTGGTAGAAAAGCTATAGGAAGTAAATGGGTGTTTAAAATAAAGTATAAATCTAATGGAGAGATAGATAGATATAAAGCTAGAGTGGTTGCTAAAGGTTATAATAAAAAAGAAGGTGTAGATTATGAAGAAACCTTCTCTCCTGTTGTTAAAAGGGTAACTGTTAGATGTTTACTTAATGTTGCAGTTCAAAATAATTGGCCTATTTTTCAACTTGATGTTAACAATGCCTTTTTTTATGGTGATCTTGATGAGACTGTATACATGAAATTACCAGAAGGGTTCTTTCCTGAAGGTGATAATAGAGTATGCAGACTTAAGAAATCTTTGTATGGTTTAAAACAAGCTCCTAGACAATGGAATGCTAAACTTACATCTGCTCTTTTTGAAAATGGCTTTACTCAAAGTAAAAGTGATTATTCTTTATATACAAAGTCTAAAGATGATGTGTTTATTGCATTACTTGTTTATGTTGATGATATTATTGTTACTGGGAATAATATTGATGAAATCAACAATTTTAAGATCTTTTTTAAAACTAAGTTCGTGATTAAAGATTTAGGAAAGTTGCAATATTTTCTTGGCATTGAAGTTGCTAAGACAGACAAAGGAATTTGTTTAAACCAAAGGAAGTATTGTTTAGATTTGCTAAGTGAGTATGGTATGCTTGGTTGCAAACCTTCTAAAACTCCATTACAATATAAACTTGTTATTTCTAATGAAGCTACTGATATTGATCCTTTACTTGATAATATTACTGATTATCAGAAGCTTATGGGAAAGCTTATTTACTTGACTAATACTAGACCGATATTTCTTATGATGTTCATTGTTTGAGTCGGTTCATGCATTCTCCTCTTAAGTCACATCTCGAATAGCTTTAAAGATACTTAAGTATCTTAAAGGAGCTCAGTTTAGGTATTCATATTACTAAGAATTACGGTATGTCTCTTCTTGCCTATTCGATTACGATTGGGCTAAGTGTATTGTGACTAGAAGATCATTCTTGGCTATTGTGTATTTTTGAATGGGTCTTTAGTATCTTAGAAAAGTAAAAGCAACCTACTCTCTCAAAGTTCTACTTGGCGAGTATAGAGCTCTTGCTTGATAACTGATGAAGTGATTTGGATTATAAAAATTTTAAAAGATCTTAATATTTCTAATCTTTTACATGTTCCTATTCACTGTGATAGCAAATCTGCTATTAAAATAGCAGCCAACCCAGTTTTCCATGAAAGGACTAAAAATCTTGAGATTGATTTGCATTTTGTTAGAGAGAAAATTTTAAATGGTGTTGTTAAAACTGTTAAAGTAGATTCTGCAAATCAAATTGCAGATATCTTTACTAAAGGGTTGGATATATTACAACGTGATTTTTTGGTTAAAAATCTTAGTATGTTTGATATATATCAGTTATCAGATTAAGGGGGATGTTGAGATTTATAATCAAGGCTTCATTGTAATCTGATAAGGTTTATTGTAGTGCAGATTTTTATGTTTTAAGTTGGTTTGCTGATTGGGAAGTTAAAGAGATGGATATAGAAGCTATATGGATCTTGAGGGGCTTGATGCATAAATATTCTAAAGCTGTGAAGATGTTGGATCTATTTTAGCAAAGTTATGAAAGATGAGGGACTGAAGTATAATATCTGAGGCTATATAATGAGAAAGTCTAAAGACTTTCTCATATCTGATTCTACGCTTTCTCTCTCAATAAATCATCTCTCTAAACTCTCTCTTGTGAAACCCTAATTGTGTTATTGATTCCCTTGATCAAAACACTTGTTACTGATTGTTCTGATATTTGATTGAGATCAAATACTAAGTTGTTTGTTCATTCTATTTGAGAATAGAGATCTGGTGTTGTAATCTTGTTTCTGAAGTAATAAAAAGTGTTTTGTTGTAATAAGAATATGTTTTTCTTCATATATGAACATTGAATTAGCACAAAGGGACTTGCAAACTGAACTCTTATCAGAGGCATCAATGTCCATACCTTCCAACTCAGTGACCATATTTTTAGTTGTATCCCTGTACCATTCAAGAATATGTACTGCTGTATTTGTTTGGGGAGTATAATCTTTCAACTTATATCCTAACCATTTGGGGTGGACTTCGACTTCCAGCCACAACATTTTAGCTACCTTTTGAATACGTACGTATTCATGGGTAGCATTGAGGCTTTCCTCCACAAGTGTGACATAAAGTAGTCCTTCACTCACACTTATTAACAAGCTCTCAACTATGTCGTTTTAGATATTAGGAAGAGAAATGGCGATGGTTGTCAGGCTTACCAACGGTAAGCTCCAACAGTCAGGATATTCCGTGGAAAGTAAAGGTGGAACATGATGGCGGTCAAACTTTTCAATACCTTCAAAACCTTTAGATACCTCCAGAAGACTAATTATATTTTTGGGTTGTTTTTTTCAGCATTTTGGATCAAACGGTTCATAGATTTTGAAATGCCCTTCAATGTTCTCCCAGCAGGCTCCATATCATCTTGAAGTTTCACAATATAGTGGCTAAGATCTTCATTTTGTGGTAGTTGTTCGGGTTTTATTACCAACACAATACAGAAGGCATTATACATGACCTTTAGGCACTCCCAACAATTAATACAAAACAAGACACAGACCATGAAGAATATTGGGATCAACATTATCATCTTACATGCTATCACAACCATCTTCTGAAACACTATAAGAAAGCTAAGGATTAGGACTTTCAATTTTTCCATGACAACCTCACATTTGCGGCTTCGGAATGGGATTGGTATACTACTCTGTTTCCAGTCAGATAACTTGCGAGTTCAGTAGCTCTCTACTTTAAACACCCGAATATAGTCCCGAATCCATTTTATGGACACCTTCAAGCTTAAGGATGCAAAACATCTACAAAGTGGTGCAATTGTACCCAACAAAACTCCAATAGATTGTGTTATAAAAATCACTGGAATTGACCATTTATAATCTGAATAAATATTCTTGATACCTCGAAAATAAAATGTTGTAATCAAATTTTCAATTTGAAATAAAGTGCTAGCAGACATATTACCCAATGATGAGGTTGTAGCCAAGCAAGTCATCATGAGCCGAGGTCGCTAGTTCCCGCCATGATCCAAGAATTGTTTACATCTTTGGCTTCTCAACATTTAGTCTTCCACCGGTTGTTGGAACTCGCTCTTCAAAGCTATTTCATGACGTTTTGGTATTTGGATTCTAGTATACGCTTGGTGAGAAACCGATTGTGAAATGATATGCATTGGGTCTTGGTGGATAGAAAACAAGGTTGGATTGACCTTTGATGCTAGGCGTCCACCGAATAGATAAATCATGTGGTATTGTTGTCCAATGCAATGACTTTGTACATAATGACATGTCCAATGATCCACTCTCGGATCGGGTTACACAGTCAAGTGGTGAGGATACTATGAAACTCATTCTTGAATTGATGGATACATGCACAACTATGGAGCCAAAGATCACTGGTCTTCAAAATTTGACAACTACTAAGGCTGAAACAATCAGGAGGTTGAAGCACGGGGTATGTGTTTTGGAGAGACTAAGAAGGCAAAGGGTCACTGCATTCAGGAAAGTGAAGAAAACGGGAAAGAAAGAAAGCTCCTTTGGGAATCAAAGTTTGGAGGATGCATCCAAACAGGGAGGAGGAGTACAAATTCGGTGGAGGCATTGGTAGATTAGGATTTGGATAGTGGAGACAAAGGTGAAGGTTATTTGGTGGCTCACATGGAAGGTAAAGCGCGTAATAGATGATTCTTTAAAGGTGCGATTGAAGAAAAGGAGAAGGAAGTGGTGCGAGCAACCACTTGCCGGTGTTCTTGCATCCATCGCTAGTATTGCGGTAACCATCGCGCAACCAATCTTTGCTATTATTCTACCCATCGCCGCTTCAGACGTTTCCACCGCAAAGGCAACCATCGCTACAATTATAACCACCACAATAACACCAACACCAAAGCCAAAAGAGGTCGAGAATGAGATTGCCATACAATTGCTCAACCTAAAGCAATCTTACCCTATCCTGCACCTAGACATATTGCTAAGAGTCTAAACATTGGTGAACACATGCGTAAAGTCAGAAGTTCTGGCCCGATATTAGAAAGGGTAAAGGATTGCATATCCAACTTTGGTGTTTTAAGTACGGAGGAGCAGATAGCTTTTGATGAACAATTTGCTAAAATATTACATATGGAAGTAAATGCTAATGAAATTGCTAAAGAAAAGGAAAGGGCAAAGCGGGAAGAAGCCTCTAAACAAGTCAGTAGAAGAGCGTGTAAGCGGACGGATGTATTTTACCCTACATAATTACGAAAAGTAGTTCGGTTTACTCGTAATGATTAACTTAGCTTCATAGTCCTAAAAGGGTCAACAAAACCAAAAATAATTCGAGGCCATAGAAGGAATCTATACCAACGTCTTAAACAATTTGCATAGATGATGCATATAAACCACTCCTTATTAGTCTACAAACTGCCACTAAATTTTTTAGTGAACCAAGTAATGTTACATACTTAACTAACGACATCTAAGGTATCATACGCTACATAATTACGAATAAGACAGACATAAAAAAGAGCAATGGATTATAAAATGGAATTAACACCTATCTAACATAGGTATTAATCGAATAACAACAACGATTTATTATAACATAGAACCAATTGGAAATAATCATATGTAATAAACAACGAGAAGAATATTTACGTACTATATTTGGCCACATTTAAAAAAAAAAACTTGATCAATCGAATGTAGTTTGCAATCAACACTGCAGCTTTATAGATGGTGACATAACTGACGTTACCAGGAAGAGAGGGGCTGACGAAGAAGACGGTTTGATTTGTGAAAATAGCAAGTAAGAATACTTTTGTGCGGGAAGCAAAAACAGAGAAAAACGGTAACTATGGATGTTTTGTGTCGGTGGCTATTGGAATTTGAATAGAATGTACTGTACTTTCACTATTCAAATGTATACTTTCTATTTAATGTAAAATGACGAAACAACCCTTTTTAAAATATCTGTTGCCCAATAATTTTCGTTGCCCAAAAAGAATACCTTACACATACGGGACACTTGTCACAATGTCGATGAGTTGCCCAATGACGGTTGCCCTCGGTCCATTTTCCAATTTAAAAAAAAAAAAAAAAAATTGTCCTGAAAGTGATAAGCACGAGGGCGCGGTTCATTCGTCATTTTCCTTAAATTATTAATATCCATGGGTAGCTTGATTGCAGCGGCTATTACGGAGAGAAAGCGACATTCGAGTAAAATATTTGCTTGGAAACCATAGTTTTCTTCCTCAAACCATGTACTAAATCGACCACCATAGCAATGATGCAAACCAGAGATGCTGACGCGATATACATCCCAATCCATGGCATAGGTTCGCCATATTTCTTTTGCTTATCTGAAAAGTAAATTGGCACGGTGTACTCCCACAGAGACTTTAGGATGACACGTGTAGTGTTGGTTTCTCTCTCTAGTCTGCCCAAAAGATCAAAATAATTATCTAATGAGGTGTTGCCCATAATTATGAAACTTTCAGACAAAGAAAATGATGATTTTTGATTCAGGAAAACTAAAGATGGTGTAAAGTATCAGAGTTGGGATATGCCTAGAGAAAAACGTAGAGTTAATTTAGTACTTGAGTTACAAAGATTAGCAAGAGACATGCAAGTATATAATAAGGTGACGAAGAGTCATAAGAAACATTGTCCAATTGTATATCCGGAAGAAGAATCCTACTGACCACGTAAAACATCTACAAAATCCTTCACAAAATGACGTGTCAAACATTGATTGGCTTAATAAAAGATTAGAGAGAGAAACTATTATAAAATCCACCAATCGCTGTTTGACAAATCATTTTGTGAAGAATTTTGAGAATGTTTTTATGTAGCATTTCTTTTAACAAAATGAATTTAAAATTTTTGAGAAAATAAAAAATCCTACTTATCACCAAAGTTGGTGCCTTTTCATCAGTTATTTAGGATATTATGAGCCCATAGCTAGTTTTGTTACCATTGTGACAAAAATATTCAGAGCCGTATACGAGGGTGTGCAAGGTGTGCAATTGTTTAAGGCCTCAAATCTTTTAGAGCCTCAAAATGTACATCCATTATATACAATTTGGGCCACAAAATTCACATCTAGCAAAACATTTTAACATAATACCTTTCCAATTATCTTGATTATTTGAGGTGGGATGTCATGTTTTGTATTTTCTTCCTTTTTCCTTTTCGAGGTCTCGTAATAATATTTTGCCTTTCAAAAAAAAGACATAATCGTTGTAAATGTTTTATAACTTTGTGGTTAGAGAATTAAAACCTATGTTTTTTTATTTACTGTTTTTAATTTTCTATGGTCACACTACAAATTAAGATAATAGATCTATAGTGACTGAGGTTTTAGTAACACAAATCTATACTTTTAATGACACTTTTTTAACTTTTGGTGACACTTTTTTTTAAGTGTCACTAAAAGACTATATTGTTGTAGTGTTTACTATTATTTAGTACACATGTGTTACATTCCAACAAAAATCAATTACCAATACATCCCATATACACTATCGCTTTACTAAAACATACTCAATATTTTCTCTTTCTCCAATATGTCCAAGTTGGTGCGCAAGAATTGCATTTTGGGCACCAAATAATAAAGTATTGCTATACAAAAGTATTTTGGTGCTGATGGAAAGAAAAGACATTTATTGTGGTGCGCAAGGTAACTTTTTTGGGCACCAAATAATTAATGTTACATCAATTACCCCAACCACCAAATATGGTGCTCAATTTTAATTTTGGTGCTTTGTTGAATATTTGGTGCGCAATGGAGGTGTTTTGGGCACCAAAAATTACGTGTCACATCCCCATTGGTTAATAAAATAATTACTGATGCTTTTTTCATAGTTGGTGCTTTATTTTAATTTTGGGTGCATGGGTGGTGTTTTGGGCACCAAAATATAAGTGCAACATTCTCATTGGTTCAAATATAAGGCTGGTGCTTTGTTTTAATTTTTGGTGCGCAAAGTTTGGTGCTTGGGCACCAAAAAAGACCAAAAATGTTTATACGGTTCAAATACATTCTTTTATGAAAATACCCTAGTAAATACGACCATTTATAAAAATTAGCCTTCAAACAAAGTATACATATAAATCAATTCTCATACTTAAAATCCAAATAGTATGGGCAAAACAAAATATATGGATTTTAAGTTATAATATTGTTTCCTTTACACATTATATGGAGGGAAACTGTCATTTTATCACGCACATGCAACTTTATCTCTCCTTTACACAACCTACTTTCCATCTTATTAGGTAAGTATTCACTTCGAGGTTCTTTTTCTTTCTTTTTCTTTTTTACTTTATAAAAAGTGTTACAATTATTAACACTATAATTAGCCCAGTGTCGCCCTATTGATTTAGGTGACCCGATGTGAAACTATGAATGAGGTCTGTAAATCATGAAAAGCTTAACTATTATGAAAAATTTAAAATATAATATACTTAGACATGTATAAATATTAATGAACATATATTAAATCAACATATATTAAATCGGAGACCCTCTCACATAATATATAAAAAGGGTTGTAAAAATCCAAGTTAGAGTACATGTATAAATATTAATGGATATATACTAAATCGGAGGCCGTATAAAACTTTGAAAAATATTCATTAAACTTCACACATAAAAATGTAAAAATATTTGCTACACCTAACGCATACTAGTGTGAAATTTTTGATTTTTGACACTTTAAAATATGCCAACATGCAATAAGTGTGATTATTTACTATTTTATAGTAGTGTGCACATGCTACGCCGCCACTGAATTAGCCCTACTGGATTTTCAGTTTTATGATCAAATGGCTAGAATATTTTATATATACTCCGTACGTAGTATAGATAGATATAGATAATACGGTACTTAGTTATAAGGACAATCGGATAATTTATCAATCATACGGGCCAGTTTCTACAAATGGTACTCTGAATAAAGCATCTAGCAACAGATCAATGATTTTTAAAATTAAACTAACAAAGTGTACAAGTAATTATAAAATTTTTATTCTCGAATAAATCAATTTTCACTATTCTCTATGTTTTTATTACTTTATACTGTATTAAATCTAGCACTTGCATATGAAAAATTAAATTATATTTCAAGACACCAAAATGCAGATTTTATAATGTAACTCTAGCTGCTTGAATCGGTCCTGAATCATGATTACTCACTTGAGAAGTAGGGTTTTGCAGCTTGTTTCCTAAACACTGTAATTTAGTTTCCATTTAAGTTAAAGGTGTGTAGGAAGATATATGGTGTAAATATGCATACAGTAGGATTCGTCGCGAGAAATGTTAAACATGGAATTCATTTCCCGTACGTAGATTATCAAATATTATTAAGCACAATATATAGAGAATACACGGGCTACATTGAATTTATTTCCCCGTAGGTTATCAAATATCGTTAAGCACAATACATAGAGCAATCACGGGCAAATCCTAGCGGACCCTAAGCCCACAAACGGACTTGGCTGAGTAACCTAATATATTCACTCGCAATTTGAGCGGCTAAATCGCGGAAGTTCTAATTAGAAAATAAAACTATAATTATTGAAAAATAAAGGATAATAATAATAATAATAATAATAATAATAATAATAATAATAATAATAATAATAATACTTCGAAAGCATTCGGTCGCAGCAGAGATAAACCTAATCTGAAAGAGTGATTCTTTTTACTACTATCGTGACTTATTACTGTGCGTGACACTGTGACAGTGCGTCCGACCGATAGAAGCGGCAATTATGGTAGCATCTTCTTTGGAATTTAATTACGAATTTACGGCCACCAAGGTTGTAAAAATCACTAGGCGCTAGTGAGGCAGTCGGGTAGGGCCTAGTGATTAATCGGTTAGGCGGGGATTAATCGGATTGGAATTTTTATACATAAAATTGTAATATTAAATATTATATTATATTATATGTATGAGATAATTAGCATAGGGTATCAAAGTTCAAATATTTCAAATGTTCAAATATAAACATAATACACAATTCTTAAAAGTTTAAAATCAAACATAGATATTATTCGGTTTGTTAACCATTTTTAAGCGATCTTTGACCGATTTTGTCCGATTAATTGGTTTGTTGACCCATTTTTAAGTGATTTGTCCGATTTTTAAGAATTTTGTTGACCGATTTTTAAGCGACTTTGTCTGATTAGACCGATTTTGTCTGATTAATCGGTTTGTTGACCGATTTTTAAGCGATCTTTGACCAAGCTGATTAAATAGACCGATTATGATAAATCAAGGCGCTTAGTGAGCGATTAGCGATTATCACGAGGATGTCGGCCGCTGGACCGATTTTACAACGAGACGACCCTTTGCCATGACAACGCCAACTAATTAACTCTAAGCAAAACACGGGCCATTTTTAGTTTTAGTACGACGCTGCGTGGCGGTTACAACGTTCATTCTAGTTTTTTTTTTTTTTTTTTTTTTTTTTAAATTTCAATACGAAACAAGTGGCGACAACACAACCAACTCTTTATCGCCGAAACATTAGCCTCCGTTTTTTTTAGATTAGGGATACCGAGGCGGCTAGAGTTTGACGGGTGGCTTAGAGACGTCGGCTCCATGCCGACTAGGTCAGAGAATCAACCACAGATATCATGTTAAACATTGAATTCCTCATAAGTTATCAAATATTATTAAACACATTATATAGAGAATACACGGGCAATCCATAGCGGATCTTAAGCCCACAAACGAGTTCGGGTTGACTAACGTAATATATCCTCTGATAAGCAAGACAGATAATAGATGTATTTCAAACCATGCATAATCGAATGATTAAATATGGTAGGCAAAACTTCTATAGGAGCCCGGTGTCATCCAAAGAGGCTAGTTTTATGTTTCTCTAAATGCAATGAATGATTTAAAGTTGCATGAATGGCCATATGAAATTCACAGCCACTTCTTTCAATCAAAAGTTGCAAGAGTGTGAAAAACATTGCTACAAAGATTTTTGAGATATGATGTGAATTATAAGTGGGATCCATTTGATTTATTGTTTGAGATACAAACAATTCATATTCAAAGTTTACAAAATATATCAACATCAAATAATTAAAAAAATAAAGATTGAACGAAATTTACTCGTGGTACCTAACACCATATATCTAGCTTGAAACTCCATATTTTTCTACAAACAACACACCAGTACTATACTAGCTAACTATATATGCAACCGAACGACTGTACAATTTCATCCTTCACTGTGTCCTAGATGAACAAGAAGGGGAATGCACCCGCTTGGTTGCCTTATCCTTCCACGTTTCCTAGCTAATTGCGCACCTTTTATTTGATCAATCAAGAAAGGATTGTGAAGTTTCCCGCGGAGACTCACTGAGCTTAAAGAAACTTGCTACTCGATAGTTAAGCGTGATCTATATATTTTAGTGATCACGGCCATATGGGAACTTCTTAGGGAAAGCTAGGTTTATTAATTTTCTTTCTATTTATCAGTTGGTTCAAGGGTTATTATCGTACACTAATCTTCTCGTAGATTATTGTCCATTACTGGGCCCAAATGCAAACTAATTATCTGATCAATACTAGTTAAGCTTAGTATTTAAATTCATATATAATATCATGTTAGGCCAAGAATTGGATAAATGACATTGTTATCTTTTTATTTTATCAGATTTTAACTACTATTAAGTCCTATCATTTTATTAGCTATATTATCATTTTTGATTTTCTTCTTTAGCGTGACTCCTGTTTGTTTGTATTTTTTGCATGGGTCTCTTTTTGCTTTCCAAATAATAACCGAGGTAAATTAATTGCTAATGTACACCATTAACATCAAGCATGAGAGTAAGTTAATACGAACTAGGAAAAGATCAAGAAAACATCATATCTATAAGCATCGGAAAATTCCTCTAACCACACTTAAACGCAAATATATGCTTATTATATTATATATATATTATACAGTCACGTACAACAAAATATATTACAAACGAACTTTTAAAGAGTAAAACTGATGAAAAACAACGACATGGTCACACAAACTTATTAAGTTTACAAATCAACTAGAATCCCAGTTTCAACGTACTTTCTGAATGCTCATCACACTCATTACTTGAAGGTAACCGGTTTAAGGAGCTGGGGTTGTTAGGTGGTCACGCCACTTGTCAATATACGGCAAATCACCTGGATTATTGATCAAGCTTCCAGGTACACGATCTTTAAGGGTGTTTATGATCTCCGAAGTCTCACCGAGAAGTTTGGGCAGCAGCATAGACATTGGCTTCCCTTTTCTCTATCTCACCAGAGTGGCATTTCAATGCTATGGCTTGGGGTAAGTTGGTGAGACAAGCGGCCACTATGTCAGATATCATTGATGATAATTCAGCAAACAGATCCTCTTCGCTAACCTGGTCAATGTTGTCTTTGTAGGAATCCATAATTGTTTTGGTTAGCCGAAACATTGAGTTGGCACAAACGATAGACCTGCAAATGGAATCATCATTTGGCCCTTCACTTTCTTGACTTCCCACCTCTTTGACAATGTTTTGTGCTTTTTTGCTGAACTCTTCAAGAATTTGCCCTATATTCTCCTTAGAAGCAAAGTCGTTTAGCTTATGTCCTAACCATTCGTGATAGATGTCAACCTCTAGCCACAGCGTTTTAGCCGCCTTTTGAATGCTTACACAGTCAGCATTGAGGCTTTCTTCCACAAGTGTAACATATATAAAAGCTTCATTCACACTCTCCAAAAAATTATCAGCTATCTTTTTGAAGTTAGGAAGAGAAACCACAATGGTTGTCAGGGTTACCACTGGCAAACTCCAGCAATGATATTCTTTTGATCGGACAATTGGTTCATGATCATTGTCAAACTTTGTAAGTCCTTCAAAACCTCTAGATTTTGCTAGAAGCTTCATGAGATTGATAGGTTGTTGCTTTTCAGCCTTCTGGATCAAGCTTTTCACAGATTTCAAAAGGCTTTTCAATGTTCTCTCATGAAGCTCCTGCTCTTTATGAAGTTGCAAAACATACTGTGAAAAATCATTATAATTTTCCAGTTGGTGAGTGTCGCCAGCACCTGATGCACAACACTTGACAGTTTTCGGCTTCAAACAACGGAGACAATACAAAACACACATCATAAAGAAAAATGGGATTAGTGATATCATCTTGCACGTTACCACAACTGCCTTCTGAACTCCTATTAAAAAGATCAGAATTAGGAATTTCAAATTCTCGATGACAACCTTGTATTTGCGGCTACGAAAAGGAATTGGAATACTACTTTGTTTCCAATCTGATAACTTCTGAATCCAGTAGCTCTCTGTTTTGAAGACATTAATATGGTTCCAAATCCGTTTTATGGACATCTTAAAGCTTAGGGGTGCAAAACATCTAGAAAGTGGTGCAATTGTGCCCACTACTACTCCAATACTTTGTGTTACGAGAATCACTGACATTGACCACTGATAATCTGACTGACAGTACTTACTTCCCAACTTAGGTCTTGTCCATAACACTGTAACAATGTGCGTGATAGTGCTTAAAACACATATTACCCCAGAAGCAGAGGTGGTAACAGAGCAAATTGTAATGAATTGGGGACTGCCAGTTCTCCCCATGATCCAATACTTGCACACATGTTGCTTTAGCGTCTCAGGAGTTGAAGGTCCCGATTGTTGGGCCTTTAAAGCTTCTTTAGCGTGAGTATCTTGGAATTTCTTATCTATCATCTGTTTGGACTTTAGAATAGCTAAAGATGAACAAATATGTATAATCAGCAACATCAGTAGCAAAGTCACGTAAATTATTGTTGTTGCTGTAAAAAAGCCCAATGGCTTAGTGCCAGGATGAATTATCTTGTAGACGCGAGCTTTTTCTGCATATGAAACGGCAGCTGTTGCTATTTGAATGCAGATGTTTACAACCAAAGTGATTACCAGAACAACCAAAGCCACGATATTTGTGAATAGTTCCTTGTTGTCCATTGTTGCTAAAGAAGGCAATAAATTGGCCATCATGGAGCACATTAACGCCATGCTTCCAAGCCTTGCCATTTGGTCCACATTACCAGACATTAAAGCAGTTAAATCCACGGGTAACTTCATAGCAACAGCTATCACAGTAAGCCAAGCGGCATTTAGAGTGAAGTATTTACACGGAAACCATAGCTTTCTATTTCGTAAACCATGCAATGAATCACCCACCATTGCAAGAATACAGATCAGAGATGCTAAAGCAATATACATCCCAATCCATAACATAGGTTTGGTAGTTTCGATTTGCTCATCTGATCTAAATATATCCATTGTGTAACTGTTAAAGGATTTTATCAGATCACGTGTAACGTTGTCGATAGCCGTGAGATTAAGCACAAGTTCTATATAATTTTGTGTTTTGTTGAAGGCCATAGTTATGTTTCTCCGAGAAACAAAGAAATTTATGTGAGATGACTAAAGCTGGGTGTAGTTAGATGATAACAAGTTATGGTTTTTTTTAATGATATAAAGGATGCTAGAAATTTGTACAGAATCCTGCTCTTAAAGTTGTATGAATGATCAAATTGAACCACTACTTTTGATCAAAAAGCTGGCATGAATATGACTAGCACAAACCAAATGCATAATAGTTTCATATGTTTTTTTTAATGAGTAATGATAGGGAGACCTAACTCATTTGACTAAATTTATGCTTAAACAATTTATCATGTGACATGTGAAATGTATATTTTCTCTTTCATAATCCTCACCATTAATCTTGTCATGTGTCATCATCTTAGAGTTAAGCATACTTTTAAGCATGAAGTTTAGTCATCCAAATCATTTTTCATTTTTTTATAGTATTCCAGATTTCCATCAATCATCTAGGCTATCCAATAAACTTTTGTTATCATTATTACCCCTCACGTGAAAAACACTTATGCGAAGCATTTAAAAGTGGGATCCATTTTTTTACTTTTTTAAACACTAAAAGTTGTTATTCACAAAAATTTAACGTCTTTTATATAATAAAGGAATTACATCATTTCGAAGTGATTTTGTTAATTCATTCTTATTGAAAAATAATTGGGCCAATAGGAGAGCTCAGTTTCGCCACGTAAGCAAAATCGTGTAATGTGATTGGTTAATAAAAGTCAAAATTAAATTGATTTTGATCAAACTTTAATAAATTTGGTGGAGAAATTTGTTTGATAAAAAAAACACATAAAAATATAGGTGTCAAACTTGTGAAAACAAAAACTTAAAAAAAGATGAGGTAATTAATAAAACTTTAACGGTTGAATTTTTAAAAATTGTATAGAGTTAAGTGTAATATAATAAGCTTCCATGTTTTTTAATAACTTTGGATTATAAACAAATAACCCCTTATACTTTATACCCTTTATACTTTATATCTTAAAAAATACAATGCATATGTTGTTTTAAAATAACAACATATAAATTTGCATAAGATTATAAGTATCAATTTTTTTACTATAAACGTTCAATAAAGACTCATTTATTTCATTTTTAAAAGTTTAACATATGTGGACACGAGTTTACATTTTAAATATGGCTAAATTACTGAAAACGGGGAATATAATTATCAAATTGTAAGCTCGGGTTACTTTAATATAAAAATAAATATACGCGATTGTACTTATAACAATGATTCATGTAATTCTTATTTATTTATATAAAGATATATAGAAAAACATTTTTTAAAAAATTTTAAGGAGTATACTTTAACTTTATCAACACTCATTATGTGTTATTAAACTTGCATCATGTGTACAACATAATATCAGTAGTGAAATTTAATAACAACGTCAACATCTTTGTCAGCTAAATAAAATTAAATCTTGAGTTAATTTTTACAAATATTTTACCAAATTCTAATGGATATTAATACATAACGAAAAACTCCTGCATAAGTATTAGTTGTACTTATATCACAATTTTCATGAACAAATTCTTATATATGTATATACTGAACTAAAATGTTAAAATAAATTTGATTTATGTATAAACTTCGTGCGTGCACGAAACTTATAACTATATAATTATATGCAATTACCTTTAAAAACACAATATCCAGTATTAATACAGAATATTTTTTTGTCAAAACTCCGTGCGTGCATGGGTATTATAACTAGTGTATATATATGTGTTAGTATGCAAAAGACAAACAATTCAAGTGTTATACAAAATGTAACATTATTATTCACACAGTAACAAGTACATTTACATTTATGTATAAGAAGACAAAAGACAAATATATTATACATATAAATCATTTTAGACTCTCACCCTAACTTTTTTAAGATTTTTAAAAAATAAATTTTAAGCATTTATAAATTACTAAGCACTATGTACAATCAAATAATAAACAAACACATAAAAATTACTTGTCAACATCTAGTTATGCATTTGATTTGATTCGGCATTCTCTTTTTCAGTTGGTGTCACCCCACCGTATATGGGATCGGATACCTTTGACCACTCCTCTTCCAGCGTGTAACCAACTATTGTTATATGTGTTTTGAGAAAATTGACGATTGGGTTATGTGTGTGTTTTGTTGTATTAAGGATGATTGGTTATACATAAGTAAAAAATTGGCGGGATAAAGTTGCAAGAAGGCGGGGAAAAAATCCCGACGACATGTCGTCGGTAACAAACTAGCGGGAAAAAATCCCGCCCAATTATTCTCTATTATTTACAAGCGGGAGAAGCCAAATTTGGCATAAATGCGTCCCGACGACATGTCGTTGGATCTAAACGCTAATTACAAGGATTAACGCTAAGCGGGATAATTTTTTATTATATATATTCCCGACGACAGGTCGCCGGTACCAATTGGCGGGTTAATTCCCGCCCAATTATTCGCAAAGTCATATTTGACCAATATGTTGCCGACGACAGGTCGTCGGCATAATTTGTTCATAAAAATTCAACGCACCGGAGGCTTGATCAAGTGAATTTTTTGTCGTTTAGCGTAAAATGCCGACGACATTGTTGTCTTCGGCATTTTCTTCGTCGCCTGTTCTCCTTATTCTTGTAGTGTAAATTGTGTTATGGAAATTACTAGAATTGACCATTTATAATCTGAATGAAAATAGCTTATATCTCCACGAGTTTTATATGTTGTAATCAAATGTAAAATTAGCAAGAAAGTGCTGGCAGTACATATTACCCCAACAGCAGAGGTTGTAGCCAAGCAAGCTGTCATGAACTGAGGGCTGCTAGTTCCTGCCATGATCCAGTACTTGTTCACATGCTCCTTTAGCTTCTCAACATTTAGTCTTCCAGCTGGTTGTTGGAACTCTGGCTCTTTCAAAGCTATTTCATGACATGTTTGGTATTTGGATTCTAATATACGTTTGGAGATTAGAATCGTTAAACCCGAACATATCTGTATTATCAGCAACAGGAGTAACATTGCCACATAAATGATTGCTATGAAGTTATATCGATCAAAATGTCGAAGAAAGTGTATCCAAAATGGATAATCAGAATCAGGATAGGAAACAACACCCGTTACTATTTGAATGCAAACATTCACAACCAAACTGATTACCAGAATACCCAAAGCTATGATGTTTGCAACAAGTGCCTTGCTTTCCATGCTGGCTAGAGAAGGTAATGAATTAGCCATCATGGTGAATAAAAAGGCCAGGCTTCCAAGCTTTGAAGTCTGATCTATAACACCCGGCATTAAATTATTAATATCCATGGGTAGCTTGATTGCAATGGCTATTACAGAGAGAGAAGCAGCATTCAGAGTAAAATATCTGCATGGAAACCATAGTTTTCTGTTCCTCAAACCATGACCATAGCAATGATGCAAACCAGAGATGCTGACGTGATATACATCCCAATCCATGGCATAGGTTCGCCATATTTCTTTTGCTTATCTGAGTTGTATATTGGCCCCGGTGTACTCCCACAAAGAATGCAGGATGACACGTGTAGTGTTGGTTTCACGGTCTAGTCTGTTCAAAAGATCAAAATATTTATCTAATGAGGTGTTGCCCATAATTATGAAACTTTCAGACAAAGAAAATGATGATTTTTGATTCAGGAAAACTAAAGATGGTGTAAAGTATCAGAGTTGGGATATGTCTAGCTAGCTAGAGAAACACAATAGTACTTGAGTTACAACTTACAAACCTTACAGGGAGAGACTAGCAAGAGACATGCAAGTAGATTTAAGGTGACGAAGAGTCATAAGAAATATTGTCCAATTGTGTTTCTCGAAATGACTTTAAAAATTTTGAGAAAAAAAAAATCCTACTAATCACCAAGACACCAAAGTTGGCGCCTTTTCATCCGTTATTTCGGATATTATAAACCCATAGCTAGTTACCATTGTGACAAAAATATTCATAGTCGTATGCGAGGTGTGCAATCGTTCAGGGCCTCAAATCTTTTGGGGCATCAAAATATACATCCCATTATATATAATTCTGGCCTCAAATTCACATCTAGCAAAACATTTTAACATAGTATAGTTTTGCGTTGTAAATGTTTGTTAACTTTGCAGTTAGAGCATTAAAAACTATGTTTTTATTTCCTGTTTTTAATTTTCTGTGGTCGATTATTTAGTATACATGTGTTGCATTCAAACAAAGTAGATATAAATCAATTTTCATACTTAAGTGAATACACAACTTAGCAAAGTTGGTCAAGAGGTTGTTACCACATGCGAGAAGTCTCGAGTTCGAGTCTCTCCGTGGGAGTTTTCCTTTTGAGGGTAAAGGGAGTTGGGAATCCCTTATGGGGACGGCTCCTAGGCGTAGGTTCGAGTTCGCATACTGGCCAACTCAACCCACTAACTATATATGTACTAACCCACCGTTCTTAAAAAAAGAAGTGAATACACAACCTACTTTCCATCTTATTAGGTAATTATTCAATTCGAGGTTCCTTTTTTTCTTTTTTACCTTATAGAAAGTGTTAAAATTATTAAGACTATAATTAGCCCTATTGGATTTTCAGTTTTATGATCAAATGGTTAGAATATTTTATATATACTCCGTACGTAGTATATATAGATATAGATAATACGGTACTCGTTATAAGCAAATAATCAGATAATTCATCAATCATATGTGCTAGTTTCTATAAATGATACTCTGAATAAAGCATCTAGCAACAGATCAATGATTTTTAAAATTAAACTAACAAACTGTACAAGTAATTATAAAAGTTTGATTCTCGAATAATTAATTTTCACTATTATCTATATGTTTGTAATAGTTCATATTAAATCTAGCACTTGCATACTTGCATATGAAAAACTAAATTATTTTTTAAGACACCAAAATGCAGATTTTATAATGTAACTCTAGCTACTTGAATCCGTCCCTGAATCATGATGCACGTGTATTCACTTGTGGAGTAGGGTTTTGCAGCTTGTTTCCTAATCACAGCAATTTAGTTTCCATTTAAGTTAAAGGTGTAAATATGCATACAGTAAGATTTGTCGCGAGAAACGTTAAACATTGAATTCATTTCCCGTAGATTATCAAATATTATTAAGCACAATATATAAAGAAACTGGACAAACCCTATCGGATCCTAAGCCCACAAACGGGCTTGGCTGATTAATCTAATGTACTCTCTGATATTCATTCGCAATTTGAGTGACGAAATCGCGAAAGCTCTAGTTAGAAAATAAAATTTTAATTATTGAAAAAATAAAGATAAAGATAAAGATAAAAACAAAGCTAAAGATAGCAATCTTGATTAAATAATAATAACAATAATAACAATAATAATAATAATAATAATAATAATTCGACACCATCCGGTCGCAGCAGAGATAAACTAATCTGAAAGAGTGATTTTTTGTACGACTATCGTGACTTATAATTGTGCATGACGGTGCGTTATACCGGTGGAAGCGGCGATTCTGGTAGCATCTTCTTCGGAATTTAATTACAAATCTACTGCCATTGACAACATCAACTAACTCTAAGCAAAACACTGGGCCATTTTTTAGTTTTAGTAGAAGGCGTGACGATGGTTACAGTGGTGATTCTAGTATGTCCTTTTTTTGGAATTTCAATACGAAACAAATGGCGCTGACAGCTTCAACTCAATCTTTATGGTCGAAACATTAGCCTGCGTTTTTTTTAGATTAGGGATACCGAGGCGGCTAGAGTTTGACGGGTGGCTTAAAGGCGTCGGCTCCATGCCGAGACAGCCGAGTAGGTCAGTGGATCAATGATACGCCCCGAGCTTTATGTTATGTTTTATTTATTTAGGATATGTTTTTGTGTCGTATTAGGAAAGTGTCATTGTTAAGATATGTCTTTATGTTTGGCTTGTTTTACAAGCTAGGGTTATTCGGTTATATATACCGAATCATTGTTATGAATGAATCAATCAAAGTTTAAAATAAACAAATCTCTAGTTCTTCTTTCTATTTTCTTAAGGAGCTCGCACACGCTAAAAGTGGTGCCTTATCCCGATACAACCCCTAACCGGGTCGTATCAATTGGTGCTTTCATTGAGAGCTCTCGTTGAGAGGGCTTACGATTAGGGTTCCAATTTAAAAAAAAAAAAAAAAAAACTATTCACGAGTCTTGTTCATCGCCTTTGTTAAATTTGTACTATTCACGGTACTATTCATCGGGTACTATTCATTAAAAATCGGTTATTAATCGCTTGAGTATTATTCATGGCATCGGTAGCGGAGATCGGGACGCGGAATATGCACTCTCTAAACTCTTGCAAATGGAGTGCGGTGGCGAATATGAGAGTGAGTTTGTGGTACTAGCAAATCGAGTAATGGGATGTACGAATCTTTACTTACATCGTTTATATCTCCGGACTTAAACCGACTTTACAAATAGAATCTGTTGAGGGCAAGGCTTACAACTTTAGGAGAAGCCTTTTCCTTAGCCCATATAGTCGAGGCTCGTTTTGAGGAAATTGAAGAGAAGGAGAAAGAGCATATAACTGAAAAGAAATCAGATACCATTCCATCGTTACAAAGTGAATTCGCTTCACCTGAGATTAAAAGGTCGTTAGATGTTGATGAATATATTGGTGTTGATGTGGTTAATAACGCGATAGATGGTGTTTTCGATATTGGTGGGAGTAATGAAGTTCATAGCAAGTTTGAAGAATTTTCAGAAAATAAGAAAAGTATGAAAGAGATTGTTGTGGGTGGTCGTGAATTTGATGATCGTTTGGGTGAAATAAATTTGAATTTAAGCGAGGAATTAACATACAGGGTTAGTCCTATACGCACTTCTTTGGTGGCTCATGAAAGTCCACGGGTTTGCCAACTATGGGAAGGAATTGGTATCGGTGATGCTCACGGGCTAATGGATAATGGACGCAACCATAAATTTGTTCAACCAAATGTGTGGAAATGGATATCAGACTCTCAATCGGCATATTGTTTGTATCACCTTGAGGGCAAGGTGATTTTTGAAGGAGTGGAGAGTGTTACGACATGGGTAGCGGAAGGCGGAAGAATGGTGTTGTGTTATGTCCAAGGTAGTGGAAGGCGGAAGAGGAAAAAGGTGTTGGTTGCGGTAGCGGAAGGCAGGAGAACTACGAGAGTGGAAGATAGGACTAGGCTTAGGATTAGGATATGGGATCCCGGAATCAAGAGAAATTTTTCAAGACCACACCTTGAGGACAAGGTGATTTCGAAGGAGTGGGGAATGATACGCCCCGAGCTTTATGTTATGTTTTATTTATTTAGGATATGTCTTTGTGTCGTATTAGGAAAGTGTCATTGTTAAGATATGTCTTTATGTTTGGCTTGTTTACAAGCTAGGGTTATTCGGTTATATATACCGAATCATTGTTATGAATGAATCAATCAAAGTTTAGAATAAACAAATCTCTAGTTCTTCTTTCTATTTTCTTAAGGAGCTCGCACAGGCTAAAAGTGGTGCCTTATCTCGATACAACCCCTAACCGGGTCGTATCAATCAAACATGCACGGATGTCATGTTAAACATTGAATTCCTTGTAGGTTATCAAATATTATTAAAAACATTATATAGAGAATACACAAGCAAACCATAGCGGATCTTAAGCCCACAAACGAGTTCCGGTTGACTTGTTGGAAATGTATATATTTACAAACATGTGAATGTCCGGATTCGAACTCGTGACCAGGGATTGCACACATTAGCGAATTAGAATTAAAGTTAATAATTAATGTTTATGTTTACGATTAATTATTACACATTAAGTCCGGTTAACGATCGTTAAGTATTTAACGGAAAAATGACTAACGACCGTTAAATGAAAAGAAAGGACTAGAAATGGAAAACTTAGAAAAGTTATGGGTTTCCCTTTGGGCTTAGCATAGTGGCGGCCATAGGGCTTTCCCAAGCCCTAATCCCTAACTTGTTCCCAAAGTATTCCATCTACTATATAAAGAGGTTAGGTTCTAGGGTTTCATACACTTGTGCATTGAATTAACCCTAGATCTCTCCTCTCCTCTCTCTTGTCCCATTTTCGGCCGAACACCCCATTAGTAAGGGAGTTTGGTTTCGTTTTTCTTAAAACGAGGACTTGTGTTAGATCTAGCAATCGCTTGATTCGTTGGCTAATTCGTGTGTATAAGAACGTGGTAGTAAGACACTATTCTTACACCATTTGGTTTGAGTTGTAGAACGGTAAGGGACAACTCTTTAAACCACTTCTTTGGTTTGCTCAAGAGATCTGACATTCGCAAGAGGTACGTTACGCATACTTTCAGTTAATTAATTTATTTGTTATGATCTTTAGTCTTCCGCTGTGTACTCTTGATGTTTACATGTTTATTGTATGTTATATATATATTATAAACTCAACAGTGGCATCACGAGCCTTGTATAACAAGTAATTAATTACTGAAACACATAATTAAAATAAACATGAATGTGTTATTATTTGTATGCTTAGATCTAGGGTTTACAAAACCTAAACCCTAATTTTGAGGGGGGGCGTTTTTTTTTTGGTGCCCTAATTAGGGTTTTGTAAACTATTGTTTTAATTGGATTAGAAACCCTAAGATGCATGCAACTTTATGTGTATATGCGTAACTCTGTTTTAATTGCATTAATTGTTAAGTGTAATTTTATGTCCATGATAATTACATGCATGTTTTATCATGGATTTGCTTTTATTGTATGTTTCTTGTTTAAGTGATGTACATTAAATTATGATAGATCTAAAATTGGGGAAGACCTCAATAATTATTATTTAATCAATTATGTGTTATGTGGTATATGTTTAATTTTGACTTACGCAATCGATGAATCGATGCATGTGGCTCACCTCGTACATAGATGAAAACGGGTGAAAGTCTTAATTAAATATATGCATATTGACATATCTAGAATTGGTTATTAATAGGATTTATGAAAACGTTTGCATGTGGCTATTTGATATGCATGAATTTTTTGTTTATGCATTCATTGTTTATATGTTTATTTTTTTAATACTTGCTTGTTGTTATGTGTAACAAGGGTATTTTTTATAAGAAAATAAACCGACCTAAACAATGGTGAAACATGTATTTTTTTAAGCATAGTAATCATAATCGTTTAATTGATTGATGACTTTGGTACAAATGGCTCGAAGGCTCACCCATGAGAATGAACTAATAAAAGGGGTTTAAAGAAGTGCGCACAATCACACCGAAAGGATGTCTAAGGTTGTGCTTTAGCGCGTGCACAGTCCTCTGCCCACAGTAAGTTCGAATGGAGCTACTTAGTAAGCCATTAAATGTACAAGCTCATCTTAAGGGTGAATTAGTTTTAATTCCATGCGCCACTTCGGTGGTAATTATCCGAAACACTAAGTGTTTACACTTAAGCAAAAGTACGGTATAATGGCTGATAATTAACACTAATTCCTTGATTGGTGAACCCAATACCTCAATTAAAGTTTGATGATGAAAAGCTTATACATTAAAACAAGATATAAATGTTTTAATAAAAACTATGCTACAAAAATGAATGCATGACATCTTTGTACATATTTGATTTAACATCAAAACTATTACCCTTTAATTTAAGTTATATGCCATCCAACGAAACGGAAACACCTAAGATTACTTTCTATTTGCGTGAGAACGTGACTTAGATCTTAATCAAAGGGTAAAATATCCACGTGTCGTGAGAACGGGCATGGACGATTTTGCAGTTTCTTAAGTTGGACAACTTAATTAAGTTAGGCAGTGAGAACTGGCAACTCAAGGAATAAGATGGGATAAAACATGTTTACATTGCAATTGAAATTGGCTATATGTAAATCCCATAAATCTAGGAATTTCAATTGAAATTGGCAATTGAGCAAAAGCTCTACCATTTTGTATAAGGTTCATTACTAGCGGATCAAGCGGCGTAATGAAATTATGACAATTTGGATCCTAGTTTTCAATGAAAATTAAATGGTTATATATTTATGAACCATGGGTATTTAATTTTCTTGAAAAGGTTAATTATCGAAAATACTAAAATTGAATTTTATAATTCTTTTGAATGTATAAATGCAACATTTAACCGTAAACATGGTTTGTCTTGGATTAGTAAATTGATCCACTCTGCTTTCAAACAAATGTTTGATCGAGAATAATTTACTGATAAGACAAACGAAGTCTCTTTTCCATGGGAGAAGCATGAGACTCAATCTTATTCCTTTTCATGAATGAGAAAGGTATAATAGGAACATTTGAATTGTCTAAATTCTAATGTAACTCTTAGCAATGAATTGCACATCTTATTTTCCATAAAGATTTCATTATCCTCATTAGGTGAATGAATCCTTGGTAACAACATGAATGTTGGTTAACTGGAAAACATCTATATGAGTTACCAGATTAGAAGCTAGACTAATTACCGCAAAAATTGGTAAAAAGTCAAACTAGCATATTTTATCTAGTTGTTTTGCTTTAGCCTTTAAAGGTACTACATACCAGTATGGGGATGGTAGGTCTGTTGAGGAAGAAATTGCATACCCAATTTTTCAAGTTAATAACATTGATGGATAACCCATCATTCATAGAGTAGAACAAACCTTTTAGTACCTTAGTAATGATTACGTATGGTTCTTTAAAGGTGTAGGAAAGTAAATAGCAAGCAAGTTGTTTTCATTTGGTTATGCAACACTTACAATGTTGTCGATTCGATGGGAGCATTTGTGTTGCATTCTTGAATAAAGTTGTTTTATTGATTTCTAATTCGATGGGAGCTACAAGCCTTATTTCTGTGTAGTAACCCGGATTATCTACAAAGATAATTACTTTCAATTGTAGACACTTATATTTTAAGGATAGTCGTATGCGTTTCCTTACTAAACAATATAGTTCTACATCTACTTGTTATATCTATGACACAAATCATATTAATCAAATAAATGAACGTGTATCGTGTTGTTTATCTGCTACATGATGTTGTTCCATGCACAAGTGGGAGAAATCTTATTGTGTGCAAGGTACAACACATATTAATATGATTTAAAAGGATTCTCTTGACTGTAAAGTAAGAAAATAACATTCTAATAGGAAGTATACATTTAAATATGTATGATTGCCCTATTAAGAACATGTGTCAAGAGGATAACAAAGACTACTTTATTTTAAATATTTATGTCATTCAATATTTAAGAAACACTTGTAGTTACAATTTATGTTACGTGAGAACGTGAACTAGATTGTAGCCAGGTAAAATATCCATGCGTCGTGAGCGAGCATGGATGATTCTGATTTCTTACATGGAACATTTCATGGAATGACATAATTAAATGAAGTAATCTAATACTACTTTGAATTTGAGTATTCGTTGAATGACTTAAATATATGTAGTAATTATTAACTTGAAATATTAATTGAAACCTGAGGTGGTGTTCATAATTACTTTAATTATAAATGTTTATAATTTTGTAAAGTCACAAACATAAAGTCTTTTAAAGACTTACAATATAAAATAAGACGTTAACTTGCTATGTTTTAAGATATTTGCATGAAGTCAATGAGTTGATCAATGATTTATAACGTATAGTGGGATTATAACTGATATGTCTTTTGACTTGGTCAAAAATACTTGTGTTATAATGCATGCAATTGATTTGGTAATTCTATTGTACCATTAAGTTTTACTTTGTTGGTAAATAGGTAAGCCATAGAGTAGATGGTTATCTAAAATATTGTTAGATTTTCTTACAATATTAATTCTAAGGAAATACCATAGTTTTATGGTATGTTACATTAGAAGAATCAAAATCATTGGCATTATTTGATTCAAGATAACTATAGTTTCTTCCAAAAGTTATCAAGGTTAGTAGATTGAGTATAGATTGAATATACTCAATAAGACTCCAACCTAGAAGATTAATAAGACACCATTTGTTTATGGAATGTGATGAATCACATTAAGTCTTATAATGAAGTTCTGAATTTGTTAAACTACTTGTAAAGTGGGTTGTAACAAACTAATGTCAGGAACTGGCAATGTTTTTTGTAATATCCCAAAAGAGAACAATGTATTGTTGCTCTACTTACTAAACTATTTAAAGGTAAGCTTTAAATTGTTAAAGGCAAGTGGGAGTTTTGGTTAGATCTTGAAAGATTGAATTACAAAATACATAATCTTCTAAAAATGAACTAGCAAATATCATGATGAGGCTAAATGATGCGCTCCCGAACAGTCAAGCTTTATCACACAAGCCTGCCACTTGTGAATGGCAGACCGTAACAAGCTTAAAAGCGGCTCGAGAACGAACTCAATGAAGATCTGGGAGTATAGTGTTTCCCAGGTCGTTATGTCCCAATGAGCTATGCAATGGATTATCAAACGTAAAGTGATCGAGAAATTTGAGCGAAAAGGATTGAAGGATATTATAACTACGGGAAAAGCCAACAAATTACAATGGCTTAAATGAAAATTAAAGGAAATTTAAAAGATAAAATCTATTAAATAAATGCTATCACTATATTTAAAATGATGTTTTGTTTTATGTTTTATAAAGCGAAATTAAAAACTACGTAGCGTACAAATTAAAAAGTGAAACTTACACAATATTAACCCTAAAAATATGAAAATGATATTTTACAAACCTAATGATAAAAGAAAATATTTAGAAAAAGAAAATTATTTTACAACTATTTAATTAATTATTATTAATTAAAACTATTTTAACTATTTAATAATAACCTAAAATGAAAGAAAATATGAAATAAGGCTAGAAAAATAAAATTATGACTTAGAAAAATCTAAAATATTATAAAAGTTATTTTAAAACTGAAAATATATTTTTAGACTTTTAAATAATTATTATTAATTAAAAACTAATTTAAAATAATTAAAATTAAGAAAAATAACAAATGAACAGTAAAAATTATGAAACTTTACAGGAAAATCTAAAATATTATTCTAATCATGGGAAAAATATAAAAAGTTAGATAAGCCTACTGATAAGTGAATTGGACAAATAAGCGGTTTGAATAAGCACTTGAAATAAGCTAAAAGCTAACTATAAGCTACCATAAGCTACTAAAGCCTAAATCCAACCTAAAACGAGCTAATGCAACTGATTGGGAAGTAAAAGCACAAGCTACGAGAAAAAAAGCTTGCGACAGTTTTAATAACTATATGCCAAACTACTTCTAAGGCCCTACTTTAAGCACTAATTAAGCTAGCTATAAAATTCCTAAAATAAACTAAAATGGCCATGATGTTCACAACCAACCAAAGATCTTGTATCCCAAATTTGAGCTCAAATGGACTTATAATAAATCCGTGAAAATTTCACAAAGTTTGGCAAAATCACGTTTTCACTTATTTTTCTTTTTGGTTTTGTTGTTGGAAGCGAAATAAGGACTAAGATGGAACTCTTTTGTGAAAACAAATCTTATGAGAACCACTAAATAAGCTATTTGAGACAGCTTATTTACCCCAGCTAATGATTATGAACCGACACACCTTGGACAGCTTTTGTGAGCACAATTAGTCTAATGATAAGCAGTCTAAAGAAAAAGGAACAAGCTAAACTCAGATCAAACCCCGATACCAAGCTGAAAGGACAACAATGACAGAAAAGAAAAGCAATGAAACTGGGTGAAATAGCAGTTGGCAATGAGAACTAAACTAGGGAGAGCCTAAACTAGAAACTGGACAGATAAGCAAAATAGACTATAAAAGTATGAAATAAGTGGAAATGCATCTAAACTAATCTTGTATACTAATAGCAATAAAGAAAACCTAAATAAGCTAAATCAATTCACTAATGAGCATAAACAAGAAAGAAAAAAAAAAGGGGACTGCTGTGGGGGTAACACAAGCCAACGATTAAGCTCCTATCTAGCTCACAAAGACAATCCAAAGGCTGCAGTTGCAGCTTAAACAGTGACTGAAGATAGTAGTTAAATAAGCATAAACTACGTAAATAAAGGGGAAACTAGGGGCAAGTAAAAGCTACAAGAAGCTTGGGAGATAAGCTAAACCTAACAAGGACCTAATCTAACTACCTAAAAGCAATTAAGGGAGACTAAATAAGCAGTATAAACTGCTATCATCAGCAGCTTATGGGACTAAAAAAAATGATGATTTTTTTTTGGACTAAAATCTCTCAAAACTAATTCCTACCACATGCCTTAACCAAGAATGACTTTAAACTACCCAATGCACTTTGACTTCAAAAAGTCAAAGTGGGTAAGAATTATATTGACCCAACTTCAGCTTATTCCAAACATCCCCTTATGGGGGGAAACTGAACTGTTTAAAAAGAAAAAAAAAAAGAATTTAGATCAGAAGCTTCTAACTGATTTGTGACCTTTTAAACTAACACCCAACCTAGCTTTTAAAATTTTAACTAACACTAAAATTCTTTGGCAAGATTTCAGAATTTGAAAAAAAATTAAAATAGCATAAAACTTGGAATTAAAGACAGGAAATTAAAAGTGCATTCAAATAAAAGGTTTACAAATAAAGTACATAACAGGAAAGTAAAGATGAGCTAGAAATCTGGTTCTAGATTGAAACTTTGAAACTAAAAAAAACGAAGAACTAACTAAAAGAAAACTAACTACTAAAGAAAAAAAAAACTAACTCTCGCCTTATCTCACGGCTACAACATTTATACTAGAAGTAAAAAAAGTCTTTCTTCTCTCTCCCCTTCTTTGGCTCGTTGGGTCTTTGTCTTCTTTCTCTGTCGCAGGGGGTGAGTAGGTGATGGAGGTTGAGTGGCGAAGAGGGAAAGCAGGAAAAGAGAGGTTGAGTGTGTCAGGATTTGGGTTGGTAGTTTTATTTTTTTTTTTTTCATGGTGTTCTGTGTTGTTTGGCGGGAAGAAAAAAGGAGAAGAAAAGAGATGGGGCGTTAACTCATTGACTGGGTTAGGGTTTGGGATTTATGAAATGGACCGTGGGTTGATTTGGGTATTAATGGTTAAAGTGGTATTGGACCGAGGCTTGGGAGGTTTAGACATAGGATAATTAGCTTGGACTTAGGATTAGTTTTGGATCCATTAATTAATCTAAGGGCCAAGGTGTATAACTTTCGAATCTCCGGGACCAATCATGTAACCACGAAAATGTAGTCAAAGGGTGGTTTTGCCAATCATCAATAATATAACCATAATTGCGAATCTAAAACTTGAGGACCAATCTTGTAATTTCTCAAAACTTTTGAAACTTTTCGCCAAAGGACTAATTATGTCAATTTATGATTTCAAAAGGGCCTTTGGTGACTTTTCTTTAAAATAAATGCTCGGGGACTATTTCGACAATTTTGAAACTTGGGGACTGAAGCGCCAATTATGCAAACTTAGCTCATTTTCATCGATTTTGAACATTTTGCATCCGAAACATATAAAATGCAATTTTGGAATATTGTCGATATTTTGATGCATTTACGAGCATTTTAAACGTTTTTGCGATTCAGTTGACTAAAATGATGAGTATTTGCACACTCATCAATCCCCACACTAAACTATTGCTAGTCCCTAGCAATCTTTTGAGAAAACATAATGGATTTCAATCTCTTTACCAAAAGCCATTACTTACGGAGTAGCCAAATGTTTGAGTTCAAGTAAGAACCATGGTACACCGATAACCATGTGATTTTGAGCAAACCACCGACTTTCAACGGTTTGATTTTGTCTTTACCGAAGCCGTTTGCTCTGGACTAGCCAACTCTTAGATAAATTATCAATATTATCTTTGGTGGTGATTACCAATTATGGATTTTCCATTGCCTTTACCACAAGCCATAAACTTGCGGGCTAGCCAACTCTTCACTTTTTAGGATATGGTGAAATGAATACCATACAATTTTGGGCAAATTGCAAGCCGTCAACGGATTTGAGATATCTTTACCAAGAGCCGTTTGCTCTGGATTAGCCAATCCTTTTGTTTATTAGACAAGGCGGATGATAACCAATTGAGTAAGTGAAAACACTTACTCCAAAAACAAATTTTGGCCAAAAGCGGGGAATTAGGCGGTATAATTACATGATAAAATTAGTGAGAATTCCCCCCACACTTAGAAATGAATATTGCCCTCAATATTCAAAATACCGCGGTTATGCGAAACAAAACGTAAAATGGAAATACTACGGCCTTTTTTTTTTTTTTTTTTTTTTTTTTTTTACTTATATATATAACATGTGGGGTAACTCCCACACTAGGGTGGGACACACGGGTGAAAACCCATGTTTAGCTCTTGTTTTGATTACCGAGTCGCTAGCTTGACTCGACCCGAATTCATTGGTTCATGGGAAGCAAAGTGGAAGAAACAATCTCCATCGGACTTTCATTCAAGATGTTTGGACAAACATGTGAAGCACGTGAAAGTTCCACACGATGAGATATACATAGAACCGGCTCAAAAATGATAAATGAAAATGCGGGGTCAAAGATAGTATCTTCATTCCCGAAGGAGTGAAGATGAAGAGAATCAAAAGATATTTGAGGAAAGGAAGAAGATTTTGATAACAATCAAGATCCATTCTTCATCCTCAAATGTAGACGTATCGGGAGGAAGGGTGAAGGTAGTATCATTAGTAAGCACACTCATATGATAGAGTACACCTTCCTCCGAGCTAATATCATCCTCAAGATCAAAGTAGAAATGATCATGTTTCGGAGGAGATATGTCATGAGAGAGTTCACGGAGAACTCTTCATGAAGAGAATCATTCACATGAAGTGAAATTGTGAACTCTTGTTCCATTGTGGGCTCATCACTATCCTCAATCCCGAGTATCAAAGAGTGGATTCTCATAAATTGAAGTGAATTCGAATCGAATTCAAATAGAGGATTAGTGAGAGTTGTTTTGAACGCAACAGAGAACAAAGTGATCAACATTCTCTATTGGATTGTTGGGATAAGAAGTGAGTGAGCGATCATTATCAATGAGACTTTCGGTCTCTCCCGGATCGGCTTCAAATCAAAGAGTGGATTGATGTGAGTGAGTTCATCGGAGAACTCCTCAAGAAGAGGTCATCATCAGTTGTGGAAGTGATGCCTCAACGTACTCGATGTTTCCAAAGGAAGCACAATCGTCGCTAAAATCGGAGAAAGTTTCCAAATGATCATTTGAACACTCAAGAGGGAAGAGAATCACATATGGTCAAAGTTCCTGTGACTCTCTCGGGATTGGGACAAGGTTCTCAACACTAGACTTTATGAATTCGTCCGATTCCTTTTCGTGAACAGTGTCAAGATGCTCGTCCCCATGTTCGAGAGAGTGAGTGGGAGCTTGGGTGTGATAGCGAGTTGTTTTAGAATGAATCTCAATCTTTGGGATATCATCGATGAACTTGATGAATCTTTATAGAATTGAAGGATATCAAGTGTATCCTCATCATCACCGTCATCGAGAATAAAACGAAATCGAGAGCTAGATCATTTGCTTTTTCTTTTGCAATTGATTCCCTAATAGATTTTTCAAAGCGCAATTTGGGAATTTATTTTAGCGACACGCTCTTGACTAACAATTCTTCCATGGGTTTTGATTTGGATTATCTTGGGAATGTTTACATTCCTTGAATCTTCACTAAATCCAAAAGATCAAGGAGAAGATTTTGAGGAAGTGGATCGGTGAGGTGGTGCACGATTCACTTGGTCTTATAGAGGTTGGTCATGATACGAAGAGTCGTAATTGTTACAAGGAAATGGATTCCTTGTTTGACAATCGAGCTAAAGTGAGGACCTCCACAATACTCACAACAAGAAACTGATGTGGTGTGAGTCACATGTGTTGTAGTCAAAATTGTTATCGGGACCACGCTCATAGACAAGCGTGTTTCCCGATTGACAATCGAACTGGAGTGTGAACCACCACAATACTCTGTGATAAAGCTACTGAGTCTCACGGTGTGGTGGCGATGGAATAAATCGGTTGTGTTATGGTAAGAATAGGGATCTTGGTTATAGACGGACCCGTTTCTGATTCCACCATGCTACAAGCGGGGCAATTGCCACCATTATAAGGACTACCACACCATTGACAATCAAGAGGGTGATGATAAGACATAGAAAGAATCAAAGGTTTTCGGAGGGTAGGGATGAAGAATCAAAGATGTGAGAGGGTAAAGATGGATATTTTGGTATTTTGAAAACATTTTGCAAAACAAAGAATGAAAATCTTTTGGATTTTTGATTTTTAAAGAGAATATAAACACATACGGATGGTATGGACAAAGAGTGAATATCCAAATCACTAATCGCAGTACGGAAGATAATCGGCCTGACTCCGTGGCGCCAAAAATTTGATCTGCTCCCGAGCAGTCAAGCTTTATCACTCAAGCACGCCACTTGTGAATGGCGGACCGTAACAAGCTTAAAACGGCTCAGAATGAACTCAATGAAGATCCGGGAGTATAGTGTTTCCCGGTCGTTATGTCCCAAATGAGCTATGCAATGGATTATCAAACGTAAAGTGATCGAGAAATTTGAGCGAAAAAGGGATTTGAAGGATATTATAACTACGGAAAAGCCAACAAATTACAATGGCTTAAATGCAAATTAAAGGAAATTTAAAAGATAAAATCTATTAAATAAATGCTATCACTATATTTAAAATGATGTTTTTGTTTTATGTTTTCATAAAAGCGAAATTAAAAACTACGTAGCGTACAAATTAAAAAGTGAAACTTACACAATATTAACCCTAAAAATATGAAAATGATATTTTACAAACCTAATGATAAAAGAAAATATTTAGAAAAGAAAATTATTTTACAACTATTTAATTAATTATTATTAATTAAAAACTATTTTAACTATTTAATAATAACCTAAAATGAAAGAAAATATGAAATAAGGCTAGAAAAATAAAATTATGACTTAGAAAATCTAAAATATTATAAAAGTTATTTTAAAACTGAAAATATATTTTTAGACTTTTTAAATAATTATTATTAATTAAAAACTAATTTAAACTAATTAAAATTAAGAAAAATAACAAATGAACAGTAAAATTATGAAACTTTACAGGAAAATCTAAAATATTATTCTAATCATGGGAAAAATATAAAAGTTAGATAAGCCTCTTGATAAGTGAATTGGACAAATAAGCGGTTTGAATAAGCACTTGAAATAAGCTAAAAGCTAACTATAAGCTACCATAAGCTACTAAAGCCTAAATCCAACCTAAAACGAGCTAATGCAACTGATTGGGAAGTAAAAAGCACAAGCTACGAGAAAAAAACTCATGACCAGATTTTAATAACTATATGCCAAACTACTCTAAGGCCCTACTTTAAGCACTAATTAAGCTAGCTAGAAAAATTCCTAAAATAAACTAAAATGGCCATGATGTTCACAACCAACCAAAGATCTTGTATCCCAAATTTGAGCTCAAATGGACTTATAATAAATCCGTGAAAATTCCACAAAGTTTGGCAAAATCACGTTTTCACTTATTTTTCTTTTGGTTTTGTTGTTGGAAACCGAAATAAGGACTAAGATGGAACTCTTTTGTGAAAACAAATCTTATGAGAACCACTAAATAAGCTATTTGAGACAGCTTATTTACCCCACTAATGATTATGAACCGACACACCTTGGGCGACTTTTGTGAGCACAATTAGTCTAATGATAAGCGGTCTAAAGAAAAGGAACAAGCTAAACTCGGATCAAACCCGATACCAAGTGAAAGGACAACAATGACGAAAAGAAAAGCAATGAAGCGGGTGAAATAGCAGGTTGGCAATGAGAACTAAACTAGGAGAGCCTAAACTAGAAACCTGGACGGATGAGCAAAATAGACTATAAAAGTATAAAATAAGTGGAAATGCATCTAAACTAATCTTGTATACTAATAGCAATAAAGAAAACCTAAATAAGCTAAATCAATTCACTAATGAGCATAAACAAGAAAGAAAAAAAAAAGGGGCTAGCATGGGGTAACACAAGCCAACGATTAAGCTCTATCTAGCTCACAAAGACAATCCAAAGGCTGCGGTTGCGACTTAAACGATGTTGAAGATAGTAGTTAAATAAGCATAAACTACGTAAATAAAGGGAAACTAGGGGCAAGTAAAAGCTACAAGAAGCTTGGGAGATAAGCTAAACCTAACAAGGACCTAATCTAACTACCTAAAAGCAATTAAGGAGACTAAATAAGCGATATAAGCGCTATCATCGCATGACTTATGGGACTAAAAAAAAATGATTTTTTTTTTGGACTAAAATCTCTCAAAACTAATTCCTACCACATGCCTTAACCAAGAATGACTTTAAACTACCCAATGCACTTTGACTTCAAAAGTCAAAGTGGGTAAGAATATATATTGACCCAACTTGACTTATTCCAAACATCCCTTATGGAAACCGAATTTTTTAAAAAAAAAAAATTTAGATCGAAGCTTCTAAGCGATTTGTGACCTTTTAAACTAACACCCAACCTAGCTTTTAAAATTTTAACTAACACTAAAATTCTTTGGCAAGATTTGAATTTGAAAAAAATTAAAATAGCATAAAACTTGGAATTAAAGAAAGAAATTAAAGTGCATTCAAATAAAAGGTTTACAAATAAAGTACGTAACAGGAAAGTAAAGATGAGCTAGAAATCGGTTCTAGATTGAAACTAAAAAAACGAAGAACTAACTAAAAGAAAACTAACTACTAAAGAAAAAAAAAAACTAACTCTCGCTTATCTCACGGCTACAACATTTATACTAGAAGTAAAAAAAGTCTTTCTTCTCTCTCCCCTTCTTTGGCTCGTTGGGTCTTTGTCTTCTTTCTCTGTCGCGGGGGTGAGTAGGTGATGGAGGTTGAGTGGCGAAGAGGAAAGCGAGGAAAAGAGAGGTTGAGTGTGTCGGGATTTGGGTTGGTAGTTTTATTTTTATTTTTTTTTCATGGTGTTCTGTGTTGTTTGGCGGGAAGAAAAAAAGGAGAAGAAAAGAGATGGGGCGTTAACTCATTGACTGGGTTAGGGTTTGGGATTTATGAAATGGACCGTGGGTTGATTTGGGTATTGGGCTGGTTAAAGTGGTATTGGACCAGGCTTGGGAGGTTTAGACATAGGATAATTAGCTTGGACTTAGGATTAGTTTTGGATCCATTAATTAATCTAAGGGCCAAAGGTGTATAACTTTCGAATCTCCGGGACCAATCAGAACCCACGAAAATGTAGTCCAAGGGCTGGTTTTGCCAATCATCAATAATATAAGGGCCATAATTGCCGAATCTAAAACTTGAGGGACCAATCTTGTAATTTCTCAAAACTTTTGAAACTTTTCGCCAAAGGACTAATTATGTCAATTTATGATTTCAAAAGGGCCTTTGGTGACTTTTCTTTTAAAATAAATGCTCAGGGACTATTTCTGACAATTTTTGAAACTTGGGGAACTGAAACTGCCAATTATGCAAACTTAGCTCATTTTTCATCTGATTTTGAACATTTTGCATCTGAAACATATAAAATGCAATTTTGGAATATTTTCAGTATTTTGATGCATTCTAAGCATTTTAAACGTTTTGCGATTCAGTTTGACTAAAATGATGAGTATTTGCACACTCATCACTAAACATGTAAATGATAGACCTCATTATGATGGAATTGTCATTCATAGATCCGTAAGGATATCTCAGATATTTAATATGCTGAGGATTACGAGTTACAGAATCATGATGATGAATTTACCAAATGTTGAATTGTGGTAAATCAATCATACTATGAATGTTGAGATGATGTCCATAAAGATAATCAACTTTAGATACTTGGTTTATCTTAATGATGAATATGAGTTTCTTCAAAGGCGGAAACCTAGTGGTTTAAATCTTTATGTAGAAATCATATGGACAATATTATACATATTTAATGCATGTCTAGTGATAATAATATTAATCATATTTAAGCAATTAACTATGATTGAATATTCTTTACTAGATACATTAAATAAAGTATAAAGATTATAATTGTCATACTTAGTTTCATTGATATGAAATTTTGACAATGAATGTCATAACTCTTTGTTGTGGAATTACTTTTGCGAGGACGATGAGTAATACAAAGAAGTTTTATGAATTCAAATAATCCTTGGATATGTACAAGCGCAAGAATCCATGAATGGATATATGCAAGCATCTAAGAGATGTTTCTTATGTTTAATATTAAATCCATGTTTGATTTAATAATTAAAATAAGATAGCTCATAAGTATTCTTAAAAGCTAGTGGGAGTATTATTTTAAATCTTATATGTTGTATGGGCAACTACATTCCACCTAAATTAAGTTTTAGTTGGGAATGAACTTCGTTTGTAAGATTTGGAAATAAGATATATAACCTTGAAAAATATGTTTATTATTATAAACATATGCGGTAAATAAATGAGTCTAATAGAACATGATGAATACATATCTTTGACAAGATAGATGAGATCTTAAAGTTTAACTTGAAGATTCATCATGAACATCATGTTGTGTATAAAGTTGTTGTGTCATGCTTGATTATAAGATGATTTGACAACATTGAAAGTTGTTAGTGTAATAAATATTTTAAAGGAATATGTTTGGATTTAGAATCACATTCCACAGTCTGAAGATGCTCCTAGATTCTATGGATGATTATATGACAATTGTTTCATAATTGTCATTGCCAACAAACTTGAGTTTTGGTAGGCACCAACATTACACTATAACTGTTCAAAAGTTTACGGATATTTAAAGAGCATATTGTTGTATACAATGATGCTAGTATAATTGAGATGACACTCAATTCTAGTCACGGTATCCTTGATGATGACCATGTTCACTAGTTATGCTCATCTAAGAGCATAGTTGCATTATACATTAAAGAATAAAGAATACTTTAAATTTTAAAAGTTTTGAAAGATGATTGTCATATAAAGGTGGTTCATGTTGTCACGCACCTTATGGAATGATATGACAATATCAAGATATGTGTAAACACATACAAGAAATTGAATTCTTGAAATAAGTATTCTCAAAATTCCTATAGATCAAAGTTACTTGAAATTATGCCTTGTCAACAAGTATGAGTTGCATGACTTGTGGCAAAATTCATTAACTAAGAATTATCATGCATTGATCTATTTAGTATTTGGATAAAAGGATATTGTAAACATTATTATTGAAATGAAATAAAGTATTTTGTTATGTTTATTATTCATTTATTGTGATGTTATCCTATATTTGCATGTTTAAATCCTTGAATAACTTAAGTTATTCTAAATAGTCCGTTGTCAATCAATAACATGGGAATGATATTGAATTAAGACAAATCTGAGTATTAGTTAGAGTATACTTGAAAGTATATTGATGCGTAGCATGACTAATTTCAGTTGATATTCAATGAATTGAGTATATGACTTATCCCACCCACATGATGATACTTTATAGATCTTAGTCATTAAGTATATCATGAATATTTATCCTCGACTTGAGATACAAGAGATATGTCATGGATGTAGTGCATTTTGGGAAGCAATCTAACGCTATCGTGGCTGGTAGTTATAAGGATTGTTTTGAAGTGTTGAAATTTATGAATCGCTTGTAGTAAAATGGGATTTTTCCTTCAAATTTATTTTGAAGTATAATACTCTTGGGCCCTCGTAGGATTGTTAAGGTGTTTGTATGGCCATACCCAAGGTCTTCGGAATATGTTCGGAAGAATTGGTAATCTTAATCAATCATATAAAGCGAGAAATGTAATAGTTAATTAAGAAATGAGTGAGATCCATATTCTTATTAACATGGTATTAGAAACAAAGGATGAATATGATGATGAATCATCAAACTTGGTTTTCTCTCGAGAAAACCATACACGAGTTATCTGGGGGCATTGGCGTGTTGCTAGGCGCTAACCAATGTCATTTCACGTTTATAAACATATCCAGTGGGGCTGTTGGAAATGTATATATTTACAAACATGTGAATGTCCGGATTCAAACTCGTGACCACGGATTGCACACATTAGCGAATGATAATTAAAGTTAATAATTAATGTTTATGTTTACGATTAATTATTACACATTAAGTCCGGTTAACGATAGTTAAGTATTTAACGGAAAAATGACTAACGACCGTTAAATGAAAAGAGAAAGGACTAGAAATGGAAAACTTAGAAAAGTTATGGGTTTCCCTTTGGGCTTAGCATAGTGGCCGGCCATAGGGGCTTTCCCAAGCCCTAATCCCTAACTTGTTCCCAAAGTATTCCATCTACTATATAAAGAGGGTTAGGTTCTAGGGTTTCATACACTTGTGCATTGAATTAACCCTAGATCTCTCTCTCTCTCTCTGTCCATTTTCGCCAAACACCCCATTAGTAAGGAGTTTGGTTTCTTTTTCTTAAAGCGAGGACTTGTGTTAGATCTAGCAATCGCTTGATTCGTTGGTTAATTCGTGTGTACAAGAGCGTGGTAGTAAGACATTATTCTTACACCATTTGGTTTGAGTTGTAGAGCAGTGAGGACAACTCTTTAAACCACTTCTTTGGTTTGCTCAAGAGATCGACATTCGCAAGAGTGCGTTACGCATACTTTCAGTTAATTAATTAATTTGTTATGATCTTTAGTCTTCCGCTGTGTACTCTTGATGTTTACATGTTTATTGTATGTTATATATATTATAAACTCAACATGACTAACATAATATATCCTCTAGTAAGCAAGACAAACAAGTTAATAGTTGTATTTCAAACCATGCATAATCGAATGATTAATATGGTAGGCAAAACTTCTAGAGGAGCCCGGTGTCATCCAAAGAAGCTAGTTTTATGTTTCTCTAAATGCAATGAATGACTTAAAGTTGCATGAATGGCCATATGAAACTCACACCACTACTTTCAACCAAAAGTTGCATGAGTGTGAAAAACATTGCTACACAGATTTTTGAGATATGATGTGAATTATAAGTGGGATCCATTTGATTTATTGTTTGAGATACAAACAATTCATATTCAAAGTTAACAAAATATAACATCAAATACCTTAGAAAATCGAGATTGAACAAAAGCTTTGCTCGTGTACCTGTTAGCTTTAAAGAAGTGATGATCATTCACGATTAGGAATTTTATAGCGTTTAATAGATAATGTATTAGTTAAAATTATTGGGCTATTGACTTGGTATTTATTAGTATATCAAGTAAGTGCTATTAACAGTGTGTAAACCAAGTCTATTATGCAAGCCCAAAGCAAAGCCCATTTCGTATCGCATATGAAAGTATAAATAGCACATCTCACCTCATTTATAGAGTGTGTTTGAGAGCGTAAGTGTGTGTTTTTAGTGTGCAATATAATCGTCTTTCTTTCTCTTATTTCTCTCTCTAAACCATACGACTACATCATCTCTTGTCACCATACGAAATATAACATCAAATACCTTAGAAAATCGAGATTGAACAAAAGCTTTGCTCCTAGTACCTGTTAGCTTTAAAGAAGTGATAATCATTCACGATTAGGAATTTTATAGCGTTTAATAGATAATGTATTAGTTAAATTTATTGGGCTATTGACTTGGTATTTATTAGTATATCAAGTAAGTGCTATTAACAGTGTGTAAACCAAGTCTATTATGCAAGCCTGAAGCAAAGCCCATTTCGTATGGCATATGAAAGTATAAATAGCACATCTCACCTCATTTATAGAGTGTGTTTGAGAGCGTAAGTGTGTGTTTTTAGTGTGCAATATAATCGTCTTTCTTTCTCTTCTTTCTCTCTCTAAACCATACGACTACATCATCTCTTGTCACCATACGAGCTTCATATTACGTGTGTTAAGTTGATAAAAACAAACTCATACAATTAGTATCATTCGCCTAACAATGATTAAAACAGATTTCATCATCAAAACTAACTTCAAAACAGAGTCGAATAAAACAAATTTGAAATCTGTTTAAAGATCGTTGTTGAATCTCAATAGAGCTCGACTCAGTCGTAACCTATGAATTGTTATGAAAAGAAAAATCGAAAAGACTTGTTATTAGTTATCTAAACGTTTTAACATATTACTCATTTAAAATATTTTCTCATCTAAATACTTTTTTCTTCGTGAAAAATACGTGTACACATACATATAATCATTGACGGGACAAATTTTGGAGCCCTTAAAAATTTTGAGACCCTGAGCGATCGCTCACCTTGCACACCCTAAAAAACGGCCCTGATTTTGTATTCAAAACATAGACAATGACTAAATAAACAAACGAGCTAAGATGATTATTTTGACGGGTGAGTATGAGCATTACCAGTCATGATAACACTTCAATAGTTACTAGCAGGGTACCCGCGCGTTGCAGCGGCGGGTACTATGAAATAAAATTTTTGGATAAATAATGTATTTTAGTTTATTATGTTCTTTTAACAATAAATTATGGATATCAAGAATTTCGTATAGCCCGTGCTCGTTCGGGCTCGAACTCGTTGGCCCGTGTCTACTCGGGCTCGAGCCCATTTGGTCCGCGCCTGTTCTGGCTCAAGCCCATTTGGCCCGTTGCCCGTTCGGGCTTGAATATTTGTATAATGTGCTTTATTATTTGTAGTAGTAAAATTAAATGCAAGAATTGTGTTTAATTTGGTTGTACAATATGCTTGATATTTTGTATTTCTTATGTAAGGGTGGTTTAATAACTGTATTAATTGTATTTATTGACTAGTTAAATAATTGACTACATTAAATAGCATTAATGTGGTGTTTTGTTGTATACTATGCTTCTTGTCTTGTACGTCTGAAAATTGTGTGCATTAAAGTGTTGTACACTATGTTTCTTTTCTTGTAAGTAGTAGTCATTATAGTCATTAATAACATTGACTACTTTAATAGCATTAATGTTTTAAGTCTGAAAATTACATCATGCTTATTTTGTTGTACACTATGCTTATTTTGTTGTAAATCTGAAAATTGATTGTAATTTTTGGTGAAGGAGTGTTTTTAATAGCATTAATGTTGTTTGATAGAATTTTGGTCTTAAAATGACACCACGCTTTATTTTGTTGTACAATATGCTTACTTTGTTGTAATTATGAAAATTAGATGCATTAAAGTGTTGTAAACAATGCTTAATTTCTTGTACGTCTTAAAATTAAGAGTGAGGTGCCTTCGTGCATTAAGAGTGTAGTATAGATATAGATAAAGGAAGGACATTGATATGTTCGATTTCGTAGTATAGATATTTTCCGAAGAAATACAAAGGTGTGTATTTCCCGGGTCGTTCTCCCAACGAATGATGAATGGAGTATGTAACTCAAGTCGCGTTTTACGGGTTTTTGAATGGGAAAATAGGGAGAATAATGGCATTCTACACTAAGATAATGAAACATAAACTAAAACAAGCTAAATAAGCATATAAAGCAATAACGTAAAGCACATTAATCCTAAAACGCAATCTAAGCCTAAAAACGCAACTACGGGAATTTTAAAAACGTTATTTAAAACCAAATTAAGGGGATGTAAGCTAATTTTATGAAACGTAAACTAAATTTAACTCATAAGAAATGTAATTTGATAAAAAGAAACTTTTAAAACTTAAAACGTAAGAAAAACGTAAAAACGAGCGCGCTTTGGTAAAACCCGAGCCTAAAACGTAAACTATTTGGAAAAACGACCCTAGGAATGAAAATTTATTTTTCCTACGAATAATACAAGAAAATATGATTTTAGGAAAAAGCGGAATATTTTTTCGAGTATTTTTCTATTTATTATGATTTAAAAACGGTTTAAATCTAATTAAATGCTTAAAAATATTAAAACAATTCGGAAAAATATGAAAATTTTACTAAAAGTATATTATACTATCAGGATTACAGGAAAAATATGAAAAGTTAAAAAGCTAATGTAATAAGCTAATAATAATCAAAAACAGTTTATCAAGCTTAAAAAAAGAAAAGAGGTTAAAAGAATTAGTTGTGCAAGTTATGTTGAGAAAAAGCTCAAGGGTGCAATGGTTGAGGTGTTGGTTAGTGGTGTGACTGACCTGGTTTTGAATCTCAGGAAGTTACATTTTTGGAATTCTTTTTTTTTTTTTTTTTTTTTTTTTTACAAACAAACAAATAAGATTATCATTACCAAAATTTATATGAAAACAACTTTTAAAAGAATTTTAATAAGCAGCAAACATATTTAAGAAGAGGATTTAAAACAGCTTTTTAGAACTAACATCTAAAAAAAACCAAACACTCCTAAGTTGGGATGCTAAAGATCTAAAAGTGAAAGGAAACTAGCAATCCTACATTAAGCTAAAGGGTAGATTAAGTAAACCTAAGTGCTAAACTATAACTAATCTGCAGATAAAATAAGCTAAAAAGGATTGAAATAAGCTCTTAATGAGAGCTGCTGTAGCAGCAAATAAGGGGCAAATAGGGCTGTTTTCATGCTTAAAACAAGCTACAAAATAAGCTCTTAAGGGCAAACAAGGGAAAAGTAGATTAAGTCAATACTAGAGGCTACATGGGAAATCAAAAATCAGACCTGGGATGATGTTAGATAAGCTGATAAACAGCTTATAAATAAGCCATTTGGACAGAACTATCACTGATGTAGGGCAGAAATGATGATAAACCATCAACTTTAGACTACTAGCAGACTAGGAAAATGATTTTTTTTTGATTTTTTTTTCCTTTTGGGAAAAGTAAAACCAACTTATGTATTTGCTATTTTTTATTTTTACAAAATTTTATAATAGCTAAAATTGACATAAAATTGCTTGAGAAAAATGAGAAAAAAAAAAAACACTCTTGAGATAATATGATAGATTGTAAAAATGGACTTGAAATCAATTATGTAACTTGAAAACTTGAAACTATGATTGAAACACCTCTAAAACCAGTGACTAATCATACATGACTCCGATTCAAACCATTAAAATGACTTAAGCTTAAAAATAGGACAAAATCCAAACACCCCTTTAAGTTTCTAAAATGCAATTAACTTCTAAAAATTTGATGAAATCAGAACTAAGCAAGATTCAAGTAATCAAACTAACATTAAACTTAACAAGCTAACAATTTGAAAACAAAAATTTACCTAAACTAACTTTGACTTTCAAAATTGACTTTTTTTGACTTTTTTCAAAACTTGGAATTAAGAACAATTAAAAGCAGAAGTAAGCTCAAATAAGCTTATAAAAGCTTATATGAGCTTAATGGAACAGTAATTGAATGCTAAAAACAGATTGAGATAAATGAGAGCTTAAAATTGTAAATGACAAGTAAATTTAAAAAACAAAGTAACTTGCATTAATTTGAGAAACAATACATTGAAATTGAAATTATAATTCTAAATAAACAGTAAAGAAAGCATGATAACAATTCTCTAAATACAGAAAAATTGGACAATCTCTAAAATCTGTGATGAATGGGTTTTTATAGCAGAAGCTCATGAGGATCCTCTAGGGTTTGTGAAGCTCCCAGAAGCTCTAATCTTGGCCATTGATCTTTGCTTGGTCACCAATCCTAGATTTACAGCCTTTGATTTGTTTCATGAAGTGTCATGCCCAATCAGAAATCATCCTTTGTCCAGCTGTCATTCTTTGTCCATGCCAATTGTTCTAGAAGCCTTCAATGATGCTACTACGAGGTTTATGCTGGGTTAATTTACGGGAGCAGGGTAAAAAGGGGGAAAGGATAAACAATGGTCTTGGGGTAAAAAGGCGCAATTGACTATTTGACCAAGGGGAAGGGATATTAAAATTGGTTTGACCGGGTCTTAAGGGTTGACCTGGGTTTGTCTAAAACGGGAATGGGTAAAATAGGTGGAAAGGGTATTTAGGATCCGGTTGGTGAGTAAGGATAGGAGTAGTTTTAAGGTTTTAGGATAGACAAATGATACATGGACCTAAACTTAGTCTTAAATTTAGACCTAAAATCACTTGGCATCATCTTGATGAGTTGTAAAATAAGTGGGTCCCTGTCTGTAACCATCAGGATGTTGACACTTGGTTTTAGGTCTATATTTAGGCCTAAGTTTAGGTTCACGTATCATTCCCCTTTAGGATATTTAGATTTTTAGGTTTAAGGGTAGATTGTGTAAAATTGCTGAAATGCAAGGACTTTTTGTGCAATTTTGGATAAGTAATCCCAAGGGCCTTTCTTGTCAATGTCATAAACTTCCAAGGACCAATTTTGACAATTCCATATAATCCAATGACCATTTTTGAGAAAGTGATTCTTCAAGGACCAATATTGCCAACTTCAAAAATTCCAAGGACTGATTCTGCCAATTCTGAATCTTCAAGGACTAAACTTGACATTTTGAGAATTGGTGATCCAATCTTGCAAATTCCTTCCCCGGCCTCGGCTTTTTGCACTTTTTCAAATCTCATGCTCGTTTTTCCGTCGTTTTGTCTTTTCTTGTTCATTTTGATGATATCCGTGCTTGCATATACATAAACACAAAAACACAGATATTTATGGCTTTAGAGGTTAGTTTTTTAGTCTTTTTGGTCTGGTTTTGATCTATAAAAGGTAGACATACTGATATTCAACCTTGTATTTGAAACAAATATAATATGAAAAACTACTAACAAAACTTAATGCCATACAATTCAACTAAATCTAGGACAACGATTCTCTTTTGACCTTAAAGGTAAACGCAAAGTCTTCAGGAACCTTATACACTCGAGATTCTTGCTTCCAGCAATTTCTCATACTCCTCGACTGATTTGAAGAGCTCTGAAATGTTTCCTTTACCGAATCCACCACATCCTGGTTTTTGATGCATTTTAGTATCATCTGTGCAGCCTATTCTTTGGATTATTTCTATAAATATGGTTGGCCTGCATAAGACAAAAAACAAACCACTTAATCGAGTTTGCAAGTACTTGTAATTCAAATTACTTTTCTAGATATGCATCAATGTAAATACGTACTATGGGTGAGTTCATGCCCATATGAAGTGAGGTACTGAAATATTTAATGCTTTAATGCATGGGTGTTCATAGGTTTAGTTATCGGGTTATTCGGTTTATTCGGTTCGGTTAGTTCGGTTATTTTTTTTTCTTGGTCAAATCTATTAGTGGATAATTAGGCCCAAGCCCGGTTTGTGGATTTTGAAAATTAGGGTTTTACCATTATAAATAATGATCATCAGTAAAGTTATACCTACGGATTTCATTGCTTAACATGATATCGGAGCGGGTTTAATCTTTAGATCTAGGTGGCTATGTTGAGCCGCCTCCACTAATCCACCCATCAAACCCTAATTCCCTTATTCATCGATTAAAAAAATAAATAAATAAATAAATAAATCACCTCTTTTGAAATATTATTTGCAGTAAACAAAGTCGAAAAAAATGGCGTATACAAGAAGCCGACAAAGCCGGCCAACGACAAGAAACTAAAAGAGTCAAAGGAATTATGGTAGGATGGCTGCAAATGATACACGTGATGGTGGGTCTTTTTTTTAGTTATCAGTTTTATTTTCTTTTTGTTAAAAAAAATAATGTTTTTGTTTTATGTGAATCCAGGGTATTAATTCATGAGACGATTTTTGTTGGTGTCGAATCTAGAGTTCTTATTCCCGATACGGCTTTTGTTGGTGTCGAATCTAGGGTTCTTATTCCCGAAACGATTTTTGTTGGTGTCGAATCTAGGGTTCTTATTCCCGAAACGACTGTTTGGGATACTTTGGTTTATCATTCGGATACTTTGGTTGTCGGTAAACACAAAAATAAATAAATAAATTGGGATACTTTAGGTTATCCCGTTTTATTTTGGTTATTGTTTTATTTTGCTTTCTTAGTTTACTACTCCAGTTTGAGCTTTCGCGATTTCGTCGCTCGAACTGCGGGGAAGTATTATTGGATAATTAGGCCCAAGCCCGGTTTGTGGATTTTGAAAATTAGCGTTTTACCATTATAAATAATGGTCATCATAAATTTATACATACGGGCTTCATTGTCTAACAAAACTGAACCAAACCGAATTCAAATTTGACTCAACCGAACCGAATAACTGAAAACCGGGAGTATATACATATCTCAAAGTTTTTGAGAACAAAATACTTAAACCTTCTAAAATCCACTTATTAATGTCATACTAAGGTTAAACATGAAAATGTTGACCGAAATATAATGATTACTCTCATTCATAAATCCGAAAGGATGCCTCATCACTTGAGTGATATTTTATATCAATGCAGAGAGATATAAGTTAGAAGATTATTGTAAATCAGCTAACTACTAAAATACATTATTACATCTTGAATCTGATAAATATTTTAGAACTATGAATTACAAGATGCGGTCCTTAAAAGGCAAATCGAGTTTTGAGCTTGATTGTTATTTCGCCTAACGGTTAACCTATGAGGTTGGAATGAGTTTCTTTTGAAGAAAGACTCACAAAGAAAAAAATTGTATACATATTAATGTTTGGCATTTTATAAGAAGTTTTTAATCATACTTAAGCAATTGACTGTGATTAAATTCTCTTATATAATACACGCATTAATTATATAAAGATATTTAATTGTCATACATGTGATTTGTATGTGGAATATGATAATTAAGATTTTATAACTCTTTCTTTATGATTACCTTTTGCGAGGACGGTGTGTAATCAAAAGGGTTATGAATCTATATTATTTTTATGTAGTATACAAAAAATTTGAAAAATTCATATTTTGGATTGTATCATGCATCTAAGAGCTGAGATCTTGAATTTAATTACAATATGATTCTGATTGAATTAAGATATCTCTTGAGTACATCTGACATTGAGTGGGAGCATTGAGTTTTTCCTTAAAATTTACATGTTGAAGACATCATTCTATTTAAGCTAGATATTGATCCTTAAGCTTGGAATGAAACTTCACTTGAAATTTAGGGAATAAAACAAACAACCTTGGAATAGATGTTTATATGGAATAAACAAATGCGGAAAATAAAGTCTAACACAAATGCAATATATTATTCAAGCAAGTCTTCAATGATATATTTCACTTGGAATAATTTACATGGATGGAAACCTTGTGTTTTTAAACTAAGGGTTTATCATGTATATATTATATTGTGTATACGACTAGTTGTTGCTTTTGTACAAGAACAAAATGAGCTGACAACAACAATATCTAATTGAGAGTGTTTAGATTATTGTTTTTATAAATGTTTTCAAATTATAAAGCATAGTGTTGTATAAGTACAAATGATGCTAGAGGATTATTTATACTAGTTGAAGTAGGATTTTATCATTTATGAAAAATCTGCTAACTAGTTGTGCTCAACATAGAGCATTGTTGCATTACACATTAATGAATGAGAATACTCTACACTTTTAGAAACTGTAAAGATGACGGTCAGTATGTTGTTGACTTTTACTATCTCATGCAAGGTAAGACGACATCTCCATACTATAATTCTTGCAATAGTATGAGCATATGAGATAAGACACTCATCTTATATTGCAAATCACTCACTATATGTGAAATTTGAAACAAGTATTCGGAAAGTTTAGTCAGATGACTATTTAGTTTTTCTTTTAAAGAAAGGTTGATAATGTTGGAAACATTAGGGTTCAACTTACTAAATGAGTTTCATGCATATCTGTTTTAGTATTTGGATAATTGGGATTGAAAGACAATTTTTACTTTATGATGAATAAAGATACTTGGTATTTGTTATTCATTCATATAATAATTGTTATCCTATATTTGCATGTTTAATCCTTGAATAATTTTTATTATTCTAAATATGTCCATTGTCGGTTAACAATATGGGAATATTGTTATGATAAAACAAATGTAGTGTTGGTTATAATTCTAACGAGAATTCGGATTGTTCCCACCAAACTCATAAGTATTCACTAGAGATGCATATTGGATTCCCCAACTTTCAAACATTTACTTTTGGATCCTTGTCATAAGTAAAATATTGAAAATGGTTTGTTATCTTCATCCTTATACTTGAGATACAAGCAAGTTCTGTTATTTGTGGATATCATTTTTTGTAAGTATATGCAAAACGCTATCTGAATAAGGTAGTTATAAAAGCTATATTTCGGAGTGATGTGAGCAAGCATCCACAACACTTGTAGTCAATAAAGGATTTGTTACTCTACTTGATATGCGCGAAAGATACCATGGCGCCTCAAGATTTAATCGAGATAATTGTTTGGCGAACCCAAGGGTAATGCAAGATGATTCTTGATTACATTTGGTATATCCGAATTAAAATCTATAACGAGATTCTAAATGGTTAAACTATATGGAATGATTTGAGATCCATAATCCATGGTTTAACAGTATCTATAATCGATGAGTGTCTAAATACTCATCATTTTGTACCATTTAAACTGCAAAACATCCGAAAACACTCGAAATGCATCAAAATGATAAAATATCACAAATAAATGTTTTATGTGTTTTAAATGCAAAATATCAAAATCGGTGAAAAACGATAAAGTTTGCATAATTGGCGGTTTAGTCCCCAAGTTTCAAAAGTTGTCAAAAGCAGTCCTGTAAATCAAAACAAATAAAATATCATTTTAAGTCCCTAAGGATTCATGAGTTGTCAAAATTAGTCCTTGAGATTTAAAATTGCAAATTTACAACTTAGGTCCCTAAACTTTCAAAATGTCAAGTTTGGTCCTGGAAGTTTGAAAATGTCAAAATGGTACTTGTACTATTGAAACTTGTCAAAGTGACCCTTGTGAGAACTTTGAGAAATTGGCGAAATGGTCCTCAGAATCGAAATTGCACAAATGGTCCTTGCAATATTAAACTAATCCCATGACCCTTTGTCTATTTTTGTCCCCTGCCAAAACCAATTGACCCCTGCCTTTAAACCTTTGACCCTTCCCTTTTGGACCCCAGTCAACACCGATCAAATACTCCAACCCATGGCGTTTAAACTCCCAAAACCACTCAGGTTACCTTCCCCTCATCATCACTGCAACTCCCACTTTCCATCATCACCACCCTACTCCTACCCTCCAAACACCCCAAGCCAAGAAGCATTAAATGCTTTCTTCAACCTAACACTCAACCCCCCAGCTGGCTAAAACCAATTTCCCGCCAAAATTGATCCAATGGCTAAAATCCATCCAAGAGATCCAAGGGCTTAGAAAACAAGTGGGATTGGCTCGGGAGGAGAGAAGCATGTTTGCTATATAAAGGAAGCTAGAGATAGAGCAAATAAGTAGTACTTAGTTTTATTTTAAAATGTATGTCGTTTTTATCATCAATGTATTAGTTTAAGTTTAAACTTGTTGTTTTCAGTTTCTATGCATTAAATATAAGCTATTTAAACGTTTGTAATCAAGTTCAAGTTCTAATTACAAGTTTATCCAAGTTTCATGTTTTTAAGTTTTCGTTTATATATGCACTTTTGAATGAACTAAAAGCCGGGCTTCAACAAGCCTTATTGTAGCTCAAATAAGCTAACTAAAGCTGTGTGTAGCTTTTAGTTAGCTTAATTCTAAGTTTTAAGCAACTTTGGTAAAAAGTCAACAAAAGTCAACTGAGGAAGCAAATGGGTATGAGATTGGACATGGGTGATGCAGTGTTGTCTTTGGGTTGATTCTTGGTGAGATTTGGGTTGAGAATGGTTTAGGATAGTGATACTTGCTGTTTTACATGTCATTGTGACAGGACCTCTTGTAAGTGTTGAAATCTACTCTTAAACATTTATATCCCATTCTCTGAATCTGTTGCTTGAACCTGAGTAGTTTAGTCATAATTAGTCATGTTTGATCTTTGTTTAATGTTAGTTTAGATTAATCTAGTAACAAGCTCTTTTAAATTGCAAATCAGTCATAGTACATGGTGTTTGGATAAGTTGGTTAGCCTGTGTTTGAGGCTTGTTCAGTGATTGATATCTGTTGGTTTAGACTTGTTAAGCTCTATTTGACTCATATCTGTCTTAATATTGCACATGCTTTAGCTCATAGTCAACATCACCATTTATCTGTCTTATTTACTTATCTGTTGGAATTTTGGAAAATCAAAGACTTGTTTTGTGTTTAGAAATCATAGACATAGATTGAATTAAGTTCATATCATCATATTACATCAATCTCAGTTCATAATTTGGTTTCAAATCTCATTTAAGTCAAAATTGTAAAACTGTCAAAAGTAAAAAAAAAAAAAACCATAAATCCAGTTTTGCACCAACCTAGAGTGATTTTTAATAGATTCATTTCTGGTTTGATTCAAGTGAAAATTTGGTTTTTAAAACTTCAACTGGTTTAGTTTCTATAAATGATTTTTGAAAATTTTTTCAAAAGCTCCTTGAGGTTCAAATAAGTTGCTCAATAAGCTCTTATATGCCTGTGCACACTCAAGATTAGTGAGTGTGAGCAGCATTCTGAACCACAGGGGTTGGTCTTAGGTCCTTAGGTCTCGAGTCTTGGTTTATAGATAGTTAAGTTGGTTGACTTGAAGTCTCAGTCTTGTTTTTCACATAAGCTTGTCCAATAAGCGGTTGCATCGACTTCAAAAGTAGCTAAAAACTGTTTTGGCACTTGCGGTCAAATCATCAAATCATAAGCGGTTTGCAATTTAGAGGTTAAGGATAGTTGTAATTAGTTGCGGTTGAGTAGTTTAAGCTTATTATAGCTTCATGAAAGTTTGGTGCTCATTTGTAGCCTTTGGCTTATTCAAGTTCTTATTTATAAGCACTTGTAGCTGTGATATCATATTCCACCACATAAGCCCTTGTTTTTCTATTTTCTTAGATTCGGTATATTAAATTAGACTTTTCTGAATTTTCATATTTTTCTAGGTTAGTTTGCTCTTTTCATCATTTAAAAGCAGTTTTAGGTAATTTTAATTAGCTTTTAATACAATTAATTGAGAAAAGTTTCAAAAAATAAGTTTTCATTTTCCTAGGTTAAGATAAATATAAAAAGTCAAAAATATTTTTCCAGATTTTCATAGTTTAATTTGTAATTTTAGCAATTTAATTAGTTAAAAATAGTTTTTAATTCATAGAAAATAGAAAAATAATCGAAAAATACAAAATTAGTTTTGAAAATTCTTTTAGTTATTTTAGATTTTCCAAGTCATAATTTCATTTTCTAGCTTTATTTCATATTTTCTTGTATTTTAGGGTATAATTAAATAGTTAAAATTAGTTTTAATTAATAATAATTAGATAAATAGTTTTAAAAATAATTTTCTTTTTATAAAAATTTTCTCATATCATTAGGTTTGTAAAAATGTCATTTTCATATTTTTAGGATTAATATTGCTTCAGTTTCACATTTTCTTGTGTACGTCACGTAGTTTTTTAATTTAAATTTGTAAAAGAAAAATCAAGAAAATCATTTTAAAAATAGTGATAGCGTTTATTTAATATATTTTAGCTTTTTTATTTTCTTTAATTTGAATTTAAGCCCTTGTAATTTATATACTTTCTCTTTAGGTGTAATCAATCACAATCCCTTTTTTCCGTTCAAATTCCCTCGATCACTATTCGTTTGATTATTCTCGCACAGGTCGTTGGGACATAATGACCTGGGGAAACACTATACTCTCCTTATCTTCATTGCATTTGATTCCAGACTGTTTTAAGTTTCTTACGGTTGGTCATTCACAAGTGGCTAGCTTGTGTGAAAACTCAATGTCTGGGAGCGAATCAAATTTTAGGCCATTGCATTCTTGAGTCAGTGCTAATTATCTTACGCTTAGCAGATTAGTGTTTTGAATATTCATTCTTTGTTCATACCATCCATCTATATCTATATATATATTTCCTTATAAAAATCCAAAACCCAAAACATCCAAAACGTATAAAACACAAAAATATTTTCCTTTGTTTCTATATATGTATCAAAGATAAAAATACAAAAGATTTGTCGTTTTCTTTAACAACATAAAAGATTACCACCGCAAACCAAGGAAGTGTACTACCTAGCTGAAGTACGACCATAATAAGTTCCAGAACCAAAGATTAAAACTTGCCTTTGTGTCCTTGTGATTGGTGTACCTTTTCAAAGAAGCCTTTCATCTTGTGATTATTGGTTTAAGTTCACATTTGTTTTGCCTCGATTTTGTTTTAATTGGATTTGTTGTTATATATCGTTTGAACCATAAAACCCAAAAGATTCTTCTTACCCCATTTTCATAAAATATTTTCATAATTCCCATTCCTCTCCTTAACTCGAGATTCCTTAGAGTTAACTCTAGTGTATCTTTTCGCTCTTCTAGATCTGTAAGCCCATTTCGTGAGCTTGTCAAGATTCCAAGAAGGCGTGTCCGTGAACTTCTGCTCCAACATCGGATCGAGATCGGACCGCTCACACTACTTCCGTTATCATGGCGGAAGAACGCCTATGTGTGAGCTTCTCCGAGCGCCCATCGACGGGTATGGAGATGCTATCGTTATCCCACCATTGTGGTGAAATTTTGAACTCAAAACGGGTTCTTGAATCTTGTAACCTCAAGTCGGTTCTATGGTTTTGAGGGATGATCCTCATGCTCATAATCGATGGTTTAACAAGATTGCATCTACCATCAAATACAAGAATGTCCCTCGATCTTTGTTAAACTTCTTATGTTCCCATTTTCTCTTGAGGACAAGCCCGGTTGGCTTGAAAAACAACCCCTCGGTCAATTGAGACATGGGAAGACTGGTGAAGAAATTTGTGAATAAATTTTATCCACCTTCCAAAACCACGAGTCTTAAAAGCGAAATCATCAAGTTCACTCAAAAGTTTGATGAATCCTTGATGAATCGTGGGATCGTTTTAAGGAATTGCTTGCAAATGTCCTCACCACGGTTTCTCGAGTTGATGCAACTCGATACTTTCTATAATGGAGTAAGTCAATCGATCAAGATTCTCTCAATTCCTCATTGGAGGAAATTTCTTAAGCAAAGCTGTCAAAGAAGCTTTAGCGATCATTGAAAACAAGTCTAAAGTCCGCCTTTGCACGAAGCAAGCGGTTGTTTCCCAAGTCGGTGTTGGTCCTTCTACTTCATCGCCCGTGAGTTAATCTAGCACCGATGCTAAGATTGACAAACTCACTGAAGCTATTCAAGCTTTGGTTCTCTCCAACCAAAAGAAAGTTTCTTTTCCACAAACTTCACCTCTGCTGAAGTTAAGAAAGTGGAAGTCATGTTACTTGCGGTGGCCCCATGCTTACTACAATTGTATGGCCACCGATGGTAACCCTTTGAAGCTAATCTTGTGGGCGGGATTTCTAATCCGAGGAGGCAACCAATATCGTGCTCTATGGGCCGAACCACCGTCCTAACCACTACCTGGACCTCCGGTTTCAACCAAAACCGTAATCAAAATCAAAATAGACCAAACCAAGGTTTTCAAAACCAAGGTAATTTTACTCCAAACAACGGTTTTCAAAATCAAAGTCAAAATTTCCAACACCAAGGAAATTTCAATAGAAACCAAGGTCGGGAAATTTCAACCACAGGTATTTTCATGGCAATAATCAAGGAAATTTTCAAAATCAAGGCCCTAATCCTAACAATAGAGGCGAAATTTTCTTGTGCAAAATCAAGCTATTGTTCCAATCGGACCATCATCGATGAGTTGTTGAAACAATTCATGAAATCGAAGAGGAAATGAACAGTTGTTGGTTAGCCGATTCGACATTAAGAAGTCTTTAAATGATCGACCCTCGGGCTCGGTACTCTACCTAGCAACACGATCGCTAATCCGAGGCGATGCAAAGGCGATCACAACAAGTGGTGCTTCTTATAATGGACCCGCTATTCCTACTACCTCTTCTTCTTCTCTCCCAAAGGTAGTGGAAAGTGAACTGAGGCGACAAAGGACAAGGAACTTCCTACTAATAACGGAAGTACCGAATGTCCATCCTCGGGTTGTCCGAAAACCAAACACAGGTTGTTTTGAACCTCCATTGGCAACCCCAAATCAAAACTTCTATTCCTTACCCATCACGTTTAAATGAGCGAAGCTCCATGAAATGGCCGGTCGTCAAATGGAAAAATTCTTTCAAATTTTCCAAGAACTTCATTTTGACATAAGCTTCATGATGCTATCATGTTGATGCCCAAGTTTGCATCAACTCTCAAACACATATTGAGCAACAAGGAAAAGTTTTTTGAAATGGCTAAAACTCCTTTGAATGAGAAGCGCTCGTGATTCATAAAAAAGCTTCCAGAAGCTAGGAGATCTGGAAAATTTCTTCTTCCTTGTGTTTTCCGAGGATGATTGAATGCTTTGCCCTTGCCGATCTTGGTGCAAGCATCAATCTAATGCCTTATTCAAGATGGAAGAAACTTTCTCTTAGGAACTTATTCCTACCGCATGACTCTTGAGCTTGCGATCGTTCTATCGCGTCCTCTTGGCATCGCCGAGGATGTATTAAGTGAAAGTAGGAAAGTTCCATTTTCCGGTGACTTTGTGGTTGTTGATTTCGATGCCGATCCTCGAGTTCCCTCATTGTTTGACGAGGATTCACGAGAACGGGCCGTGCTCTTATTGATGTATTTGAGCAAGAAATCACGTTACGTGTGGGTAATGAAGTCATTACCTTTAACCTTGATCAAACTTGGGTACTCCTAAAATTATGATCTTGAATCAATTAATCAGTCGATGTAATTGATATTGCTTTAGAGAGTACTCTCAAGAGTTTCTTGGTTATCTTCATAATTACGTGAGTGGGATTCCACCACATCTTCTAAACCTATCATTGCCGACTCTTCCCTCTCTCACTCCGTTTGAGGAGGTGACTTCCTACGGAAGAGATCGATGAATTTCTTGCTACGGATGAATCAATTCCTTTGGAATTGATGGTGTTTATGACTTCGGAGGAGATATCCTTTATCTTGAGCAATTGTTAAATGAAGATCCATTACCTTAGCTCCTCCGAAAGAAATCACAATTGAGGAAATCAAATCGGTACAAACATCTGAAGAATTTCCGAGGTTGAACTTAAGGACCTACCTCCTCATCTTGAGTATGCATTCTTGGAGGTGATGATAAATTACCGTCATAATTGCTAAAGACTTAGCGAGAAGGAAAAGATTGCTCTCATAAAGGTCTTGAAGTCACACAAGCAAGCAATTGCTTGGAAACTCTCGACATTAAGGGTATTAACCACGAGTTTTGTACTCACAAAGTTTTAATGGAGGATGACTTCAAACCAGCGATCCAACATCGAGAAGGGTGAATCCTAAGATTCATGAGGTTATCAAACAAGAGGTTCTCAAACTTCTTGATGCGGTTTAATTTACCCTATCTCGATAGTCCTTGGGTTAGCCCAATTCATTGCGTTCCTAAAAGGGTGGCATTCTTGTTGTCACAAATGAAGATAACGAGTTAATTCCAACTCGATTGGTTACGGGATGGCATGTGTGCATTGACTATCGCAAGTTAAACGAAGCCACCGTAAAGACCATTTTCCTCACCCTTCATGGATCGGATGCTTGAGAGATTAGCGAGGGCAGTACTATTGTTTCCTTGATGGTTTCTCGGGTTACTTCAGATCCCCATTGATCCATTGGATCAAGAAAGACCACATTCACCGCCCATACGGAACTTTTGCCTACGGACGTATGCCTTTTGGCTTATGTAATGCTCACAGCACGTTCAACGATGTATGATGGCAATTTTCCACGACATGATCGGGGAAACAATGGAGGTGTTTATGGATGACTTCTCGGTCATTGGGGACTCGTTTCAAACATGCCTCTCCCATTTAGATAAAATGCTCAAAAGGTGTGAAGACACCAATCTTTGCCTAAATTGGGAGAAGAGCCACTTTATGGTCAAAGAAGGCATAGTCCTTGGCCATAAGATTTCCAAAAATGGGATTGAGGTTGATAGAGCAAAAGTTGATGTTATTGCCAAATTGCCTCATCCTACTACCATCAAAGGTATTAGGAGTTTTCTTGGTCATGCCGGGTTTTATCGTAGATTCATACAAGATTTTTCTAAAATCGCTCGGCCTATGACCCATCTTCTTGAAAAGATGCTCCTTTTATCTTCTCACCGAGTGCATCGAGCTTTTGAAACATTAAAGAAAAAGCTTACGGAAGCACCCATTCTAGTTGCCCCATTGGGATTTACCCTTTGAGCTCATGTGCGATGCAAGTGATTTTGCTATCGGTGCGGTCTTGGGGCAACGAAAACCAAGCATTTTCGGCCGATCCACTACATAAGTAAAACTATGATGAAGCTCAAACCCATTACACCACTCTGAAAAAGAATTATTAGTTTGTCTTGTATGCATTTGAAAAGTTTCGCCATACCTTATCTTGACCAAATCGTGGTGTATACGGATCACTCGGCACTAAATATCTCTTTGCAAAACAAGATGCAAAGCCGAGATTGCTCCGTTGGGTTCTCCTCCTACAAGAATTTGATATCATTATCGTGATAAAAAGGAGCCGAGAACACAGGCTGGCGATCATCTTTCCGTCTAGAAAACCCTCACCAAGATGTGTTCGAGAAAAGGAAATAAGCGAAACATTTCCTCTCGAAACACTCAATGTGGTTTCTTTTAGTGGAGAATCTTCTACCCCATGGTTTGCTTGACTTTGCAAATTACCATGCGGGTAACCGTGGTGAAAGGGATGTCGTCCCAGCGGAAAAACAAATTCTTTAAAGATGTAAAACATTATTTCGGGACGACCCTACTTATTCAAAATTTGCGCGGATCAAGTCATCGAGCGATGTGTGTATGGTCGAAGCTATTGACATTCTCAAGGCTTGCCATTACGGACCTCTTGGGGACATCATAGCCCCAACTACACCGCCAGAAGGTGTTTGATTCAATTCTATTGGCCCGATCTACAAAGATGCCCATGAATTTGTCAAAACACAGCGGCTTGTCAGCGTCACGGGAATATCTCATAAAGAAATGAAATGCCGCAAAGCGCCATTCAAGTGTGTGAGATTTTTGACATCGGGGCATTGACTTTATGGGGCCATTTCCTTTTCTCATGGTAATAAGTACATACTCGTGGCGTTGACTATTTGTCAAAATGGGTTGAAGCTAAGGCTTTGCCTACCAGCGATGCCGAGTTGTTGTGAAATTCTTGAAATCTCTTTTGCTAGGTTTGGAACTCCACGAGCTATAATCGGTGATCGTGAGTGCGCATTTCTGCAATGACGGTTTGATAGAGTCATGCAAAAGTATGATGTAACTCACGTCTCTCTGCGTACCACCCCGAACAAGTGGGCAAGTGGAAGTTTCCAACCGAGGATTAAAGAATTACGGAGAAGGCGGTTGGAGAAAACCGTGCCTCTTGGTCGGATAAGCTAGATGGCGCACTCGGGCCTTCCGTACGACTTATAAAACACCCATCGGTGTACTCCATCTAAGCTTGTATATGGAAAGGCGTGTCATCCGCCGATTGAGCTTGAGCACAAGGCATCTTGGGCCTTGAAACATGCCAACCGATATTGAGACGGTGGTGATCAGGAAAGTTCAAATGAATGAATTAAATGAACTCCGTGATCAAGCATACGAGAACTCTTTGATCTATAAAGAAAAGACAAAGAAGATTCATGACTCGAAGATCAAAACCGCGTTTTCAGCGTCGGTGATCGAGTCCTTCTTTTCAACTCAAGATTGAAGATTTTCTCGGGAAAATTAAAATCCATGAGTGCGGACCATTCACCATCACTAAAGTATTTCCTATGGAACCATTGAGTTATCTCAACCCGATGGTCCAAACTTCAAAGTGAATGGTCATCGATTGAAGCATTATTTTGGAGAGGACATTCCTCCGTGGTTGTCCGGATCTACAAACTTTCCCCATGAACCAATGAATGCGGGATCGAGTCAAGCTAGCGACTCGGGAATCAAAAACATAGCATGCTACATGGGTTTTCACCGTGTGTACCACCCAGTGTGGGGAGTTGCCCCATTGTATATAAAAAAAAAAAAAAAAAAAATCCTTGCTAATTAATGGTCGTAGTATTTCCTTTTACGTTCTATGTTTGGCATAACCGCGGTACTTTGAATATTGAGGGCAATATTCATTTCTAGTGTGGGGAATTCTCTCGAATTTTATCATGTAATTATACCACCCATTCCCCATTTTGGCCAAAATTTTTTTTTTGGAGTAAGTGTTTTGCACTTACTCAACTTCTGATTATCGATCCACCATGTCTAATAAACAAAAGGATTGGCTAATCCGGAGAAAAAGGCTCTTGGTAAAGATATCTCAAATCCGTTGACGACTTGCAATTTGCCCAAAATTGTATGGTGTTATTTCACGTATCCTTAAAAGTGAAGAGTTGGCTAGCCATGAGTTTATGGCTTGTGGTAAAGGCGTTGGAAAAACCATAATTGGTAATCGGCTCACCAAAGATAATATTGATAATTTATCTAAGAGTTGGCTAGTCCGAAGCAAGCGGCACGGTAAAGACAAATCAAATCCGTTGAAAGTCGGTGATTTGCTCAAAATCATTTGGTTATCGGTACCAAGGTTCTTACTTGAGCTGAAACATTTGGCTACTCGAGTAATGGCTTTTGGTAAAGATGAAATCCATTAATTTTCTCAAAACATTGCTAGGGACTAGCAATATCTTAGTGTGGGGTTGATGAGTGTCTAAATACTCATCATTTTGTACCATTTAAAGCGCAAAACATCCGAAAACACTCGAAATGCATCAAAATGATAAAATATCACAAATAAGTGTTTTATGTGTTTTAAATGCAAAAATATCAAAATCGGTGAAAAGCGTATCAAGTTTGCATAATTGGCGCTTTAGTCCCCTAAGTTTCAAAAGTTGTCAAAAACAGTCCCTGGTAAATCAAAACAAAGAAAAATATCATTTTAAGTCCCTAGGGATTCACGAGTTGTCAAAATTAGTCCTTGAGATTTAAAATTGCAAATTTACAACTTAGGTCCCTAAACTTTCAAAAATGTCAAGTTTGGTCCCTGGAAGTTTGAAAATGTCAAAAATGGTACTTGTACTATTGAAACTTGTCAAAAGTGACCCTTGTGAGAACTTTGAGAAATTGGCAGAATTGGTCCCTCCAGAATCTGAAATTGCACAAATGGTCCTTGCAATATTAAACTAATCCCATGACCCTTTGTCTATTTTTGTCCCCTGCCAAAACCAATTGACCCCCTTTAAACCTTTGACCCTTCCTTTTTGGACCCACAGTCGACACCGTCAAATACTCGACCCCGCCCACGTTTAAACTCCCAAAACCACTCACGGGTTACCTTCCCCCCTCATCATCACCTGCAACTCCCACTTTCCATCATCACCACCCTACTCCTACCCTCCAAACACCCCAAGCCAAGAAGCATTAAATGCTTTCTTCAACCTAACACTCAACCCCCCAGCTGGCTAAAACCAATTTCCCGCCAAAATTGATCCAATGGCTAAAATCCATCCAAGAGATCCAAGGGCTTAGAAAACAAGTGGGATTGGCTCAGAGGAGAGAGAGAAGCATGTTTGCTATATAAAGGAAGCTAGAGATAGAGCAAATAAGTAGTACTTAGTTTTTATTTTAAAATGTATGTCGTTTTTATCATCAATGTATTAGTTTAAGTTTAAACTTGTTGTTTTCAGTTTCTATGCATTAAATATAAGCTATTTAAACGTTTGTAATCAAGTTCAAGTTCTAATTACAAGTTTATCCAAGTTTCATGTTTTTAAGTTTTTGTTTATATATGCACTTTTGAATGAACTAAAAGCCAGGCTTCAACAAGCCTTATTGTAGCTCAAATAAGCTAACTAAAGCTTTGTGTAGCTTTTAGTTAGCTTAATTCTAAGTTTTAAGCAACTTTGGTAAAAAGTCAACAAAAGTCAACTGAGGAAGCAAATGGGTATGAGATTGGACATGGGTGATGCAGTGTTGTCTTTGGGTTGATTCTTGGTGAGATTTAGGTTGAGAATGGTTTAGGATAGTGATACTTGCTGTTTTACATGTCATTGTGACAGGACCTCTTGTAAGTGTTGAAATCTGCTCTTAAACATTTATATCCCATTCTCTGAATCTGTTGCTTGAACCTGAGTAGTTTAGTCATAATTAGTCATGTTTGATCTTTGTTTAATGTTAGTTTAGATTAATCTAGTCACAAGCTCTTTTAAATTGCAAATCAGTCATAGTACATGGTGTTTAATGTTAGTTTAGATTAATCTAGTAACAAGCTCTTTTATTTTCTTTAATTTGCATTTAAGCCCTGTAATTTATATACTTTCTCTTTAGGTGTAATCAATCACAATCCTTTTTTCGTTCAAATTCTCTCGATCACTATTCGTTTGATTATTCTCATGTTTCGTTGGGACATAACGACACAGGAAACACTATACTCTCCTGATATTCATTGCATTTGGTTCCAGACTGTTTTAAGTTTCTTACGGTTGGTCATTCACAAGTGGCTAGCTTGTGTGAGAAAACTTGACCGTCTGGGAACGAATCAATAACAAAAGATGATAAGAGCAAGACATTGAATAACCATGCTACTAAGAAACTTTTACGAAACTATTCTTTCAGACACTTTTAGTTAAAAAGCGAGTGAGAGCGTTTGCTAGGCGTTTCCGTCGTTAGTTTTGTGTGTCATTCGACACTCCAACTCCCAAGTGGGAGCTGTTGGATTGTGGGAGTTTAAAACACACGTAAACAACTAGAAGTGTGTGAGCCGGTGGGGGCACACACGATAAACACGAGTATAAGTGTCGAACGTATATTAATACTTGAATAAATACTCGATATGCATATACTTGACCCGATTACTTTGGACGACACATGGGCTTGTTTAAGTCTCAAGGTGGGTCGGTTTAACTGAGTTGCCATGGGCCTTGAATACTCATCTAATTGGGCAAGTAAGTGAGTAGGATTGCTTGGGCTTATTGGTTTGTTGACCAAGCTTTAACCCTAGACAATGGGTCGTTTGTTTTAGCTATAAAACCGAACGCACCCTACAACTCATGGGATGATAGATATACGACATATTATATAACCTAAAGTAATCCCTAAGCGAATATTACTTTTATTTTGGTTTCTATCTCACTTCGAAGCATAAGCAGAAAAGGATGGAATTGTTTTCTTTTCTAACATGCGATTATTAAAAGAAAACAGATACCATGCATGCATGATATTCCATGCATGGAAATCTATGTATATTCCTTTTCATTATGTATACTGCGATAGGTTACTCAATAAAGGGTTAGTTCCGTTTGACGCAAATGTTGTTTTTCTTTGTTCTCTCAAGTGGGTCAATTGTTGATTGGTTTTAATACGTTCTCGACTAGCCATACATCGAGCGATATCGTTATCGGGTTTGTGTGTGATACTCTTGAGGTATCTATTTTAGATACTTAAGGTTTCGTATTGGTTTCTTGTTCCGTTAATAGAGATCAATTGCCAAGCAAGGTTAGCTTTTCTTTTATCCCTTTTATTAATTAATTGTTGTATTAATTAATTGTTTATTAATTACGTGGTTAACCTAATTGTGATTACTAGATCCTTATCCGCTGCGTACTCGTAGAGGTTAATGGTTAACTTAGTTCTAAAATCCCAACATTGGGAATTAGTCACACTTTTATCTAGACAAGTTATTATATCATGAATAATTGAATATAGATGTTTTAAACTAACTACCGAACTTAGGTAATGCAAAGGTCACCATCAAAACTTAAGCAGAGCTAATTAATTCATCCGTTCTAAAATTATATTGACCGAGATTAAAAAGTTGCAATCACTACATAGTTTGAGAATAAGAACACCAATAGAACTTTATCATTACTATTTAAAATTATGTTGATTGATATAAATTGCAAATGAACAATCATTTTAAAACATTTAAATAGAAAGATTAGAATAAAACAGATTAACTAATCTAACAAACTCATGTTAGGTTAGTGTTAATAAGAGATCACCACAACCAACATCATCACCAACATCTCAGCATCATGTTAATTTCTCTCTCAGCAACTAACATCGCCATCAACATAAAGTAAACATATTATGTATGATTAAGATCTAGGAAAATTACATACATTGACATAAATGAAGTTACATATCAATAAACTTTTGTGTTTCTTTTCCAACTTAGGTATTTATTTTGCGCTCAGACGTACATGAAATCAGGCCACCTGTGAAATACACCTAGACGTATGCTACAACGACAAGTATAACCAAAAATAAATTATTTCTTAAATAACCAACAACCATTTCACGAGGCGAGGCTTCATGAAATGCATGTTTGGCTGATAATGCTTACGGAAACACTACAAAAATTACTTCATTCCCACATTAAATTTTACATTTTTAAAAGTGTGTAAATTTTATTGGTTTATTAACACTTAATTATATGTAAAAATTGTTTACACTAATAAGTTAAAAAGCGAGTGAGAGCGTTTGCTAGGCGTTTCCGTCGTTAGTTTTGTGTGTCATTCGACACTCCAACTCCCAAGTGGGAGCTGTTGGATTGTGGGAGTTTAAAACACACGTAAACAACTAGAAGTGTGTGAGCCGGTGGGGGCACACACGATAAATCTGATATACGTGTCGAGCGTATATTAATACTTGAATAAATACTCGATATGCATATACTTGACCCGATTACTTTGGACGACACATGGGCTTGTTTAAGTCTCAAGGTGGGTCGGTTTAACTGAGTTGCCATGGGCCTTGAATACTCATCTAATTGGGCAAGTAAGTGAGTAGGATTGCTTAGGCTTATTGGCTTGTTGACCAAGCTTTAACCCTAGACAATGGGTCGTTTGTTTTAGCTATAAAACCGAACGCACCCTACAACTCATGGGATGATAGATATACGACATATTATATAACCTAAAGTAATCCCTAAGCGAATATTACTTTTATTTTGGTTTCTATCTCACTTCGAAGCATAAGCAGAAAAGGATGGAATTGTTTTCTTTTCTAACATGCGATTATTAAAAGAAAACAGATACCATGCATGCATGATATTCCATGCATGGAAATCTATGTATATTCCTTTTCATTATGTATACTGCGATAGGTTACTCAATGAAAGGGTTAGTTCCGTTGACGCAAATGTTGTTTTTCTTTTGTTCTTTCAAGTGGGTCAATTGTTGATTGGTTTTAATACGTTCTCGACTAGCCATACATCGAGCATTATCGTTATCGGGTTTGTGTGTGATACTCTTCGAGGTATCTATTTTAGATACTTAAGGTTTCGTATTGGTTTCTTGTTCCGTTAATAGAGATCAATTGCCAAGCAATATTAGCTTTTCTTTTATCCCTTTTATTAATTAATTGTTGTATTAATTAATTGTTTATTAATTACGTGGTTAACCTAATTGTGATTACTAGATCCTTATCCGCTGCGTACTCGTAGAGGTTAACGGTTAACTTAGTTCTAAAATCCCAACATTGGGAACTAGTCACACTTTTATCTAGACAAGTTATTATATCATGAATAATTGAATATAGATGTTTTAAACTAACTACCGAACTTAGGTAATGCAAAGGTCACCGTCATCAAAACTTAAGCAGAGCTAATTAATTCATCCGTTCTAAAATTATATTGACCGAGATTAAAAGTTGCAATCACTACATAGTTTGAGAATAAGAACACCAATAGAACTTTATCATTACTATTTAAAATTATGTTGATTGATATAAATTGCAAATGAACCATCATTTTAAAACATTTAAATAGAAAGATTAGAATAAAAGCAGTTAACTAATCTAACAAACTCATGTTAGGCTAGTGTTAATAAGAGATCACCACAACCAACATCATCACCAACATCTCAGCATCATGTTAATTTCTCTCTCAGCAACTAACATCGTCATCAACATAAAGTAAACATATTATGTATGATTAAGATCTAGGAAAATTACATACATTGACATAAATGAAGTTACATATCAATAAACTTTTGTGTTTCTTTTCCAACTTAGGTATTTATTTTGCCCTCAGACGTACATGAAATCAGGCCACCTGTGAAATACACCTAGACGTATGCTACAACGACAAGTATAACCAAAAATAAATTATTTCTTAAATAACCAACAACCATTTCACGGGCGAGGCTTCATGAAATGCATGTTTGGCCTGATAATGCTTACGGAAACACTACAAAAAATTACTTCATTCCCTCATTAAATTTTCACATTTTTTAAAAGTGTGTAAAATTTTATTGGTTTATTAACACTTAATTATATGTAAAAATTGTTTACACTAATAAGTTAAAAAGCGAGTGAGAACGTTTGCTAGGCGTTTCCGTCGTTAGTTTTGTGTGTCATTCGACACTCCAACTCCCAAGTGGGGCTGTTGGATTGTGGGAGTTTAAAACACGTAAACAACTAGAAGTGTGTGGGTGGTGGGGCACCACGATAAACACGAGTATACGTGTCGAACGTATATTAATACTTGAATAAATACTCGATATGCATATACTTGACCCGATTACTTTGGACGACACATGGGCTTGTTTAAGTCTCAAGGTGGGTCGGTTTAACTGAGTTGCCATGGGCCTTGAATACTCATCTAATTGGGCAAGTAAGTGAGTAGGATTGCTTAGGCTTATTGGCTTGTTGACCAAGCTTTAACCCTAGACAATGGGTCGTTTGTTTTAGCTATAAAACCGAACGCACCCTACAACTCATGGGATGATAGATATACGACATATTATATAACCTAAAGTAATCCCTAAGCGAATATTACTTTTATTTTGGTTTCTATCTCACTTCGAAGCATAAGCAGAAAAGGATGGAATTGTTTTCTTTTCTAACATGCGATTATTAAAAGAAAACAGATACCATGCATGCATGATATTCCATGCATGGAAATCTATGTATATTCCTTTTCATTATGTATACTGCGATAGGTTACTCAATAAAAGGGTTAGTTCCGTTTGACGCAAATGTTGTTTTTCTTTTGTTCTTTCAAGTGGGTCAATTGTTGATTGGTTTTAATACGTTCTCGACTAGCCATACATCGAACATATACGTTATCGGGTTTGTGTGTGATACTCTTCGAGGTATCTATTTTAGATACTTAAGGTTTCGTATTGGTTTCTTGTTCCGTTAATAGAGATCAATTGCCAAGCAAGGTTAGCTTTTCTTTTATCCCTTTTATTAATTAATTGTTGTATTAATTAATTGTTTATTAAATACCTTGTTAACCTAATTGTGATTATTAGATCCTTATCCGCTGCGTACTCGTAGAGGTTAATGGTTAACTTAGTTCTAAAATCCCAACATTGGGAACTAGTCACACTTTTATCTAGACAAGTTATTATATCATGAATAATTGAATATAGATGTTTTAAACTAACTACCGAACTTAGGTAATGCAAAGGTCACCGTCATCAAAACTTAAGCAGAGCTAATTAATTCATCCGTTCTAAAATTATATTGACCGAGATTAAAAAGTTGCAATCACTACATAGTTTGAGAATAAGAACACCAATAGAACTTTATCATTACTATTTAAAATTATGTTGATTGATATAAATTGCAAATGAACAATAATTTTAAAACATTTAAATAGAAAGATTAGAATAAAACAGATTAACTAATCTAACAAACTCATGTTAGGCTAGTGTTAATAAGAGATCACCACAACCAACATCATCACCAACATCTCAGCATCATGTTAATTTCTCTCTCAGCAACTAACATCGCCATCAACATAAAGTAAACATATTATGTATGATTAAGATCTAGGAAAATTACATACATTGACATAAATGAAGTTACATATCAATAAACTTTTGTGTTTCTTTTCCAACTTAGGTATTTATTTTGCGCTCAGACGTATATGAAATCACGCCACCTGTGAAATACACCTAGACGTATGCTACAACGACAAGTATAACCAAAGATAAATTATTTTCTTAAATAACCAACAACCATTTCACGGGCGAGGCTTCATGAAATGCATGTTTGGCCTAATAATGCTTACGGAAACACTACAAAAAATTACTTCATTCCCCACATTAAATTTTCACATTTTTTAAAAGTGTGTAAAATTTTATTGGTTTATTAACATAATTATATATAAAAATTGTTTAAACTAATAAGTGTGAAAAAATTATAAATTTCACACTTATAAGCGCATCAAATAAAGTTCACATGTTGGAAAATTTAGTGCACTTGTGGGATTAGTTCACACCTTGTAATGGGTTAGGAGGTGCAGTGTGTACACCCATAAGGTCCATGAACACCACGACTCTTGTAGTGGTTTGTATTGATAGTGCTTGGTGAAATCTTGTTGTGGTTACCACGATTATCGGTGTTTCCAGGCGAGCGATACTTCCTTTGGATCGATGTTTCCAGCGAGTGGTGTTTCCAAGTGGTGTCTCATGATGTTGTGTTTACTTGAAGCGGTGGCGTTTCCATGAGCGGTGTAACCACCGATAGCACTATGAAATCTTGCTATTGATGATAGTCTTGCTTGCGGCTTTGACCTATTCAAGTGGCGGTTTAAAGCGCATTATGACCATGTTTAATTGGTCATGTAACCACTAACGGCTATAATGGGGATAATTATGAGGCTATTAATGGGCGATTAATACTCATAATTCCATTGACTAGCCAAGAGTATTTCCTATAAATAGGAGATCATTTTCGGATGAAATACACGAGAAAATACGCTTGAATACAAACAAAGAACCTAAACACTTATTAGTGAAAGGGTTAAAGAATTGTGCCTAATTCTCTAGCGCATTTGGTCTTATCCCAGTAGATATTCGTGATACCCGGGCATTAGGGTCGAATAGTTTACTTTGGAAAGTGATCACGATTCAAGTGATATCCGGTAACCACCTAGTGGTATTTATTCTTCTTGACCTTAGTTTTGTTTCTGTGAGCAGTTGAGCATTCTGCTTGAAGTTGATTATCTTACCACCTTTGGGACGAATAACCACCAACAATCAAAGTAAACTATTTTGTGATAATCAATGGCAAGCTGCGCAATGAAACACATGGCTTCAAACTTTGCTAAAATTTGGACAAGTTTGAAGGGTGGACTTTAGGAGGTGGCGAAAGAAGATGCACTTCTTCTTTGTCAAGCATGAGTGTGGTCTATGTCTTGACTACTCCAATTCACGATGATGGTGATGATGCTCTTGTGGAGCGGATCGGGAGGAGGAGCAAGTGGGAGAATGATGACTACATATCAGAGAGGTCTTATTCAGAATGGTATGTCGATTCTTTGTTTGATATTTATCGAACTTTGAATCTTCAAAGAGCTGTGGGATTCCTTGGATGCCAAATATATGGTGAGGATGCATCAAGTAAGAAGTTCCTTGTTAGTAATTTCACAAATTACAAAATGGTGATTCAAGACCGGTTATGGAACAATACAATGAACTTCTTGGAATACTTGGAAGGTTTACACAACACCAAATGAACATGGATGAGGCTATCAAAGTCTCTTGTGTCATTGACAAACTCCTCCTTCATGGAAAGATTTCAAGCATACCTTGAAACATATGAAGGAGGAGTTAACTCTTGTTGAGTTGGGCGATCATCGCACATTGAGGAATCTCTCAAGGTGCGGGATAATGACAAGCCAAAGAGTAGCAATCTTCTTGGACCATCTGTTGTCAATATGGTGGAGCATAACAACTCCACGGTACAATGACAACAAAGGCAAGCGCAAATATCATGATAACACAAGGCGGATCCTAACAAGAAGGCAACACCTACTTGTTGGAAATGTGGCAAGGCCGGTCACATTAAAAGGGATTGCAAAGGTGTTAAAGTTGGTGGTAAAGCCAATGGATCGAGCACTAATGGTTCGGGGGTGGTGGTTCACCAACTCACTTGAAAGGTCGAAATATGTTTAATAAGTCTTTTCGGTTTATTATGTTACATATGTATCTGAATCTTTTATGTGCGGGATGATGATGTTGCGTGGTGGGTTGACTCGGTGCAACAGTTCATGTGTGTAAAGATAGAAGGCGGTTCAAGACTTATGAGTCAACGAATGATGGTTCTATTCTTCACATGGGAAATGAGTCAACGACCTTGGTGCATGGTCGTGGTTGTGTAGATCTTAGGTTTAGTTCGGAAAGATTGTAACTTTGTTTAATGTTATTCATGTTCACGATATCGGGAAGAACTTGGTTTCAAGTAGTGTTTTGAATAATCATGGATATAAACAAGTTATTGAATCGATAAATTTGTTCTTTCTAAATGTGGTGTTTTTATTGGTTTTGGTTATTTATGTAATCAAATGTTCGGGCTTAATATTACCACGACAATGTTATTTCGACTTTTGTGACCACATATGATCGGTGATTCTACCCTTTGGCATGCTAGACTTGGTCATGTTCACTATAAAAGGATGCAAGATATGTCTAGGGATGGTTTAATCCACCTTTTGACATGGACAACGAAAAGTGTAAAACTTGCATGTTGACCAAGATAACCAAGAAACCCTTTCGGGGTGTTAGTCGTGAGACTAAGATCTTGGAGCTTATTCACGATGACACATGTGATTTGCATGCCACTCCTTCTTTGGGAAATAAGAAGTACTTTGTGACATTTATTGATGATGCTTCTAGATTTTGTTATGTCTATCTATTACATACCAAGGATGAAGCATTAGATAAATTCAAAGTGTTTAAAGCGAAGTTGAATTACAACTTGGGTCTTTGATCAAAAGATTAAGGGCGATAGGGAGGTGAGTACATGGATACTCGGTGCTTTCGATCTGTTGGAATAATCCATGAAACGAGCGCCCTTATACTCCTCGGCAAAATGGTATTTACGAAAGGAAAAGCAGTCTTTGAAGGAGATGGTTAATTCCATGTTGTCCTATTCGGATCGAGTCAAGGTTACGGGGTGAAGCTATGTTAACGACTTGCTATTTATTAAATAGGGTTCCCAACAAAGGAACAAGGTTACCCTTATGAACTCGGACTAAAAGGAAACCCAACTGAACTATCTCAAGGTTTGGGGTTGTAGAAATTGTAAGACTCCACGATCCAAAGCAAAGACTTTGGGTGAAAGAGGCATTGATTGCATCTTTGTTGGATATCTTGAGCATTCCAAGGCTTTTAGGTTCTATGTTATTGAACCTAATGAATATGTTTCAATTAACTCAATAATTGAATCAAGGGATGCGACTTTGATGAGAATAGATTCTCATCGGTCCTAGACCAAGTCGGAGGATTCCTAATGGAACTCATGACACTTTGGTGTATCGAGGTCCACGATGATGAACCATCGGTGGTCCCGATGAGGTTGTGGTTCAACAACTGAACACATGCTCGGGAAGAGCAAAGGGTCGGGACTCCAAAGTCATTTGGACACGAGTTTCAACTATACTTAGTTGAAGGTACTAGGGATGAGGTCTCGGACCAATACTCCTATTGCTTCATTGTTGAGGATGACCCCAAAACATTTGAAGAAGCAATGAAGTCCCGAGGATATTGCTTTACGGAAAGAAGCAATCAATGATGAGATGGATTCCATCATGGGCAACAACACTTGGGTGTTGGTTGATCTACCTCCAGTTGCAAACCTCGGGTTGCAAATGGATTTTCAAAAGGAAAATGAAGGTAGATGGAACTATTGAAAAGTTCAAGGCTAGACTAGTCATTCGGGGCTTTAAACAAAAGTCGGGAATAGACTATTTTGATACTTATGCCCACGTGGCTCGTATCGATACCATAAGGCTAGCGATTGCTATGGCATCTATTCACAATCGGTTATTCATCGGATGGATGTGAAAGCGACTTTCTTGAATGGTGAATTGGAAGAGGAGGTTTATATGAACCAACCTCGGGGCTTCATCATGCACGGCAATGAAAACAAGGTGTGTAAAGCGATTAAGTCTCTTTATGGACTTAGCGGGCACCTAACAATGGCATCAAAAGTTTGATGAAGTGGTTTTGTCTAGTGGTTATGTTCTTAACCAAGGCGACAAATGTGTATATAGCAAATTTGATGAATCGGTAAAGGAGTCATCATTTGTCTATATGTTGATGACATGTTGATCTTTGGCACTGACCAAAATCGAGGTTGACGACAAAGGAATTTTTGTCATCAAGGTTCTCCATGAAAGACATGGGGAGGCGATGTTATCCTTGGTATAAGGATTAAACATGAAAGTAAAAAATTTCTATCTCTCGGTCTCATTATATTGAGAAGGTCTTGAGGAAATTCAATTACTTTGATTGTACTCGATGAGTACACCTATGGATACTTGTGAGAAGGCGATGCCTAATCATGGCAAGGTGTATCTCAACTTGAGTATTCTAGGGTAATTGGTGCTGATGTATGCCATGACTTGTACAAGGCACGATATTGGTTTTGCGGTGGGAAAATTGAGCGGTATACTAGTAATCCTAGTGCTCATCAACGGCAAGCGATTCGGAGAGTCTTGAAGTATTTGAAGAGAACTATGGATTATAGTCTCTCATATCTTGGTTACCCATCGATGTTGGAAGGTTACAACGATGCAAGTTGGATCGATAACTGAAGACAATTAAATCTACCGGTGGTGGGTATTCCTACTTGGTGGAGGTGCAATTTCTTGGGCATCCAAGAAGCAAACTTGCATCACCGGTTCAACAATGGAATCTGAATTTGTGGCTCTAGCATTTCTTTGGTAAAGAAGTGAATGGTTGAAAAACTTGCTTCTTGAGATTCCATTGTGGCCTAAACCTATAGCACCTATTTCTATCCGGTGTGATAGTGCGGCTACATTGGCTAAGGCTTATAGCCGGATGTACAATGGTAAGTCTAGACACTTGGGTGTCGGGCATAGCATGATTCGTGAGCTTATCATGAATGGGGTGGTATCTATAGAGTTTGTGAGATCTCAGCGAACTTAGGCGATCACTTGACGAAGGGTTTGGCTAGAGACTTGGTTATAAAGTCGCTAAAGGGATGGGTTTAAGTCCAACTTAGTCCTTTGAATGCTAGGACACCCACTCCTCACGAGGAAACTTGGGAGCTGAGTTCAATGTGGAAAGTGAACATTCGATGGTGGAGCACATGTTTTATTTACATCCCAAGGTTGTGCTCGAACTGCTTGAAAGGAGGATGAAGTCTTTACTTCTTAATGGTTAATTTTCTTTGAAAAAGTGCTTGGCGGGAGCATGACTAAAGAGGAACCACCTATGTAAATGTTGAAGTTTTGCCGCTTGAGAAGCTTTGGACTTTAGCTTTTACAACATTTATGAATTTGGATATGGACACATGGCTTGTATAGTGTCGGGAGCTGATAAGTGTTTGAAAACTTGTGTGTATTTTATCTTGGTATTCAAATGGGTTGAAGGGTTCAATTCTTAGAACACCACGATTCTCGAATATTTGAGCGTGTAATTTACTAAGATGGAAATTCAATCCTCGGGACATTTTCATTTATGCACATGTTTTGTTTGATGTTTGTTTTCATGCAAAGGAAGTGAACTAAATTTGGGGAGGATTGTTGGAAAATTTAGTGCACTTGTGGGATTAGTTCACACCTTGTAATGGGTTAGGAGGTGCAGATGTACACCCATAAGGTCCATGAACACCACGACTCTTGTAGTGGTTTGGATTGGTAGTGCTTGGTGAAAGTCTTGTTGTGGTTACCATGAGTATCGGTGTTTCCAGAGCGATGCTTCCTTTGGATCGATGTTTCCAGAGTGGTGTTTCCAGAAGTGGTGTCTCACCGATGTTGTGTTTACACTGAAGCGGTGGCGTTTCCAGCGATGGCGGTGTAACCACCGATGGCACTATGAAATCTTGATGATAATCTTGCTTGTAGCGGCTTTGACCTATTCAAGTGGCGGTTTAAAGCGCATTATGACCATGTTTAATTGGTCATGTAACCACTAACGGCTATAATGGGGATAATTATGAGGCTATTAATGGGCGATTAATACTCATAATTCCATTGACTAGCCAAGAGTATTTCCTATAAATAGGAGATCATTTTCGGATGAAATACGAGAGAAAATACGCTTGAATACAAACAAAGAACCTAAACACTTATTAGTGAAAGGGTTAAAGAATTGTGCCTAATTCTCTAGCGCATTTGGTCTTATCCCAAGTAGATATTCGTGATACCCGGGCATTAGGGTCGAATAGTTTACTTTGGAAAGTGATCACACGATTCAAGTGATATCCGGTAACCACCAGTGGTATTTATTCTACTTTTCGACCTTTGTTTGTTTCTGGCCTTGAGCAGTTTGCAGCATTTCTGCGAAGTTGATTATCTTACCCACCTTTGGGACGAATAACCACACTTCAACGCAAGCTGCAACAAACTCATCATCGGCTCTTCACTAGCGCCTTGACAACCAACACCTTGTTAAAAGTTCACCCGTCCACTCTTCCTTGACCACTAAGTTAACCCATTGAGCCAGATCAAATCGATTGCTTTGAACCGACTTCCTTGTTAGAAACTCGAGTAGAACCAAATCAAATGCGTATACATTAGCTTCCCTGTTCCTATGATCAAGTGTCACGACCATCAATAGGCAAGCCAGTTCCTACGTCAAGAAGCAAGCTTGTTTTGATCCATGTTTCCTATTTGGGTTTTGATTTAGGGTTTTGATTTGGGGTTTTAAGTTGGGAGTTTTGATTTAGGGTTTTGATTTAGGGGTTTCTATTTAAGGTTGCGATATAGGGTTTCAAATAAATATGGAGCCAGATTTTAAGGGAATATATATGGAGCCGGATTAGAATACTTATAATTTGATAATGCATAGATACATGGATCCAAAAAGATAGAAGTATGTTGAAAAAAATTTGGATATAGGGAGAAAAAATGCATCTGAGATAGATATTTGCATGTTACTGTAGTTCAATACCTTGCATATAATTATCTGTTTGTTTACAGCTTGGTGAGATTTTAGAAGGTTTGGTCGAGGAGGGTTCTGAGACCATGGATGTGAGTAAAAATGAAGTCATTTTAAGGATGAAAGCTCCCATTTCCAGTAAACAATACGAAAACGAGGATATTTTATGTTCTCTAATGTACATATCTTTTTCTTCTTGTAAAGTATTTACGTAAGGTATGTATTCTGTTTAGGGGTGGTCGATCATTTGGCTTCCCACGTTCGGTAAGGACCCCGAGATATGGCCCGAGTCAAGAGTCAGGGTAACAATCACGAGTCGACTAGGTGATTCAATTACCCAAGAGAGTAATCGACTAATGGGAGAGTTTTCCAGAGATGGCCAGGAAAATCTTGCTGAGAGTTAGCTTGGGCCAAATCGAGGAAGTGACCTAGTATTTAAAGAAAATCCTTTAGGAATGCAAGACCCCATAAAGGCAATCTGATGGTCCAAGTGGTGGCCATCAAGAGGGGGAGTTAGTCGAGCACATGGTTCTTGCCTTAACGATCCTGGCGAGTTTGCGAGGAGTACCGTATGTCTGAACAAAATTTTCAAGCGACTTATGCCTTAGCTTTACCTGAGGGAGTATTTTTCCAGGTCTTTTATCGGATCTAGGCCTTGTCAGGCTTATGTTTGGGTCGAGTCTAAAGTGTATTGGCCTTAGTCGAGTGAGCTGAAGGCCCTATATGCTATCAAGTCCCCCAGTCCATTAGTGTATTTGACTATTTTTAGGAAAATTGCGATGATGGACTCATGTTAAAGAGATTAAGTCCCCTAGGCTTCTTGGGATATGATATCCTAGATCCAGAAGGTTGTTGTAGAAAACTAGAAGGGGGTTGAATAGTTTTTACCAATTTAAATTTAGTTTACGCTAAACTTTAAGATTGATAGTATGTGAAACCTTTGGATGTTGAGATATAGATAATGCAAGTTAGTATGAAAAAGAATAAATACGAGAATAGCAAAGAAAAAAAAAATAGAAGCTTGACACAATGATTTATAGTGGTTCGGCTACAAGGACACCTTCCTTACCCTACTCCACTCCCCTAGTACCCAACTCGAGAGTTCTTAAACACTATGTCAACAAGCTCCTTTAACTGGTGGAGAAATCTCACAACGTCGCTTACACTTTTTTTGGTACTAAGATAAATACCGGGTCCTTTACACGAAAGAACCAATCCAACACAACTATACAACTATCACAACTACTTTATGAATACAAGGAGATGTATCAACAATGTAAGTAAGTAGTAAAAATGGATATAGTAACATGTATTCTTTTAGATTTGTACTTGATATAATTTTATGTTGTTATCGACAAAACTTAAAGAGGTCGAGAAATATTAATAAACGTTTTTACGGTTTATTTATATTAACAGTTGCCTTGCGTTTTATCGATCCTGAATGGCAGGGTCTTCTGATGTGATGCTCAAGGAATATTTTCCTTTCCGAGACTGCTGCATAATATGCATGTGCAGTTAAATGTTGATGTTTGTCAGGAGCTCAATGTAGAGATTGAGTTTTTGTCAAGCCTTTCGTATCCCAGGCTTGAGCTTTGTCATAGATTTCCGCGTAGCCTGGGTGTTAATACAAATAAGCAGTAAAATCATTTATTCATATTTAGCGATCTCTTTGTATTTTGTTGATAACAAATATAAAGTTATCATAAGTAAAATTATAAGAATACATGTTATTTTTGTAAAGTATATACACTTGGTCATTTACATAAAATGTTGTATTAATTCATTTGTTGTAATAGTTTAATAGGATGGATATTATCCAAGACCCATGACCCATACCTATGGAGCATCCATAACCCATAACTCATGACCCATGACCCAATGTCTAGATACATTGTATCTTGTTGGGTACCCAAGGCTCATACCCCTGACCCATGACCCGGTTTGCAACCCAAAACCTGGACTAGTACAACCCGTTTAGCCGGATCCACGAGTTTGCACTAGACGGATCCTCAAGTGAGGATCCATGGAACCGAGCTATAGTAGATTTTTGCCTATAAATAGTGAGCCATTTCTTCATTGTTTCTCACCCTCTTCTTACAAACTCTCTCATATATTACTTCTCTTCTAATCTCAAATCTCTTGATCTATCTAGTAGTTCTTCTTTCTTTTGTTGTAATTCTCATATAGGTCCTTACAAAGGCGAGATCACGAGTTACTATAAGTCATCCAAGCAAGGGGTCCTTGATTGATTTGTTCCTCCACAAGATTTACATGCAAGATCTTGTATTTCATATTTACATAGTTGTTGTGTTATAGTTGTGTTGGTTTGGTCCTTCGTGTTAAGGACTCGGTATTTAGCTTTGTATCAGATAAAGTATAAGCGACGTTGTAAGGCTTCTTCGCCATGTTGAAGGAGCTTGTTGACATAGTGCTTGAACTCTCGAGTGGGGAACTCGGGGAGTGGAGTAGGGCAAGGAAGGTGTCCTTGTAGCCGAACCACTATAAATCACTTGTGTCACTACTCTCTATCCTTACTTTACTTGCTTTTATTATTTACTTTACTTATTGCTTTATACTTTCTATCCATCCATACGAATTCACATAAGATCGAATCTAAAGTTTTTGAAACTAAACTTAAAATCGGCAAAACTATTTAACCCCCCCTTCTAGTTTTCCACACTAGGATTTCTATTTCGAGTTTTTTTGTTTCTAGGGATGTCATGCCTGTTCGGTGGGTAGTTTTTGTGATGGGAAAAGGACTTCCCAGGGTTTTTGTGTCTTGCAAACATGTGTTAATTTTATGAATTTGTGCTTTGTATGTGAGCCTTGTGGAAGGTATGTCTAGCCTTCGTAAGGTTTTCCTAGTTGTCATGAAGTGTGCGTTCTTCTTTAGGCAAATGTTCCTGGTGAACGTTGTTTACTTTCTATATGTATTCTAAATGCAATAGGACGTGTTTGTCTTTGAGTCCCTCTAGCATTTTACGAGGGTTTATCAGGTTAGATTAGCATGATTGTTTAATTCAGGATCGATTAGCCAGATGTTTTCGATTGGGATATATTGGCCTGATGCTTTCATGTCAGGTTGAATTAACCTAATTTTTTCGAGTCAGGATTGAATTAGCTGATGTTTTCAGTCGACCGAATTATTCTGATGTTTTTGAGTCAGGATAGATTGGCCTGATGCTTTCGTGTCAGGTTGAAATAACCTTATGTTTTCGAGTCAAGATTGAATTAGCCTAATGTTTTCGAGTCAGGATTGTATTAACCTTATGTTTTTTAGTCAGGATTGAATTATCCTGATGATTGTATATCCTTGATACTTCATGAGTTCTATATTTCTCGTCAATAGTGTTTGTCTAAGTCTCGTTAGCCATGCAGGCATTTGCGGGATTGCCACTATTTGTCTTGTGAGCCTCTTAGGCATCGTGAGATTATATCAGATTATCAGGATGTCTCTGCCTGATTATGTTTTGTTTATATGGTTTTAGAGAAGTTTTTGTAAAAAGTATTTTCAGGTTTGTAAGCCTTTCAAGCATTTCGTTTTTTCTAATTTTATCTTTTTGAGCCTTTCAGACGTTTGTAAAATTCGTTTTGATAAGCCCTTTAGGCATTTAATGCGTTTTTTTTGTCTTGTCAGGATGTCTATGCCTGATTATTTTGATGCCTCATATGTTTATGAGGTTTGAATGTAACTTTGTCGAGAATGTTTGTCCGAGATCTACGAATCTTGTAGATTATGCGTATCAGGTCGTGTTTGTCTGATAATGTCGTGCCTCCCTTGTTGTAAGGCTTAGGTAAAACTCGTTGGAGTGTTGGTTTGCAAATTTCTTCCTTGCCTGAAGGAATGTTTGCAGGCACAAGGGTTAATGACGAATTTGAAGCTCATTAAGTCTTTACAATAAGTAGCGCATTTAGTGATCAAATAAACGCGACTAAGTATCACTTAGGTTAATGACATGTTCTCCTGTACGTATCATGTAGTCTATTTGACTGTTTCAGGTACCCCATAGGATGCCAAAAACTGGTGTATATACAAATTTTATGATATTTCCCACTATTTCGTAGACAACCTTTCATCTGTTTAGTTACGTGTAACGTGAACTAAGTTTGAGGATACGAAAGACAGGTTCGACATGGTCAATCGCCGACGGAATATGTTTCAAACATATAATAATGATATGGCAAATAGCGTGCGAGCCCAATGTGGTAGCGCTTGAGCCTGGTGGCCTTTGAGCATGATGGCGTATGAACCTGATGGCATTTGAGATTTATGTTGTTTAAAGTGAAATGAACCAATGATCATAAACAAGTAACACAACACTACAAACTATAGATGAAATTACAAGTAGAAATCAAAGTTATAGATGGTTTTTGTGGGGTGATGGTGTACGGCAAGAACAAGAGATAGTAAATTTTTTTGATCTAAAATGAATGTTTTTTTTAGCGGCAGAAATTTAATAAAAACTAGCAAAAGCTAGAAAACCGTTACATAGGAGTTATAGAATCAATAGGATTTCTTAACTAACCTACCCCAAATAATATTCGACTTCGGATTTCTAGAGGAAATCCACAAGTACGATTGAAAAACAATAGAATCCCAAAGCACCGCTTTGATCGGGGGAGGATTAGAGAAGATCAAACGATTTCTATAACTCCATATAGACCACATAAGGGTTCCTCCAACGCCTTCAAGAATATCTTTCACATTCTTCGGTAAATGAAGAGAACCAATCCATTCGAGCCACTCCATAAAGTTGGCGCAAATGGGGATGTCAAGACTCCACCACCTAGCTAACTTAGCCCACAAAACCAAAGCCACATCACAAGAGAAGAAAATATAGTCGATTGTTTCAACATCCACCTGACAAATAGGACATAAAATCGAACCGACGTCAATACCTCTTCTAAAATGAATGTGATGCGGTTACGTTGGTGTTATTAACTAGACATGCATTTGGTGGAATACATGTGGCTAATGGTGTATTAGAAGTGCTAAAAATGGAACAAGTGCTCTCATAGTTGGCAAAAGTTGTGATATTTAGCATAATTATAGTATTAGTTGGGTATAATGCTAAATGCAAGAGTGTTAAAGCTAAGGTGCAAAAGTGTTGCGGGTATAAATTAAAAACGCAAAACGTGCAAAGGTTATCGTAAAAATGGAAAAGTAACGATATTATGAAAACCCATGATTGTTACGGTGATATTATAAAACCAACCTTGATATTAAGCCTTTTTAAGTGTAAAAATGAACCGTGATATTAAAAACCCATGATTGTTATGGTGATATTATAAAACCAACCTTGATATTAAGCTTTTTTATATGTAAAAATGAACCGTGATATTAAAAACCTATGATTGTTACGCTGATATTAAGCTTTTTTACATGTAAAAATGAACCGTGATATTAAAAACCCATGATTGCTACGGTGATATTATAAAACCAACCTTGATATTAAGCTTTTTTACATGTAAAAATGAACCATGATATTAAAAAACCCATGATTGTTACGGTGATATTAACAATTTCATTGTAAAAAAGTCAAAATCAGACATTAATATCACATTACCTTTAACCATGAAAACGATTTTTAAATTTTGTTTTTCAGCGATTCTTAATAATATATTGTCCTCTTTATTTTTTTAATTTTTTCAGATTTTTTTAGAAAAAGCTACTGCGATATTTTCACACCATCCCTACTTAAACTCTTCTTCCTAAATTAGATGGTTTGGAAAGAAGATTACTTTAAAACTAGTTTTGTTCACATCCTTTTTTTTTACTCGAAACACAAAATTAAAAATCAAATTATTTTCCTCTCATTTCCTTTTCTCTTTCTCCATTTTTTTTATTTCTGATTTATATTCAATAACAGAGTGTTAAGGTTTTATTTCATGTAACAACAAAAAACTATGTATATAATATGTATATAAAAGTTTTAACGTTTACATATGTAGCCAACTAATCTTCAACAAAAATAACTATAAGCATACTAAATATTTATCAAAAAGTATTAAAGAATATTTACATTTCTTTAATCGATTCTATCTAAAAAAGATTAACTAAACAAATTAAATATGTTAATTATGAGATTTCTACCTAAACCATTTAGGTCTTTGTATATAATAATTTATATGAATATTTTAAAATATAAACAAGAATTCGAAAAGGTGGCCCAATTTTTTATTAACTTTTTTGTAACCTTATGTGACATGATATAGAAACCTTTGTATGAGGACATTATATTATGAAGTTGGTGCAGGGTGCAGGTGGTTTATGTGTTGGGTAGTAACGTAGTATCATTGGTCGAGCAGCAAAGAAGCTAAGCTTCTATAAAGCAACTTGAATTTGAGCTTAATTCAAGCAAATCGAGCTTTTATCATGCTTAAATTCAAGCCCGAACTCAATAAACAAGTTCAAAACATATAACGAGTTGAGCTCGTGCTCGAGCTTTTATCGAACTTTTCGAGCCTTCAAAAACATATATATTTTTATTATACATATTTACATAAACAACTTAAAGGCTAACGTGAATATTGGTATAGTAATTAAGTATTTGTAGAAGGACAATTTAAACCCAAATTCTCACGAATGTTTTGTATAAGTTCTTTGGTCTTGAGTTAATCGCGTATCTATACTACCTTATAATGTATTTAGGACTTTCTAAAGAAGGAAGTCTCAATTTTTAAGCCTACACATCTTATTATAATTAGTAATTCATATAATTAAATTCTACACTATAATAATTGCATTATAATATACACTAATGACACATTAAATTTTAGTATTAAAATGGATGTTACAAACTTACAATATTACAAATTTATAGTTGTAATTTTTATCATAAACATTCAAGTTATACAAAGTTCAAATGAGTATAAGTATGGATATCTATATTTGTATTGATATACTTTACGGAAATTCAAATACGCATCTACTCTTTTCGAGCTATCAAGCGGGTAAACCAAAATCTAACTCTCATTGCATGCAGCTTAAAGATAAAGGTACGAAAAGCGGCATAATGAGTATCGAGGCTCTTTCTTGTGGTCTTATCTAGTTTTCTTGAATTTATTCAGGAGTTTGGCTAACGAATTTAGTGTTTATATATAAATTCAAGCTTTTGAAATGAGCTTGGCACGCGGATGATTAAAGCTCATGCAAATGTTCTGGCCAATCTCAAGCCTACCTTATAATTTTAAGTTCAGCTCAGTTAGTATCAACCTCGAGCTCGACAGCTCGATTACAACCCTATTTATTGGTACCATTCTTATCCTTTTTTTTTACTTTATTGACAATACAAGAAAGTTTTTATTTTTTTTTTATATTTTTTTTATATAGTTTTTTGTTTTATGGGTTTTTCTTTTACTATTTTTGAATTGTCAAACTTAATATTTTATGTTCAACACTAACCCCTCCCCCACCTTTACCTAATTTATTGATTGGTAAGAAAATTTTTTATGGTTTTTTATTTTTTATCTTTTGTTTTTTACTACTTTTAACTTGTCAAACTTTATATTTATGTTTCGTATTTTCTTCACAGTTTTATCCACTTTATTAACAAGACAAGAAAAGACGGTTTTACCCACTTTTTTGACATAAATGAAGTGACATATCAATAAACTTTTTTGTTCCTTTTCAATTTAGGAACTTATTTTGTGCTCAGAAATATATGAATTTAGGCTAGCCTGTGAAATATAGCTGGACGTATGTTACGGCGACACGTAACAAAAAAAATATTTTCTTTAATAACCAACAACCATCTCACGGACGAGGCTTCGCGAAATGCATGTTTAGCCCGATAATGCTTATGGGAAACGTGAGGTGGGTGTAAGAAATTTGACATTTAAATTCTACTTGTATTTCAAGGTTATGTTTACTTATATTTCTAATACTATACAGTGCTCTGTGACTTAGCAAATGACGATGTCTAGTTTTACGAAAATTAAACGACTCATAAGTTTTCTTTCAACAAACTGTATTTGTAGCGTAAGATAATCATTTTCGAATAACTATAATTATGATGCGTTGTTGCATAGCATCAGAGATATACAGTTTTCAAAAAAATTATGTGTAGTATACCTAAGTGTGGGAGTATATATCTAATAAGATTGTTGTAACTTTTAAGTTATTAAGATTTTAGTAATAATAGATTCAAGCATTACAAAAAGCAACGGTATTATGTAGTTAGCAATATTATATTGTATAGCCAACGTGTGAGACCGCCTTTTCTTGTACTATCAATTTGCATAGATATTTAAGCACTGTTCAAAGTTATTTGTTTAGGGTACAAATAATTATCGCTAAAGATAACAATACAATTTAATAATTGTGATTCTAATAAACTTACATAACATTATTGATATACCGGACAAAGGGCTATCCAATATATATTAACTTTTAAAAGACTATTCATATATGCTAGTCTCTTAAGTGGTGCAAAACAAACATTTTTCAAAATAACATTATACAAATGACAACGTACATGTGTCAAAGCAAAATAAACAATAGGGGCATTTACATCTATATCCTTAACAAACTTAAAAATTACATCAATATCCTTTCAAATTTGATAATTACTTCACTATCCTTCTAAAACTATAAAAATACACATGTATGTCCAAAACATATTTTATCATATTTATATTGATTCTAAAATTAAAACCTATAATATAAATATTATCTAATTTGTAACATTACCTTTTTACCCTTCTTTTTTAATTAACCAACCACAGTTTTTAAAAGGCATTTTGTTGCAAAGATGAGATTGCAATTAAAATAAACCAATCTTCAAAATTGATAATCATATATCCACTAGATGAATTGGCAATACCAAAGTATATATAGAAATCAAAAAGAAGAAACTGAAACAGGTGAGATAGCATCTTTTATGTCGAGTGGGAATATTTAACGCAATTTTTTGTATTAAAAAAATTGAAAGCCAAAATTGATTTGTTGAATATTAATCTCTCTAAATTGCAGTTTATATTCCCTCAAAATTGCATTTTAGCTTTAAGTAAAAGACACGTCCAGTGGTTTCTATTAGTTGAAGATTTGATATTTTTTAATTTGATGAATGAAGGGTATATATATGTAATATAACATGCTAAAAACATTTATATAAAAGTACTTAATATTGAATTCATTTAAATATGATAAAAATGTGTTTTTGGATATACATGTGTATTATAGGGTTTTGAAAGGATATTGAAGTAATTATAAAATTTGAAAGGATATTGATGTAATTTTAAAGTTTTCTAAGGATATAGACGTAAATCTCCCTAAACAATAAAAAACTACAATTACTTGGTCTATCATTTTTCCAAATTTGACACGGGTTCCACAACTACTTCATCATTTCTCAGATAATTTTGTCAAATTTGAAACCTGGTTCGACCCGGGTGGTTCAACCGGTTGAACCGTTCGGTAAAAACAAGTCGATTTAACCGAGCCAACCCGATGAGTTGGGTGAAAACAATCAAATTAAATCGGGTCAACCGATCGGTTTAGCGTCCGGGTCAACCCGGTTTCGATGTGTATTAATAGTTTCTTTTTGAAATATATGTCTTCAACATTTCCACTTTAAGTTTCAACTTTTCACTTTTTACTTTTTAGTTATTCCTTTATATATATTATGTAGCAGAGTACTCGCGCATTTTGGCGGCGGGTACCCTGTGACGATTAACCGCAGAAATAGATCTCGATGAGACTCGATTCAACAGTTTGTATCGGTTTCAACGGGTCCTCTCTGATTCGTTTTCGGATGGCTTTAATTGGTTAGCCGAACAGGTGGCGACACCGGTTTCTGGTTGAACACCTTGGTCCGGTCCGGTCCGGTTTTCATAACTATATGTAACATCAACTTGTTAGCTTGTATGAAGTTTTTTGTGTTTTATTAATTTGTATAATATGTATAATAACATGTACTTTTCATTTTAGGTTGTTTTAAAAATATCATTAATTAGTGTGTCTAATTATTTTATATTTTGGATTATGTTGTAGCTTCTTTAAATTGTACGTTATGAAAATTTTATCGTATTTTTAGTAAGGGGTGCTTTTGTAACCACCCGTAAATTCCCAAGTCGTTATTCACCTGTAAAGAATTAAGTAATCGTTTATCTTGATTTAATTAAACGATCTTATGCATTTTCGCGCCTAAATTTTTACTTTTTATTTGTGTAACACCCCAAAATCACAATGTGACAGTGGAAGACTAATTGGGGTATTACTTAGAGGATCATAGTCACAAGTTATAGAAAACGGCTCTAAAGAGGCGTTTTAATAAAAAGTAGTTACCATTTCATAAATCTCAATGTTTAGAAACACAAAAGGGAATACCACATGTTTTGGAGTTACACAAAGATAGTTTAAATATTTATGAAATGATAACTTTAATTGAAAACGACACCACTTCAAGTGTCCCACGACGTCCGCTCCACGCCTTCATGAAATTCTAATTAGTACCTGAGATGAGCATGCTTAAAAGTCAACAAAAGTTGAGTGATATCCATAGGTTTAAATAATAAGTTGAACACAAGTAAGAGATGATAATTGCTTCGAATACAATCACCATGGAAAACATAGATTATTATTATGCGCTAAGCTCATGACACCAAACTAACTGCATACACCTAATTATTGGCGTAAGTAATAATATTGCCCTCAGAGATGGAATTGCCAATTCCATAGTTAACCAAATATAGTGCGCCCCGGTTATTTCCGATAACCGAGTCGGGTCGTTAATTCCCATAGTACTATCCACAATATTCGCGTTCACTAGCAAGTGATTAATGGTTCATGATGTAAGGGACTTATGGCGGCAACTTAGGCTATAATAATAATGATCGGATAAGCATACTGATTTAAGAAAAGACTTGTGTTCTAGTTTATAGCATGCATCTCCTCGCGGGTTTGAAAGAAATAAGTAAAGGCGAGGCTATGAACTCACCTTAGCAAATGGTATCCGAGTAGTGTAAGGTCAAGTAGTATGAGCACGAAGTACCGTCACGCGACCTATAATTAGCATGGCAAGTCTTAGTTTATTGTTTTTATTCATGACTTAGTGTATTTAAAACGGTTGAAGCATTCTCGAGAGTTTGTGTTTAATAACGCTTATGTGGCAACGGTTAAGTTTAAATAAGTTTGAAATATTTATAAGTCTTTGGCTCTTGGAAAAGTGAATGGAATAGTTTACGAAACATTCGTATAAGAGTTGGCTCGAGTATATTTATTAAAGCGGAAATAATTACAAATCGACTTATATTTATTTGATTTTTGTTTAGTTTTGAAAAGTATATATATATATATATATATATATGTACAATATATATTTTATCTAAGTTATGGAAAATATTATATTTAGAAAAGTATAATATTTTCTAGTTTATACAAATGTGGTTGTCAAAATAGAAATATGTACAAATTTTATTTATGTGACGAAGACTTGTAGAAAATATAAGTTTATTATCTTTTAGAAGTTTTAGGATAGGAAGCGTTAAGTGTAGATCTTGGAGGGTCCAAAGTTGTAAAGGTTTATATAAGTTTCATATTTATAAGTATTTTAAGAAGATGTGTTAAATGGTTCAAAGTAGAGGGTTGAAATAGTATTAGTTTACAAAGGTCTTGAGTAGTTTGAGGAAAGGGTGAAGTTTGGGGACTAGTTGTGCCAAATTCGAAAGTTACATGTATAACCAAAAAAAAAAAGGGCAATCGCCATGGGGCGATTCGAACCCATGACCTCCCATATGATTTCCCACGCCCCACCAACCGAGCCAAAGGTCCTCTTGTGTTAGTTCTTGCGGTTTGGCTTTATTTAATGGGTATTCCCACTGCTTATTCTTGCTATATATTTCTTCTCGGTGGCCATGTTCGAAAGTTTTTGCATGCAAGGCATGACTTTATGTTGCTTCTCCAAGGTTGTTTTACAACCCCAAGTTTTCAAGTAAGTCATGAATATAGTTAAGCATTTGACGAGTTGTTGATGTCGTAGTGAACCAAAAGGCTTTGCTTCGTTTCGATGTTTATTGACAAGACTCGATATGAGTTTTTAAACCAAAGAAGTTCAAGTCGAGCTAGTGAGATTCTCATCTAGCTTATTTTCTAGTGAATCGAGTACTTGTTACTAACAAGCTCTCGTATGGTATAATGGGTCTCGGTTTGTGAGTTGAGCTTCCAAGGTTACTAAACTTGTGTTGAAATCCGAATAAACCAAGATGATTATGTTTATAGTTTAGCATGCATGTTTTATTTTAAAGAGGTACCACATAAGCTTAAATAGCACATGATGAGGATGTCAAGTTTATAAGCATCGAGTTTACGTAAAGTTTATGTCATTGTTTATGTTTAAAGATTGTATGCTAAACAAATCATAGATGTATGAAATGGGTTGGTTTCAAAATATAGTTGGTTTGTCAACGTAGCTAGTTGTAATAAGGTCGTGTATAAGTGCCGTGAGAATGCATCGATATGTTAGCAAATAATTAAGAAATCATGTCGTCCTATATACGGAAGAAAAGAAAAAGAGGAAAGGACTTACGACACCAAGAATGGTGGTGGAGAGTACGTGTAGGCGAGAATAGTAACCAAAAGAACCCGATATGTTTTCCAAAGTGAACCCGACTATCTTGCTTCTAAACCCTTATGCTCGTTACCTTAGTTTTTCCTTTGAGTGTTTGGGAGTTTTAATGAAAGTGTGGAAAAGTATGAGTGTCGACTTGAGCTAGAGCCAACCAAGGGAAAACCAAACTTCAAATTGTTATACCTTGCATACACTTAGAGGTTTTGAATGAAATTTTTGTAAGTGAAATGTGAAATGAGCTAAGGCTCGTTGGTTTTTAAGAAGCAAGGAGGAGAAAGTCTTTTGGTTAATGACCAAAGGTTATTGTAGACCTAGATACATGCAAAATTGATTCTTCTACAACCTAGGAGGTATATAATAAACAAGCAAATGGTTTGGTTCTTTCTTGGTGGTATCTGGTGATGCAAGGACAAGAGAAGAGATGAAGTGAGTTGGTGCATGGAAACATGCTTCCCATAAGTCAACTATTCTAGATACATGTTGGACATTGGGTTTATTTCTTAAATTATGTTCCAAGTCATTTCATTTGCATGGTTTTGGAAGAGATGGGGGTACTTGTGGGTATTCGGTTACAAGAAGAAAAAAAGAAAAGACCTCAAATTTTCGTTATGTATATCGTGTCCCATTTGAGCTTAAATGTGAGTCACGGTGTCCCGGTTTGATGTTTTTGACCGACGTATAATATATAATTTAGTATGTTTTTATAAAGGTAACTAAAAATATAAAAGTAAAATATTAATTCTAACTTGTAGAAATATTTATTTGACTTTAGCCATAATTATTTTAGGTGTCGGTACGCGTGCGGCTCGTAAGACAAGAAAATTTCTTGTGAGGCCGATTTTAGTTATCGGTAAATATCGGGCATGATTAGATGAGACTACTCGGAGTTGCATAAATTTTATGCAATAAAATGAAGCGTACATGCTAAAATGCTCAAATAAGTTTTGATAAACAATCTAGTTTATTAATCTGAAGGTTGATGATAGTGAAATTTTACAGTGGCTACAGTACCAACCCTTAAGAGAATTCCGTCCATGAATTTTAGTTCTGATGGTTGTCGGAGTTGAATTTGCAAAGAGATGTGGGTACTTTACACGCATGGTGTCTTGGCGCTCCACGTGTACTCGGTCCTCTCTTGGAGTTCCATCTAACTTTGACGATAGGGATGCGACTTTGCTTAAGTCGCTTGACTTCCTATCCATGATTTCAATTGGTTCTTCGACAAAGTTGAGCTTGTCATCGAGTTTAATCTCTTTTAGTGAGGCGACAAGAGATTCATCCGACAAGCATTTCTTGATTTGAGGCGTGAAAGGTAGGATGAACTCTACTAAGTTCTTCCGGAGATCAAGTTTGTAAGCAACCGGGCGATTCTTTCGAGAATCTTGAAAGGGCCAATGTATCGAGGTGTAACTTTCCTCGTTTTCCGAATCGAACTTTTCCTTTCCAAGGTGATACTTTCAACATGACTCGATCACCAATTTGAAATTCCATGGGTTTCCTTCTAACATCGGTAGAACTCTTTTGTCGATCTCTAGCGACTTGAAGTCGTTGGCGAATTTGCACAATCTTTTCGGTTGTTTCTTGGACAAGCTCGGTCCGATGAGTTGGGCATCTCCAACCTCGGCCCGAGAAGCGGTGATCGACACTTTCGACCATAAAGTGCCTCGAATGGGGCTGCCTTGATGCTAGCGTGGTAACTATTGTTGTAAGAGAATTCGCCAGCGGTAAGTGTTTATCCCAACCTTTTCCAAAGTCGATCACGCAAGCTCGTAGCATGTCTTCCAAGGTTTGGATAGTCCTTTCGCTTTGGCCATCGGTTTGAGGGTGATATGCGGTACTCATATCAAACAGTACCTAAAGCCTTTTGAAGAGATTTCGAAGTGTGAAGTAAAACAGTATCACGATCGAAATGATGGAAATTGGTACTCCATGACGGGATACAATTTCCTTCGGTATAGTTGAGCAAGGGTTTTCATTTTATCGTTTTCCTTGATGGGTAGGAAATGGCGGATTTGGTAAGGCGATCAATGATGACCCAAATGGTGTCGTAACCTCTAGCGGTCTTTGGTAGTTTGGTTATGAAATCCATGGTAATTCTCTCCACTTCCAAACCGGGAGTTCGAGTTGAGTTAACAATCCGGAAGGTTTTGACATTCGGCTTTGACTCGAGAACGGTGAGACATTTCCCAACGTCGTTGCAATTTCGACTTTCATGTTTGGCCACCAATAAAGCTTCTTGAGATCTTGGTACATTTTGTCGGATCCGGGTGAATGGAATATTTAGACTTGTGAGACTCATGCATGATGAGTTCCGTATTCCTCCATAAAGTGGTATCCAACTTCTATCGCCAAAACATAAGGTTCCATCCGATCTTTGTGCAAAACCGTTCTCGTTTTCCGGCATTCCAAAGATTCTTTCATTGGGACGGTTTTCGGGTTTGAGAGCTTGACTTGAGCTTCAAGGATTTTTGATGGAAGGGTGACTTAATTGTCATTCCCAAAGATCTTACTCGAAGAGGTTTAGGTCGATCCTTTCGACTAAGAGCATCGACCACGACATTTGCTTTTCGGGGTGATAACGGTTTCACAATCGTAATCACTAAGCAATTCTAGCCATCGGCGTTGTCGCATGTTCAACTCCTTTTGATCGAGAATGTGTTGGAGACTTTTATGGTCGGTAAACACCGTACACTTGGTTCCATATAGGTAATGTCTCCATATTTTGAGAGCGAAAACCACGGCTCCCAATTCCAAGTCATGAGTAGTGTAGTTCTTTTCGTGAGTTTTGAGTTGTCGCAAAGCATAGCGATCACCTTGTTTCTTTGCATCAATACCGCACCTAACCCTAGGTGTGATGCATCACATGAACCACAAAATCTTCCACTCCATCGGGTAAGGCTAAGATAGGGGCTTCAAAAGCTTTTGTTTCAAGAGTTGAAAGGCTAACTCTTGTTCCTCACCCAGTCAAAATTCTTCTTTTTCGGGTTAACTCAGTTAGAGGTTTAGCGATTTTAGAGAATCCTTGATAAATCTTGATAGTAACCATAAGACCTAAAATTGGCGTATTTCGGTAGGAGTAGTAGGGATGACCAATCTTTGACACTTGATTTTGAAGGATCAACATGAAGACCATTACTATCTATCACGTGACCAAGGAATTGAACTTTTTGAATCCAGAAGTCGCACTTTGAAAACTTAGCATACAGTTCTTCTTTCTTGAGTAGCTCTAAAATGGCTTTCAAGTGTTCCGCATGCTCTTCCTTGTTGCGGGAGTAAATGAGAATGTCATCAATGAACACAATCACAAATTTGTCCAAGTAAGGTTTACACACTCGGTTCATCAGGTCCATAAATACCGCCGGTGCGTTTGTCAAACCAAATGGCATCACTTGGAACTCATAGTGGCCATATCGTGTTCGAAAGCGCTTTTGAATATCTCCTTCTCTAACTCTCGGTTGGTGATACCCGGATCTCGATCAATCTTGGAGTAGGCGCTTGACCCTTGCGGTTGATCAAACAAATCATCAATTCTAGGCAATGGATATCGGTTCTTCACCGTTAGCTTGTTCACTCACGGTAATCGATACACATACGGAAAGATCCGTCCTTCTTTTGACAAATAAGACCGGAGCTCCCAAGGCGAAGAACTCGGTCGAATGAATCCTTTTTCGGACAATTCTTGAAGTTGGTCGGACAATTCTTGTAGTTCGGAAGGTGCCAATCTATAAGGTGCTCGTGCCACGGTGCCGCTCCGGCATTAGCTCGATTTGAAATTCTACTTGCGAATCGGAGGAAGACCGAGCAAGTCTTGAAAATACTTGGAAAATCCCTAGCCACGGGGCGTCTTTTAGTTGTTTCTCATCCGCTTTCTTCTTCTCCGTTACTTGTGCTAGAAAAATGTGGCATCCTTTTCTATGTACTTTGCGCTTTGACGCGAGATGATATTCAATCGGGTTTTACTACGATCACCCGAATGATTAGAGTTTTGCCATTGAGAGGAAGGTGAGCGACTTTCTCGTCACGAGATGATTCTTGCGATTCTTGGATAGCCAATCCATGCCAATGACAAGACATCGAAGCTACCAAGTTGGATAGGCATAAGGTCTATATCGAGCGGGTGGTTTGATAAAGATAGGTTGCAACCTCGAAGGATAGTGTTAGTTCCTACTATTTTTCCATCGGCTAGCTCTACTTCATATGTGGTATCTAGGACGGTTGGGGTGACTTTTAGTAAGGGTGCAAACTTAGAAGACACAAAGCTTTTGTCGGCTCCAGAATCAAATAACACCTTAGCTAAATGATGATTGAGTGAAAACGTACCCGTAACGACGTCCGGGTTTTCTTGTGCATCTCCATCTCCTAGCACATAAGCTCTTGCTCTAGCATGGTTATTGTTGTTATTGTTGTTGTTGTTCCCGTACAGTTTTGGACACCTACTCTTGACATGCCCGCTTTCTCCACATCAAAGCAAGTTATCCCCATGGGTTGGAGGTTACTTCGATGTGAGGCTTGACAATCCTTGTGGGTATGGCCCACCTTGTTACACTTCCCACACTTAATAGTACAACGTCCCACATGATGTAGGTTGCATCGAGTGCACAAAGGGTGTGGTCCAGCATAGCCTCTTCCATTGGCGGGTGTAGCGGCATAAGCCCTCACAACTTCTTGTCTACGGTTTTGTTGATTGTGGTGGTTGTTTCGGTTTTGGTGATATGGGTTGGGATTGTTATTGCGGTGTTGATTGTGATTGTTGCGGCCTTGGTTGTTGTTGTTGCGGTTATTGTTGTGAATGAAAGAGTTGTGGTTGAAGTTGTTTGAAGTGTTGCCTCGACGGTCATCAAACTTCCTTTTGTTGTCGTTGTTGCCTTGCGGATCCATGTTTCAAGACTTGATCCATGAGTTGGTAGGAAATTGTGATCACTTCTTCCACGGTTTTGGGTTTTGATGCAAGAACATTGCCCTCAATGCTTGGGTAATCCCCAATGAGATTTTCGACAACTTAACTTCATCGGTAATCATGGAAGGGCATAGAGCTTTCAATTCTTGGAAACGCTTGAAGTAGGTTTTGAGATCATTGCCTTTAGTAGTCAGATGATAGAATTCATCTTCAAGTTTCTTGATCTCGGTCCTTGGACGAGATTGCTTCATCAACAATTGCTTTAGTTCGGTCCAAGTGGTTTTGTAGGCTTCTTCCATGCCAATAGGTTGGGCATGAGCCTTCCACCAAGACAATGCATCTTCTAGTAGAGTACCGGTAGCAAATTTCACCTTGCAATCTTGAGCAATCACTTAAAAGAAATACGTTTGGATCTTTCGATCCAATGAATAAGGCCAATTGCGCCTTGGTTCCTTTGAAGAAGGTAGGTTTGCAATTCATGAACTCTTTGTATCCACATTTGCGATTTGCCACAACTTCATTCGGTTGGTTTGATTTGGAGCTTCATTTGCTCGAGTGCTCCAGCAGTCTTGCGACAAAGCGACACCGATTTCATTAGTAACTAGCCTCCGAATTGCTTCGGGGGTCATCTCGGGAGTTCCAGTAGAGGTAGGGGTAGTTCTTGTTCTTGCCATTTTTCTAAAGACATACACTCAAATTTTAGAATCATTCAACATAATTGTGAATTATTATAAAAAAATAAAATTCATAATAGTCAAGATCATCACATTATATCAATAGAGTATAATCATCATAAGAAGAATCGTAACATGTCAGAACCACACAAGAGAATATATATATAAATGATCACTTGATTCATACATCGATAAATAAGAAAGATCATCATACATGAGAACATAAAGAAACAACAACCATAATGTCATAGGTCTATCATCCATACATAGTGATACAAAACCATACAATGTCGCATAAATAGCTTGTTCGATAGTTTACAAAACATGCGAATACAATGCCTTTATTAGTGCCACATGCGGCGAGCTAAGGTACCAAAAGACTAAATAGATGAATCACCACTCTAGAGGTCATCGGTGTGCTCCTCAATCGGCGTCGTGGGTCATGGACTAGCTCGCCACTCATCTACCTCTCTATCTCGTGCCTCCAATCTACGCTCCAAAGCGTAGCACGCGTCTCCATGATAGTCATCCTCTCGACCGTCCGTCGCACAACCCTCCAACATCTCGGCTCACCGGCGACCCTAACCTATCGACTCCATCCTCCTCTCTAACATCAGAATCGCTCCACTAGCTCTCTCACTGGGAACCAATCCTCTCAAGCTCTCTCTCATCGTACTCCTCCCTTTCGGGAGCTCTCCAACCTCATCTTGATGTTCTCGATCGTACTAACGGAACCTCATCAACAAATGCCACAACATCCTCGGTGATCCTCAAATCGTAGAACTCGGGCAGCTATCAATGGAATAGTATGATGAAGGGTTCTCCGTAACCGGAAGAGTCTCGGCGAAGAAGAAACGATGCTCCCAAGCTCCACGGCGCTAGGTGCACCCTCCTCCGACCTCCATCGACTAATGAGTGGCATCATGTATGACCAACGTCTAGCATCGACCCTCCCACGGGCTCTCGGCTCGGAGTACCAAACATAGCACGTAATATGGGTGCGAATGTGTGGGTGAGAGGCGGGCTCTCTTCCCAAGAGATGTCATCGGCTCGGTGTGCGTCATCATAGGTGATGGTGCACGGATGAGGATGAAACCGATGCAGTGGTGGTGCGTAAATGAATGTGGTAGGTGGAGGTAGTGGTGAAAGCAGTGCAGTGGTGGTGCGGTGTGGTGATGGTGGAAGCGGAGGATGATGGTATGTCGATGGTGGAATAAAAGTGATGGGTGCCTTTACTCGTTTCCGGCGGTATGTATGAAGGTAGCACCCTTCTTTCGATAGCGAAATGGTGGCCAAACGGCGGGCTCGTGGGGTTTGAGAACCTAGCTCGCCTTCGCCTTGGCGGATAGGCAATGGTGATGGACAAGAGGCGAAGATACGGAATCGGTGGATGAGTGTGTGCGGGACATAACATCGAGAGGTGATAGCCACTGTTGTGACTCAAATATTTGTCATAAGTGAGGGACCAAAGACGGCAAACGCTCGGGTATGGTCAAAGCAAGTGGGGTGGTAGCGACTTCCCCTCCTCAAAGGGCTCGATCTCGGAAGACATAGGTGTAACGAGCCGGTAGAGTCGGAAGACATAGCATCCTCCATCTCGGTGTCGGATGTCAGGTCGATCGGGTGAGTAGCGGACGACATAGTACTGTAACAACCCAAAAGAAAATATGTACTCATAAGTAAATAAAGTCATGCAGTAAATAAGATTTAGTTAGTCGCGCATAATCTGCCACGCAAATCTAAATGCCTAACCAAATGAAAGCTATCATCATAAGTTTTTATCATGCAAAGTTTTGCTAGTCATGTAGTATCTACTAAGTGAATCTCCTACATGTTATCGGTGCAGTAGTAGGCGCGGAGGACGTGAAGTGGTGGTGTAAAGCGGTCCATTTGAAAACGTGGTTATAGTCCAATTTGTTTTGAAAATACAAGTTGGTTCTCTATAACCTAGGCTCGATGCTAATCAGTAACACCCCAAAATCACAATGTGACAATGGAAGACTAATTGGGGTATTACTTAGAGGATCATAGTCACAAGTTATAGAAAACGGCTCTAAAGAGGCGTTTTAATAAAAAGTAGTTACCATTTCATAAATCTCAATGTTTAGAAACACAAAAGGGAATACCACATGTTTTGGAGTTACACAAAGATAGTTTAAATATTTATGAAATGATAACTTTAATTGAAAACGACACCACTTCAAGTGTCCCACGACGTCCGCTCCACGCCTTCATGAAATTCTAATTAGTACACGAGATGAGCATGCTTAAAAGTCAACAAAAGTTGAGTGATATTCATAGGTTTAAATAATAAGTTGAACACAAGTAAGAGATGATAATTGCTTGAATACAATCACCATGGAAAACATAGATTATTATTATGCGCTAAGCTCATGACACCAAACTAATCGCATACACCTAATTCTTGGCGTAAGTAATAATATTGCCCTCGAGAGATGGAATTGCCAATTCCATAGTTAACCAAATATAGTGCGCCCGGTTATTTCCGATAACCGAGTCGGGTCGTTAATTCCCATAGTACTATCCACAATATTCGCGTTCACTAGCAAGTGATTAATGGTTCATGATGTAAGGGACTTATGGCGGGCAACTTAGGCTATAATAATAATGATCGATAAGCATCTGATTTAAGAAAAGACTTGTGTTCTAGTTTATAGCATGCATCTCCTCGCGGGGTTTGAAAGAAATAAGTAAAGGCGAGGCTATGAACTCACCTTAGCAAATGGTATCCGAGTAGTGTAAGGTCAAGTAGTATGAGCACGAAGTACCGTCGCGCGACCTATAATTAGCATGGCAAGTCTTAGTTTATTGTTTTTATTCATGACTTAGTGTATTTAAAGCGGTTGAAGCATTCTCGAGTTTGTGTTTAATAACGCTTATGTGGCAGCGGTTAAGTTTAAATAAGTTTGAAATATTTATAAGTCTTTGGCTCTTGGAAAAGTGAATGGAATAGTTTACTGAAACATTCGTATAAGAGTTGGCTCGAGTATATTTATTAAAGCGGAAATAATTACAAATCGACTTATATTTATTTGATTTTGTTTAGTTTTGAAAAGTATATATATATATATAATATATATTTTATCTAAGTTCTAAGTTATGAAAATATTATATTTAGAAAAGTATAATATTTTCTAGTTTATACAAATGTGGTTGTCAAAATAGAAATATGTACAAATTTTATTTATGTGACGAAGACTTGTAGAAAATATAAGTTTATTATCTTTTAGAAGTTTTAGGATAGGAAGCGTTAAGTGTAGATCTTGGAGGGTCCAAAGTTGTAAAGGTTTATATAAGTTTCATATTTATAAGTATTTTAAGAAGAGGTGTTAAATGGTTCAAAGTAGAGGGTTGAAATAGTATTAGTTTACAAAGGTCTTGAGTAGTTTGAGGAAAGGGTGAAGTTTGGGGACTAGTTGTGCCAAATTCCGAAAGTTACATGTATAACCAAAAAAAAAAGGGCAACTGCCATGGGGCAGTTTCGAACCCATGACCTCCCATATGATTTCCCACGCTCCCACCAACTGAGCCAAAGGTCCTCTTGTGTTAGTTCTTGCAGCGTGGCTTTATTTAATGGGTATTCCCACTGTTTATTCTTGCTATATATTTCTTCTCAGTGGCCATGTTCGAAAGTTTTTGCATGCAAGGCATGACTTTATGTTTCTTCTCCAAGGTTGTTTTACAACCCCAAGTTTTCAAGTAAGTCATGAATATAGTTAAGCATTTGACGAGTCGTTGATGCCGTAGTGAACCAAAAGGCTTTGCTTCGTTTCGATGTTTATTGACAAGACTCGATATGAGTTTTTAAACCAAAGAAGTTCAAGTCGAGCTAGTGAGATTCTCATCTAGCTTATTTTCTAGTGAATCGAGTACTTGTTACTAACAAGCTCTCGTATGGTATAATGGGTCTTGGTTTGTGAGTTGAGCTTCCAAGGTTACTAAACTTGTGTTGAAATCCGAATAAACCAAGATGATTATTTTTATAGTTTAGCATGCATGTTTTATTTTAAAGAGGTACCACATAAGCTTAAATAGCCCATGATGAGGATGTCAAGTTTATAAGCATCGAGTTTACGTAAAGTTTATGTCATTGTTTATGTTTAAAGATTGTATGCTAAACAAATCATAGATGTATGAAATGGGTTGGTTTCAAAATATAGTTGGTTTGTCAACGTAGCTAGTTGCAATAAGGTCGTGTATAAGTGCCGTGAGAATGCATCGATATGTTAGCAAATACTTAAGAAATCATGTCGTTCTATATACGGAAGAAAAGAAAAAGAGGAAAGAACTTACGACACCAAGAATGGTGGTGGAGAGTATGTATAGGCGAGTATGGTAACCAAAAGAACCCGATATGTTTTCCAAAGTAAACCCGACTATCTTGCTTCTAAACCCTTATGCTCGTTACCTTAGTTTTTCCTTTGAGTGTTTGGGAGTTTTAATGAGGGTGCGGAAAGGTAGGAGTGTCGACTTGAGCTAGAGCCAACCAAGGGAAAACCAACTTCAAATTGTTATATCTTGCATACACTTAGAGGTTTTGAATGAAATCTTTGTAAGTGAAATGTGGAATGAGCTAAGGCTCGTTGGTTTTAAGAAGCAAAGAGGAGAAAGTCTTTTGGTTAATGACCAAAGGTTATTGTAGACCTAGATACATGCAAAGTTGATTCTTCTACTACCTAGGAGGTATCAAATAAACAAGCAAATGGTTTGGTTCTTTCTTGGTGGTATCTGGTGATGCAAGGACAAGAGAAGAGATGAAGTGAGTTGGTGCATGGAAACATGCTTCCCATAAGTCAACTATTCTAGATACATGTTGGACATTGGGTTTATTTCTTAAATTATGTTCCAAGTCATTTCATTTGCATGGTTTTGGGAAGAGATGGGGCACTTGTGGGTATTCGGTTATAGGAAGAAAAGAAGAAAAATGACCTCAAATTTTCGTTATGTATATCGTGTCCCATTTGAGCTTAAATGTGAGTCACGGTGTCCGGTTTGATGTTTTTGACCGACGATAATATATAATTTAGTATGTTTTTATAAAGGTAACTAAAATATAAAAGTAAAATATTAATTCCAACTTGTAGAAATATTTATTTGACTTTAGCCATAATTATTTTAGTGTCGATGCAGCGTGCGGCTCGTAAGACAAGAAAATTTCTTGTGAGGCCGATTTTAGTTATCGGTAAATATCGGGCATGATTAGATGAGACTACTCGGAGTTGCATAAATTTTTATGCAATAAAATGAAGCGTACATGCTAAAATGCTCAAATAAGTTTTGATAAACAATCTAGTTTATTAATCTGAAGGTTGATGATAGTGAAATTTTACAGTGGCTACAACTCTCAAATCTCTCAACTATTCTAAGTATCAATTTCGGGTGATCACTCGATTGCAGGTCATAGCATGTATTCTATCATAAGCTTGGCGGTTACACAAATCTCCACCACTAAAGTTAAGGGCTAAACAATTCCGAAGGCAATATGGGTAGACACGACAAAGGTTAAGGGTGACTCGTCATTACTAACATGTCACGGCGAAGTGGACAAAATCAATGATACATGACCAAATCCATGGCCAAGACACCAAAGATTGCTCGTTGCATCACCTAGACACGCTTCATGACTAACGGGTAGGATAAGACATGGGATATAATTTGTGTAAAATAAAAAACAAGCGGTAGTCTAAATCTATAACCAAGTCATCACCACTTATCGTCCACGAAAGTTCAAGCTTAGAAGCCAAGAAACCGGATCATGAAATGCAAGGTAGATGTGTCATTAGAGGGCGTCGTGATGGGCACACTACTTTTTCTCCAACTGCTGGCATAACTACCAACTCCAATCTTCAAATGTGATCGAGGTGGCCTCCTCGATACTAAATCAATAAAGCTCATACTACGATTTATAACATCGCACTTTACAATAACATAATAACAACTTTTTTTTTTTTTGAATCACATTTTTTTCACATAACAATCAATACTAACATAATATCCCCCACTTGAGATGAACAACGGGAATTCGGGGGGTCTTCAATGATCTTCAGAAATGTTGTCGATGAAAGCGTGATCTCCGAACCTTTCCACTCGAACCTTGAACTTAGGCAAATGATGACTTCCCAATTACAAATAAAGACTACAGGGTAAGCTAAGGTGTATAGGTGTATCGAAACAATATATTGGGTGAACAAAATGAAAGGAATGGCTCAGAAGGGTGTATCTAGGGGTATCTTGCACTAAAGATGAGTGCAACAAATAGGGTTTCACATGGGGGTCGAAAAGTCGAGGTGACTAATCGATAGACTCACAATGGTAGGCTGTTTGGGTGATAATCCTATAATATTGCCTTCTATAACTGAAAAGTCCAAATACATCGATAACTTAACATACCTCGTATATGGTCTCGAAATGATGCAAAGGCCAAGTTCTAAAGTTTACAAGCTACCAGCACACTCATAATTTGGTGGATTTGGGGTAAAATATTTGAAACGGATAAGGCTAATCTCACCATATAATATCGGGGGTTGCATGTGCTCATTAAGGTCTAATCTAGTTAGGTTAGGAAAAACATGTCAAAATTTTAAAAATGGCATAATTTTTCAAAATAAACTAGAAAAATGAGGGCGAAATAAGTTCAAGAGATAATTCTACTCCGTCCTCCACTTGAATTGTACAAAGTCCCTTTTACTAGGCATTAAATAAAGGTGAAGAGAAAGGTAGAATTAGGCGAGAACTTCCTAAATTTGCTCCATAAAGAAGAAGGCCCACGAAAAAGAGGCGTGCCTTGATAAGCATCATGAACAAACTTCAATCCACGAAATCACAATACCGACAAGCATAATTCTAAAAATAAAAATGAAAATGAAAAACAAACCTAACTCACTTTCGTAGGAATCACGGTTGCGTTTAGCGAATGCTACAAGTCTTTTGAACCACTTGGTGTCCAAGCTGACGAGTGAAGTCTCGTGAGGGTTCTGAGGAACACACCACAAAGTTCATTTAAAACTTATACAAGGTTGATGTGTTTTAAAATGAAAGAATTAAGCAGAGGAAAGTTACGTCACTCTTTTGAGGAGTTACGCCGTAATCGCAAAACTGGAATGAGTCAGCAAAGCGAGTGGTTCTGACATAACCATCGAGATGGTATTATGTTGTAATTGGTGATGCGTCAAGAATTGCTTGCTAAAATTTTGGTTCTGACTTAATCACCAAGATGAGTTCTGCGTAACTCTGTCTGAATCGACAAGCTGATGACAATTACTTCTCATTTCCTGCAAAATAGATCGAAAACACAAAACCCAATGAAAAGGAAATAAAATAAAATAAATGGATAATTTGGGTTGTCTCCCGAAAGAGCACTTTTCTTTATTTACGAGTCTTTAAGTTAGACTCGAGCAGCAGGGGCTTCTATGGGGCCTTTGGACTTCCGACCTCTTCCATGTCTTTCATTAAGTTGCCTAACCCACCCGACATTTGTGGCAGTGCGGAGATATTCTTTGGTTTCAATTTTCGGATCTTGCAAAATTTTTCTTGAGCCCCAAATGGTATCAGCGTAAACTCAAATTTTCGGCTATAATAGGTGGTGGCCTCTTAAATGGGATGCCAAGAAGCTTGCATCTTCTTTTCTCGTGTACTTCATCATCGGGTCAATGAAACCGTCTTGAATCGAAATCATCATCGGAATCGGTATCTTTAAGTTGATTGAGTATTTGCTTGCATTCTTCATTTTCTACTTTAGACGAGCCCTTGGTGTCATCATCTTACGGTTTTTCATTAGGAACTTCGTTGTTAGGTTGATCTTTACTCATACACCCATTCCAGATTTTCTTTTTAGTTAACGCGTCAATTATCGGCCAAGGCAATTACGTTCTTCGTAATCATTAGTTGAAGTCCAAAGGAATTCGTCTTCCCGACTCTCTCAATCTTGCTTCCTCCATCACATTCATACTCAAAGGGTTGCAAGAAGACCAAACTTTTCCTGTATTGGTTTTAATTTGTTCACACCAATGATTTTGAAATCCTTCGTCACTATCATCTTGGAAGGAATATCATCGAGGGCTTAATGGTTTTCCTCGAAGAATATGTTTCTCATATTTGAGTTCCGTTACGAACAAAGTGAATTAATTATCGCGTCCCGAATCTTATCGAATACCAATCACCGAATGATAGATTTCCAAAATCAACGTCGTGCCTTCCAGTTCGTGTGGGCATATCCAAACTTCGTTATTCTCATTACCTCCTCCATTGAAATAATCACGAAAAGGATTGCACGTTGTGGCGTGAGTAATCTCATCTTCCATGATGAGTAAGGGTTTCTTGATAATGCTTAATGGGTGGTCCTTCCACTTCGTTGTCGAGAACTTGGCTAACCTTTCTTCGCCGTTTAGTGTAGTCCATGTAGAAAACTAGAAGGGGTTGAATAGTTTACCAATTTAAAACTTTGTTTTGAAACTTATTGAAAGATCAATTGATATTGATCTTGGATATATTGATGAAATATGCAAGCAATATGTAAAGAGTAAATAAGGAAAGAAATGATCAAACCACAACAAGTTGTTTATAGTGGTTCGGTCTACAAGGACTCTTTTTCCTTGCCCTACTCCACTCGAGTCTCACACTCGAGTTTAACTTCACTAGTCAACAAGCTCCTTTCACCGGCGGAGAAAACCTTTACACTTCGCTTACACTATTTCCGACACTAAGCTAGATGTCGAGTTCTTTCCAAGGTACAACTACTCCCACACACAATGTATTTTGAGGACTAAAATACTAACCACTCACACTCACAAGATTATGATGGTTTGATACAACAATGAAGTATGAATAAACACTAGATCATACAAAAGAGATCACTAATATGATATAAAACTGAGTTAGAAAGGTTAGAGAGAAGAAATGTATGAGAGTATGATAGAAAGGGATGAAAAACTACTTGGTTTGGCTTTGCTATTTATAGCCAAAATGGATGAGGGCGTCCACGGACCACAAAACCCTCAAAGGGTTCCGCCGTGTACCATTTGGTACCGTGGGTCTGCGACAAGATATCAAAATCTTTGCTAAAGTCAACTATATCTAAGTGAAATTGTGCAAGATATGAAGAGTACAAATCCACACAAAATATCTAATGAAATCTTCCAATGATTTCCATGATGCATCACATGATGTCATATGTTGTATTTCTATTTTTAGAAATATGCAAGTACTTAAGTAGTGTTTGGTTTTAAGAACCTAACTCATTCTAAAAACTACTATCATACATAATGATTAGAGTCATATCAAGATGTCACTAATCATAAATGTAAATGCTTAAATGATGAATATATTGTTTGAAAAGGCTTGTTATAATATCTATTAAACTTGACAAGCTTTAAGCTTTTATACAAAATAAATTTACTTTTGTCTTTAACAAAACTTAGGTAAAGATCAAAAATATAAATAACGTTTAATGACGATATTTGTATTATGATCCACTTGTATCATCATCTTTTATCCTTTCTTTATCAACACCACCATCGCAGTTTTTCGAGGATCACACGAGGCCCACAAGTAGCATTCTTCATTGTCAATTGCAATACTCTTACACCAATGACTTCTCCTTTTAGGGATGTCGTCCTTGGTGCGTGTCTTTAGCTTGAATTGGTTCTGTAGTAACTACGAGGTGTGATTACGTAACTCACTTTCATCATCGATGTCGGACTCATCATAGTACTTGTTGTTATCGAGAGAATACGACCTTACATATAGTGGATTTGCTCTTTTGTTCTTCGTTTATTCTTTGTACCTCGTCGCCAAGCTTTCCAATTAAAGTTTCCAAGTTTTTAAGTGATATGTCATGGGAACAGAGGCTCTTGTTTGTATTATCTTGGAAATTTTTAAGCCATTCCTCTTGTTCCTTTTGCCTCTTGGTAGTGTCCACAAGGTACTTGTTAATAATTTCCTCGAGGTTAGCTCTTCTCTCATTATGCTCATAATACGGTGGGGTCCTCCACGAAACCTATTACGATTATCCCGTAGAAAGGCCTATTATCTCCATATTTAGCTTCCTCGATCGTATCTTCCTTGTCAAATTTAGGGCGTTTTTAGTCAAATGTCCCCACCACAGTGTTCGTAGCCGACTTGGATGGCATGAGCGGTTTCTCCGACCTTCACCATATCTCGATCGAGATTTTCAATTTTACTAGCGATTCTTTAAAGTCCGTCAAAACTTCCGCCTTGGTTCCTTTTACTTCCTCCGTCGTGCCATTTTGAGAGTGATCCGCCATTTTTGAATGGCTTCAATAGTAAGAGTAGGAGTCATGTTCGGGATAGGTCCTTGATAGTCCAACATTTGCCTTGTAGTTACGTTAATTCTTTTGTAGAAAATATTGACCTTTTCGGTTTTCGGATCATTGGTAGGACACTTGTAAAGAAGATCGTTGTATCATCCCAAGCTTGATACATCGTTTTGTCGTCTTCTTGTTTGAAATTATGGATCTCCAAAAGCTGGCTAGAGATCTTCGATGGTGGACGATATCTCGAATAAAGTGTTTCTTTAGTAGCGCCCAGTATTAATTGCCCGGTGGCAATCTTTCAACCCATCTTCTGGCGGCTCCAGTGGGTCATAGAAATACCCTTAGCATAATAGCATCATCGACACGCCCAAATGTTGAAAAAGCTTGGGATGTATAGGACATTTTCAACGTGATCATATGCATCTTCGTCCTGCTTTCACGAAAAAGGGTTAGCGAAGCTCCCTCATAAATTGGTCTTTGATTTCAAACGGACATCCGCCCAATTACCGGTCTTACGAGACCCGCCCTTGTTACGCTCTTGTCAGCGCCAAGTATTCCTCAAGAGTGAGGTCATCGATGTTAACAACTTCCATGGTACCGAAAACTTGAAATATGATCATGAGAAAAGTTTAAAACAATTTAAAGACTTAATATCAATCCTAATATAACTCCCGGAGCGGCGCCAAAAACTTGATGCGGGTTTCTTGACTGTGTCTTAGTATTTATAGTGTCTCGCTATACCTATGGTCTACCTAGTGCACTAGCAGGCGGTGTACCCGTTCGTGTGTAGTATAGTAAACGGTAAAGCCGAGGTCGTCCCAAGAGTTATGTGTATTGGATTATTACTAAGTCTAATTGTCACGAGAATAATAATGGTTTCGATAGGATTTAATTAATTAAACTACTAATGCGATGTAAAATAAATAAAAGCGAGATAAATGGTAAAGGAAATCAATAGAGAAGTGGTGCTAACCTAGTTAATTATCCTAGCTAGTTATGTCTCGTCTACTTACTTCCAATTACTTGGTGGGGTCGAATTCGAGAGGACAGACATTTGGTCAATTCGCCTAACCTATCGGCAAAGATACCACCACGGAGAAATCAGGCGCACCGTCATAAGTCCTGTTGTTCCCGGTCCCCTAAGCCTAGTTATTAAGTACCGCTACATGCTAGATTCATAATAGTGAGTGCCCGACCGTTAGTAACTTAGAAACTACACCTCCCAATTCTTAAGTTCATCCAAACGATAGGTGATCAGTTGGTCAAATCGCACAAGTAGAAAGGGTCGTCAGTTGGTCATATATTACCCTTCCCGTCTTAGTTCGCTCACCTAGGGTCAGTTGGTCATATCTCCTAGGCAATTGGCTACTACCGCCATTCAAAACTACTGAACCAAGGGTGATTACCAATGAACTATGCACGCATACACTTAGAAATAATTGTACGGAAGTGAAGGTAAACGCATAAACAAAACAATTAAGGAATCATAACTAGGCTAGCACCAAAAGGTGCTTAGCCACTCATATTAATCATGCAAATCAATTCAATATTCAAAGGTACGAAATACATGAATTGAAAGTAAAGAAATATAAACGCTAATGCTTATAGTAATGGAGTGACTTCTCCCTTGGAAACTTGACTCAGTATGCTCCTCTAGACCGCCTTAGCTTTTTCCCACGTTCTCGAGTGTTGTGTGTTGAATGGAATGATTAGAAATCTTGGAATTAGTAGGTATTTATAGGCTAGATCGGGTTCTGGCGTAACCCATATAGGAGTTACCGTAACCTTCTATTTCTTCGTAAAATGCACTAGATCTGCTGGTTACAACAGTAACCTAATGAGTGGTTACTCCATAGTCTTCATTAAACTCGGTTACGTCGTAAGAGATGCGGTGAATTCGGCGTGAAATGTCGTCGCGTGGAACCTCTTTTGACCTAATGTAGTTACGTCGTAACCTTTGGGAGGAGTTCTGTAAACCTTCCGATAAGTTGGCATCTTGAGTCACGCAAATAGTTACGGCGTAATGTGAGAGATGAGTTCTGTTGTAACTTCTTCAAAATAACATAATGTGATAAATCTTTAGATATGTTTCCAGTTCCACATCTCTTTAGCTCCAATGCTCGTAATTTACCTGAAAGTGGAAAATAATGGAAAACAAGCGTAAATCCATATAAATGATATAAATAACAAGCATTATCAGAGGAAATTGACACTTAATATTCACGACTATTTGATGTTATCACCTGCCTGCCAAGCTGATTGCCTTACTTACGACTTGTTGAAGTCATCGTTGATAAGATATGTGTTTATTACTGCCAATGTAACCTCGCTATTAGCTATGATTACTTTAATTATATGTATGTTTACGTACCACCGTGTTACACCTTCTCCCCCACATAAATGAAACGTTTATTCAGTCTTTCATAACAAATTTTAAAAGCATTAGGACATGTTACTAGTATAACTAAGCTAAGGTTTGCAAGATTCATTGAACCTCGGGTGAATATAGATTGATCACCTACATTCAACCAGGGACAGTGGGACATAGCCTGATCACCTATGTCCGACTCAGAGGTGAATGTTGCAATACTGAAAGTAGTTATGATAGTGTTATGTCCAGTTGACCTCCTGATTGACTTCCGAAAAGGGTGAAATTTTCATGTGTGTTTATCATAAGAGTTATAAAGGTTTACTTTTACACATCACACACTGACGTCACAACATTTCCTCACTACGATACTTTTTCTCCTAAGTGGAACGCCTTTCTCATTGCAATAACTACACTCTCTAAACTGACCATTTTACACTACTACCTTACACCTCTGCGTCTACATCTTACTAGCAACGTGCATGGAGATTTACTTGGCAGATGATGTACACTACCACTTCACGCAAGGACACCACTGTGATCCATATTGAAATGGACCACTTTACACCACCACTGGCGCCCTCGTGCCTACGTTATGTATGAGATTTGCTTAGCGGATAATACATAACCGAGAAATGTTACATGATGAGAATTAATGATTATATTTACCATTTAGTTAGGCATTAAGATTTTCTTAGCGATTATCGCGACTAACTAAATGTTATTTACCGCATGACATTACTCTATGTTTAGATTATATTTTTTGGGTGCTACAATACCATGTTTTCATTTCTCATCCCATCGACTTATCGTCTTCATTCTTTGGATAATTAAACCTCTATTCTTGGGTCATTGTAACCCGTGTCTCCCTCATTCGACCCTATTATCATTCTCTCGACGTTGAGATCGAGGTCGTCTTGTCATCGTGTTCAAACATGTTTTCATTTACAAACACTTTGAGAGATTTTCAAGAAAATGGTTTATGGCAACATAGGTTAGTCATGGAGTTATAAGGTGACTAAGGTTAGGAATAACTGATCTATGATCCGCCAGAGTCGGAGGATCTACCCAGGACATCAAAAATAGTTAGAATTTAGAAGTCCTTAGGTATGATTATAAAAAGGAGAAAATGAGAAGCGGAGAAAGAAGGAGTTGAAGAATTAAAAAAAGCAAAAGGGTGAAAAGAAATAGCCCTCCAATTATTCAACTTAGAGAATACAGGGTTCAATTCATATACTCTTTGGTTGTCACTAGATGACACGGTATTGAAGATTAAAGTCGTGGACCCGATGACGCAACCTATTTGCCACTCGAGTTTCTTTCATGAGCTTGTTTCATTCTCACATGGAACCCTCGTAAACTATCGGCTTTCTCTTAGAGATTCTTTGGTATTGAAGGAGACCCTCTCCTAGTCTCCGCTGGGAAAACAAAAGCACTATTGAGTCTAGAGCCACGAGATTCATCAAAAGATCTCTTAGGAACACTTGACATTTTATCACTTGTCGTTCAACAATATGAACTTCGGTGGTACATTATCGAGTCCTACTGCAGATCTTAGCAATCATCGAGAACATTTATAGAGGTTACATGGTGTGATCCTCGGTGATTGAATGGAAACTCCGCCGGTCAACATCAGCGGACCACGGCAGTCGCTTGAAACTCCCGTGGATTACGCTTAGTGGTCTCAAGCGGTCGATCGTGGTGATGCTTGATTGTACCTCGGACTCATCTGACCGTAGATGTACCCGGTACATCGTGTTATCTCACTTGTGGGACTCGGTTCGAGGACGGCCTTTGTGAAATTAGAGTTGTGTTTTCACACTATGATGTTAACACTCGAAATTCAACTTGTAAGTCTTGGGAATCCGCTTATTACTAACCTTTCTTATGTTTACTTCTTATGGAAGCTCGGAAGCGGATGATGATTCTTCATATGCTCATGCCAAAATCATCACTAATGGAAGTTCTCTCAAAAGGCAACACAAAAGTCGAATGATTCTCGTCGAATCAAAGAATCTACAAAGTTTAAAGACTTAAAGAACTTCATCGATCTTGAATTCCAACGTCAAATAGTGTGTGCATGTTGAAGAATGGCGATGGAACACTAAAGGGTGAGACTGAGGCGGAGACTTGATGCGGAACAACAACATACTATCACTACCATCACAAAGAACAATGATCAAAGAACAAAGATAAAGATGGCGTGGCGAACTGTTAAAGAAAACAATTTCTACTGCGGGTTCAAATCAAGGCAATTCTTCTACAAGAAAGAAGAATGTCGAGAAGGCGTCAAAGCTACTATTACATCACCTTCACAAATCGGCATTCATTCATCACCAACACTTGAGGGGAGATTGTTGGAATCACTCCTAAACCTTAATTCAAGTGTTAGTAATTCATATGTAATAGTTAGCTTAATATGGCCTTTATGTTAGTAATTAGGCTTATGTAGAAGGCCCGTAAGCACAAACCCATAAGGAAAAGGATGGGAACTAGGAGTTGCCAGCTTCCACCCATAAATACTTTTTGTAACCTTCACGAAGGTTGGTTGTTCAATTACTTCCTTTCATACTCTCACGTAACCTTTCTCATATCATACGATTGTGTTTGTTTGTGTGTTGTTCAACCGATCTCTTCTTCATCTTATTTCTACATATTGATGCTTTGTACATATATGGTGAGCCTACTTGATGCTGACCGGTAAAGAGTCGTGCAAGTTTCTAAAAGGTGTAGATTGGCGAATACCCGATTTGAGTGTTTTTGGTCAATTTCATCACCCCACAAGGAATAGTTTAAACAAACTTGGTAGGGCCTTGTTCTCAAACTCTTGAGCTCTTATACATGTAAGGTATGATTAAGTTTTAAGAAAAATACATATATTGACATAACTGAAATGACTTATTAATAAACTTTTTTCTCTTTTCCAATTTAGGCACTTATTTTGCGCTCAGAAATACATGAGACCAAGCTGTGAAATACACTTGGGCGTGCTACAACGACAACAACCAAAAATTAATTATTTTCTTTAATAACCAACAACCATTTCATGAGCGAGGCTTCACAAAATGCATGTTTGGCCTGATAACGATAATTCTACTTGTGGTTCAACGTCGTTATTTTTTAATATATTCGCAGTTGAGATCGATATAAGCACGTATTTGTCGTGAAACAAATGAGCCGTCATAACTTCGTTTTTATCTAAATTAATCAAAATCATTTTCACTATTTTTTAAAAAAACATATCTTACAAAGCGGTAAATGATCAAAAAATCACCAATCGTGACGAAATTCATTATCTTTCTAGATATGCACTTTCATATTTTTAAAACATTTTTTCAAATTAAAATCCGAAAAAAATTATATATGATTTTCTGAATCATATATGATTTAAAATCATGTATGATTCGATTTTTGATCATATATGATTTTTATCATGATTCTCAAAAATCATATGTGATTAGTAAATAAATATATGATTTTCACAAATCATATATGATTTTGTTGACCGAAATTTTGAAAAAAAAATTAAAATATATAGTAGTGCATATCTATAGAAAGATAATTTAATTCGTCATGATAATATTTATCGGCGTAACGATTAACGGTTTGCGAGATATTTAATTTTTAAATAAATTGAAAGTTTATCATAATAAAAAAGAATAATTTATTGATTGGATGCATGATAAATTTTGGTTATATTGAGCTTTCTTTCAGCAATTGTGAAAGCATTGATATTGACTGGTTCTTTTACTACTTCATTTCAAGTATCACCTCATAGGATCATTACAAGCATATCATTACAAGGTTCTATTTCATGATGAAAAAAGAAAAGAAAAAACTATATATATTTATAGAAAAAGATCAATATAGATCTCATATTGATCTATTTCATGTAAAAAACACTATATATTTATAGAGAAAAGATCAATATAGATCTTATATTTGCCATTGATCCAATAAATCAATCGTGTCAATTCATTCTTTTATAAAAAAAAATAAAAAAACTTTTCCTTTTTAAAAAATTAAATATCTATGCGTTTAATCGGTATCACGAAAAAAAAATATCATATCATCGCTAATTAAATAATATATCTAGATATGCACACATATCTTTCATTATTTTTTATCATAATTTCCGTTAAAAAATCACATGTGTTTTAAATCACATGACTTTTAGAAATCACATGTGACTTTTGCTCGTGGGAATTTTGAAAAAAATCGTCGAAAATATATAAGTTCATATCTATAGAGAAAATTTAATTTAAATCATGGGTGTGTATTTTTCGTAGCTTGAAGATTCCGTTTGCAAGATATGTTTGTTTTAAACAAAAGTGAAAATATTTTTTATTAATTTTGATGAAAATAAATGATTAATATTAGTTTAGTGAATTTATGGTAAATATGAGATCTATGATCTCAACTCTATATTTATATAATATGATATACGACATCTTAAACCATTATTTTGGATTTTTAAAAATATCTTTTTTATCAACACGTTATAAAACATTTTTTGGATTTTTAAAACATATCTTTTCTATCAACACGTTATCTCGGCAAAAGTTCAATATAGATCTCGAATTCTGTGGATCAATGAATCAATTATAGACATTCATATTTTAATCCAAAAAAAAATTTCACCTTTTTCAAAAATTATATATATGAAACGTTAATTGTTATGTGAAAAATCATACCATCACTGACGAGAATTAAATTATCTTTCATAGATATGCACTTCACATATTTTAACCATTTTTTTTCAAAATTTGGCCTAGAAAAATCATATGTGAAGTGCATATAAAATGATAGATTGTGAATTATATAGGGATGCGTAGAGTTAACTCTAAGGAATCTCGAGCCAAGGGAATTATGAAAATGGGGAAGAAGAATCTTTTGGGTTTTATGGTTTTGAAAAGTAGATATAACAACAAATCCAATTAAAACAATATCGAGGCAAAACAACGATGAACTTAAACCAATAATCACAAGATGAATGGCTTCTTTGTAAAGGTACACCACTTCAAGGACACAAAGGCAAGTTTTAATCTTTGGTTCGGGAACTTATTATGGCGTACCCCAGGTCTTGGAAGATGGAAGAAAGCCATACATTAGTGCAAATATTACGATATTTAATCTATACATTCTCATTTGTTTTGTTGATGACAAACAAGTAACTTGTAATACATAACGTAAAATGTATAAGTTACTTGTAGTTAGATCTTCTCTCTACAACTCTCGACACTCGAGTCCTTGTGTCTTTAACTACACGAGGTTCGTACATGTTTGTTATGTTGCATTATGATGTAAAATGGTAAAGAACTCACAACAACATGCAATTACACCCGATGACCCACTCCTGTATTTTATTTATCAAGAGCTATAGTAGATAAGTCCCCGATCGGTGCTTACCAAGCAGATACAAAGACAAGTGTGATCTCCTTGAGGAAGGACACCACAAGAACCTCACTTACAAACATCACACTTTATACTAACACTTAAAACATTATACAACAAAATACACCTCTTCCCCCTTTGACATGGCGTGACCTTTACATTTATGTCATCAAATTGGTTTTCTCTTCTTACAACATAATGATTTTATGACTAGGCTAATTTCTTTTATACTAGATATTATTTCACTTAACACATACATAACACTTTTCTAAGGTGTAAACTAGATCAAACCCTTTGAAACCCAAAAAATTCTTCTTAAAGCTTCAATATGAGATAAGCGAAGCAGGGTCTAAATATTGAAAAATAGTAAAGGGAACTCCCAACACCGATTTGACAAGGGTTGCCCTTCCACAATAGAGAGGAGGTTGCTTTTCCGTCGCGAGCCTTTTTGATATTGATTATGATAAGTTTTCTTAATAGTCACCTTGCGCTCAAAGAAGGAAACTTACGAGCACCAAAGGACCCGGTCTCCTCATCTCATCATCATCAGTTCATCTTCTCACTCCTCACCACCACCATCAAAAGATCAACCAAATCAACATCCAATCGGTGAAGAAGCCAGCGCCTCTTGGATTTATCATGCAAAGACGAATCGTTAAAATCGGCGAGGTGCTACTAGACGACCTATTGCTCCTACACTTGAGGCATGATTAGACCATCAGCGAGCGAGATAATAAGTACCTTTCTATCTAATGTAATCTTTATCCCTTATTAACTCCACGATAGTCACAACCATCAACACTCTGGCGCGTTCCAACGATGTATGATGGCCATTTTCACGACATGATCGGGAACAATGGAAGTGTTTATGGATGACTTCTCGGTCATTGAGACTCGTTTCAAATGTCTCTCCCATTACTTTTGATTCCTCGATCTTTTAAGGCGGATGTGGGTGCGACTGTGAAGCAAATCATCGGCCATTTGGTTCAAGCGATTCCCTGATGCTCCGTATCTTTCTTAGATGGTGATAGTGAGGTTCTAATAGTGGTCCCTTCTCTGAGTAAGGTGGCTATGAAGCGTTGGTGTGGGTTGTCTAGTACTCTTGGTTTTGTAAGGTTCACTTGGTAGGTTCAAATCTAAGAAGCTTGGTAGGTTCAAAGTTCACTTGGTCCCTTGGGACCTAGAGGATTATTACCAAATCAAATCTAAAATCGGTATAACCATTAAGCGTGCAGGCGAGATATTATCTGAATATAATGAAAATGTATGATAATGAACTTACATTAGTCCTTAGCCACTATGGCTTGTAAACATACAAAGAACCGATTAAAACCGATCGTGCATGCAAACTCATATGACATCCATACCACTTGTACCTTTTGGAAAATAAAGTTTATCGTCGAAATATATGTTTATGACCTCTTGTCAAGTTACAAAATACTTTATCGGTATTTATCGGAAATGATATCCTCGATAATCATTTAGTGGTTTATTATGAACTTATAACTTTTACGTAAAATAATGTCATTTGACAATTTGGAAAGTGACTAAATGGCCTCGAAAAACTAGTCGTTAAATGGTGCATGATTAGTTGTGAGTAGTGGTGAAAAACAATATCAGCGATATCAAAATATCCGTAAAATTCGACAAATCGACCCTTTAAGAAAAAGTCACGTGCGAACCTCACGGTGTGATAAAAGTGATACGGGAAGTGATTTCCCGGGTCGTGTCCCAACGAGGTGTGAAATTGGCCGGGATCGTTGAGTTTTGTGATAAGGACTTGAATGGTTAAAGAATTTTGGATTTGATTACACTACAAATTAAAGAGCGGAAATGAAAATAAAGCATGTAAAACAAAGAAAACACTAAATAAACTACGACTAAGCCTGAAACAATAAAACAACGCTAAATTACATCCTAAGGTGCTAAAATGCAAAAAAGCAAGGAACACAGGAGCCATAAGCGTAAAACTTTTGCAATTTAAGGCTACAGGTGTGAAATCAATTTTCCTCGTTTAACGACTAAAAATAATTTTAGGAAAAGCGGGTATTTTTCGACTTTTAAATTATTTATTATGATTTAAAACTAAATTAATCTAATTTAATTATAAAAATACTAAATGATTTTGGAAAAATCGAAAATTTCACTAAAAATACTATGAAGCCTACTGGCTTTGGGAAAAATAAAAAAGTTGGGTACTACTTTATGAAATAAGTTTGCTAAAAAGCTAATAAGCTAACAAGCTTTAAAAATGGTAGTTAAATATTAAGTTGTGCAATTAATGGTGATCAAAGACCCTAGGCGGTTGGTTTAAGTGGTGTGGTGTTGTGGGTGTGCGAGGTCGGTGAATCCACTTTAAACTATTTTTTTTTTTTTGAAATTTTCTTTTGAAACTTAATAATAAGATGAAAATGAGAACTTTTGAAGACACTTTTTATCAAAACTTGGAATAAGCGGTTTCTCATTGCTTATTTACAACAATTCAACGGTAGCATGTGATTTTAGAAAAGCAAATGAACCATGAATAAGTACAAGGAAATGAAATAAGCACTCATACACTATGCTAAATCTAAAATAAGCTATAAGAGACTAGAAAGCAATCTAGATATAGGGATAGAAGCGGTTTATGGGACTTCCTAAGCTAAAAGAAATGAGCCTTCAAGGATATGACAAGCTACTCTAACTAGCTAAATAAGCATTAATAAGCAAGAGTTAAGCTAAAAAAACTAACTAACCTAATCTATGGGACTAATAAGCACTAGAGATACCTAAAATAAGCTAAGTGGGACAACTAAAATAAGCTAAAACTAAAAAAATCATTTGCTGATATGATAATTTGTGAAACGATTGGGTTTGGGACAAAGTTTAAAGCAATTTTAAAACTACAACTAAACTAAGTACAAATAAGCTATTGAAATTTGAAGATGGGTATGTTGGGATGTGAGAAAAGCACTGGACAAAATTTTGACCACAAATAAGCTAGGAAAAGTGTGTTGACTATGGGCTGTTTGTTTGGTGACAGGAAAAGTGAAAGTGATTTTTTTTTTTTTTTTTTTCAAACCAAACTTGCAACACTTGTAATCTAAACTAAACACACTTTAAAACTTGCTCAAACCTTTAAACCACTTTGACTTTGAGAGTCAAGTGGGTAACGATTTTAGACCAAAATAAGCTTAAACCAAACACCCTGTTGGGGTATTAACTGGAAAAGCGATTTTTCAAACTAAACTTGGATTTCTCTTTTGTAAAACTACCTTAGAACTTATATTGCAACTTAAAACAATTAACAATAAGTAAAGAACAAATAAGCACAAGACAGGTTTAAAAAGAACTTTCATTAATTTAAAAACAAGTTACAATGGAAATAAAACTAAAAGCTATTATAAAAGCGAAACTACTACTAAATCCTAATGCCAAACTTGGCCAATAACTATATATACTACTCTAATAACTAGGTCTTGGAGTCTCTTTGTGTGTTTTTTTACGAGAAAAATGAGAGGAGTGAGCATTTGCTTTCTTGAGAGTCATCTCCATCGTCCATCCAACTTCATTCATTTTCAATCCAAGCCGTCGAACTTTGGTATCAATGTGGGTTTGTGGGATTGCCAGGTATCTCACCCATGTGGGTGTGTTGGGTTGGGGTGGGATCGGTGGGTAAAGAGTGGATTTGAGGTTGAGTGTTTGGGGAGAGGAAAAGGAGGTTAGGGTTTCTTGGGTGCGGAAAGCTAGGGTTTTGGGTGTTGGATGCCTTGGGCGGGAAACATTGGGAAGACAGGGGGATGTGGGTGGGTTGTTTATTCATTTGACCGGTCAAGGGTGAAAGGGTTGTTATAGTTTGGGTTTGTTTTATTTTTGGGCCAAGATAATGGATTAGGTATAAACTTAGGATCCATAATACTTTAGGGGCGAATCTGCCAAAGCGAAAATTGGGGACCAATCAAGTACTTTCGAAAAGTGTAATCCAAGGTCCAACATTGACAATCTCCAACATTCAAGGGACCAAATCGTCATTTTAGAAACTCAGGGGACTAAGCGTGTAATTTTCAAAATTTATCAAATGACCAATTTGAGTAAGTTACAAAGGACGAAAAATGTTTATTTTCAATTTAAAAATCCAGGTGAATTCATCATTTTTAAATTCGAGGACTAAAGTTGCCATTTTTAAAGTTGGGGGCCGAAAGCGCCATTTATGCAAACTTTATTTTTCATTTGTTTTGCATCTGAAACATATAAAACGATTTTGAGATATTTTGGTATTTTGATGCTTTTGAGTGTTTTTAGATGTTTTGATTTCAGTTGACCAAAAGGATGAATAAGCCTCCTTGGTGCGCGTCGGCGTTAGGAAACAAACTCAAAGGTTTGGGGAGCTCATTTCATTATCTCAAAGTTTTAGTGTTTAAGTTTCCATTCTAGAGGTCTCGATCCGCGAGAAAAATATAGGTTAAGTATGGTACTTTAGTCGACATATAGTTTAAAGATGGTTTTACAAAGTTTAAGCAGTAATTAATTCATTACAACTCGCTAAACGATCCGGACATTTTGGAAAATATACTTGAACTTACTTTTGTGAAAGTCAACCTCAATCTCAAATAAGTGATAAATGATTAACTCCAAGTAATCACCTTGTGTCAATGTCCAACAATAGTCAATATCAACGTCTCGAGTCACGCTAAAAATATGAGCAAGTCTAATTGGGAATTGAACATGGCGTTCTCCTCGTTCTCATTGATTTTTGCGGGTAATTCGGTGAAAATGGATTACGGTTCAAAAGTTATAAATGTTCAAACTTTTGATGCAAAATGTCCAATCGGAGAAAATATATTAGTATACTTTGATACGAAGCTAAGGATATAGAAAAGCGTGAAAGCGGACTTATGTGATTAAATTACAGCGTTTACACAAAGTTGCGTAACTATATTATATAAGAAAAACTAATATATTTCTATTAGACAAACTTCTGGCGACAAATGGCGAAATAGCGATTCTTACATGAATCTGCGGGTCTTGGCGAATAGCCGAGTCTTACACGAATCTAATGGGTGCAGGTGACGTAGCGTTTCACTGGGTTTCATATACTTTAAAACATCGTTGGTTGTAACAAATTTATTTCCGCACAAGTTGATTTTCATTTGGGACCTATACTTTGTAAACTCGATTGTTTTATTAAATCAAATGATGTATTTTCCAAGCGAAATGTGTCAAAACAAATTCGGCAGCCTCTGAAAAACCTTCTGCATACAATATCCTAAAGCTGTTCTATTCAAAGATTTGGATAATTATTGTAATAATAATGCTTTTATGTCGTAGTAGGTACTTGAGGCTTTAGCCATAAGTCTAAGAAATTCCACCTCACTATCGTCACGACAAGGCCTTAAGGCTTTAGCCATAAGTCTAAGAACCTACCAAGTGAACTTTGAACCTACCAAGTGAACCATTTATTCAAGTAAGGTGGTCATAATCCTCTGGGTGGAATTAGCACAACTAGCTAATTCCTCAAAAACCATTTATTCCATCTACTTCCTCTAGGTGGCCACGTTCCCGATACCAGTGAGTCATGTTGTTATGGCGGTGGTGTTTCCTGGTAGTATTACCGGCGGTATTTCCTTGAAGGTGCTATGAAATCTTGCTAGTTACGTAAAGCTTCTTGCTAGTGTTTAGGAGGTTATTCGGGTTAACGAAAGAGATGAGCTTAGTGATGTTTTTACGGATGATGGTTGCATACGATGAACTTCATCCTTAAGTCACGTACCTCTTCTCGATTAATACGAGATGATTATATGATGAGGCATGTGTTATCCTAATAGGAAGTGAAGAGGCGTTTGAGTGTTTACGGTTGAAGGCTTTTCAAGCCAGTCGTGGAAGAATAAACTCAAACGTTCTCTTGGAAAACTTTGGTGAAGATATGCGCTAGGCGGTATTCGGTCCTGCAAAAAGGAGTTCCACCACATAGTGTCTACATATAAGAGATATGATTATTTGCAAACTTAACACCAGCGTTTATTATTACCTCTACTATAAATTAGAACACGCAACTTATCAAAGTTATGAAAAATATAAAAATCTCATGATTGATTTCGCGAGCCCGTACTCTTGGTGAATACTCAAGACCAAGCCACCTAGGCTATGGAACACCATTGAGCTTCCCGCCCAAGCCCAATGCGGCCCTACGATCGACACCATCCGGTTGGTGCAAAGCGGATGTGCATTCCATGGACTTCGTTCAGAAGATCCAAATCAACATATGAGGATTTCCTCAAAATTGTCGATTCCAGCGGATACATATACTTGAGATGGTGACTCTTTAACTCACGGATTTTCTAAATCCTAACAATCATTTAACAATAAGTGTTATGTACTACGTAGGTTATGGTCTTTGCAATAAGATTGGTTGTAGTCGTTTTTCAAATCAAATGGATGTTTGTAAAAACAAACATCATGAACCCTAATTTCAAGAATCACTCAATTCGTATTTCTGGGTGGTGTTAAATGATAAAAATGGTTTCAATGATGTTAGACAAGCGTTTTGACACACACATTTTAACCACACACCCAAATGAAGAGGTTGTGTTCATAGCTTACCGTAGAACACAACAATCTTCTATCTGGATCTTCAAGCGAAGATAACTTTTCCTTGTATCCACGAAGGTTTCCATCACGCAATTCCGGCAACCATCGGGAGGAGAAGTTGGTATTTCATCTTCCGTGATTGGATTACGAAGGTTGTGCTAAAGGCGAAGAAGAAGTAGTGTGGTGTGCGTCGGGGCTTTTTACCAACATGGATGCAATACCAAGTGAGTCATGTTGTTATGATGTTCCTAGACGACAACCATTGTGCTGAGACTGAGTAAGTAGATGTTGTGCACAACGGTCGAAAGGCATTTATTCCATCTCAAAACCATTTATTCCATCTCGGTTAGTGGTTACTCAAAACCACTTGATATGATCTAGAACAATCTGAAACACCACTACCAATACAAAACCATTTATTCCATCAAAACCATTTATTCCATCTCTGAAGTAACGTGGCCACTAGATCGTTCAACTTCCCTTTAAATCCACAAGTATATCATATTGATCCTTAACTTTTTTTAACAATCTAGCAAAATTCTATAACAATATAGAATATACACAGATCTTTTCTATCCTTATCAATACGAATACTAAACAATTATCCTAACGGTGGTGGTAATATTCATCTTGGCGGTGGTAATGAGTTTCCTTTGCTAGTGTAATCTTTAGATGTCAACCACAAGACTATCGGTGGTAACTTTTAGTATAATTGCCAACACGTTTACAAACAACATTACTCGGTCATGGAGTCATGATGGTGTCATATACATTTCTACATTCGGCTGATATGACATATAAGTCTCATTATTGACTACGATGGATTATAATCTCTCGGCAAAGATTAACTTTGTTACCAAAGTCGGCCGGATGTGCCAAAACAATTTATGCACACCACTTAATAGGGACCGGTGGCATGCTATCTATATATACTACATTTAATATATTTAGAACTTCCTATAAAAGGAAGTATTAAAAATATAAGCTCACATGTTACTATAATTAATAATTCATATAATTAAGAAAATAAGCATAATGTACAACACTTTAATGCACATAATTTTCGGACGTACAAGACAAAAGAAGCAGCGTACACCACTAATGCACATATTAAAACAAAACTCACATTAATGCTATTTAATATAGTCGATTAATTCACGGATCAATAAATACAATTAATACGATTATTAAACACCCCAACATAATAAATACAAATTATCAAGCATATTGTACAACCAAATTAAACACAATTCTATATTAAATGTCACTAATATAAATAATATTCAAGCGAGCAGGCAACATGGCAAATGGGCTTGAGGTCGAGCAGAGCGCGAGGCCAAGCAGGCTCGGCCCGAGGCAAGCAGGCCACGGAGCTAGCGAAATTAAATCCGTAAATTTATTGTCAAAAATAGCATAATAAACTAAAATACATGATTCACTCGAAAATTTATTTGATTGCCCAACGCCAGCCAGCGGTACCACATTTAATATCAATAATACAAATAATAGCACATTATACAAATATTAAAGCCCGAGCAGACAACGGGCAAAATGGTCTTGAGGAGAGCGGTAGCGGGCCAATGGGCTCGAGCGAGCAACACGGGCTAAATGAAATTCTTGATATCCGTAAATTTATTGTCAAAAGAATATAATAAACTAAAATACATGATTCAACGAAAAATTTATTTGAGTGCACTTCTAATATTAGTAAATGTTGAAAGCAAATATAAATTGCCTTCTAAAACAAATATGGTATAATTTAGCCTCTTAAATTAAACTTGTCAAGTTTTGTTTATGTCGACAACCTTACAAATGTTTCAACTTTGTTTGGGATATAAGGTGTGTTTGTTGAAACTAGCGATGTGATTAGCGGTAGCGATTTAATGTAAAAGTGTTTGATAGAATAGTTGTAGCTATAATTTTAAAGTGTAAAATGACGTAATGCTAAATACTAAATGCTTATTTAAAAGCATAAAGAAATGCTTTTATAATTTTATAAATGCTATATGCTTTATACCAACGAGCTTTTAATGTTAAATGCTAATTGCTTTAAAATGCTTTCAAAATTGTCTACCAAACATACCCGTAAACTATTAAATGAGCAACCTTTAATTCGATATTATATATACATGAGCTTTTCTATTGCTTTTCTATTTTTTAGATTTTACATAAATTAAACATCAATTTTGAAGAGAGGACATATGTATCTTTGCATAATCTCAAAATTGCATATATATCGAGGAAAACTCTAATTATATATATACTAGCCTATAAACCGTGATAAATCACGGGTAAATAATAAGTTGCATTTAAACCCAAACTTTCTAATTAATGACAAGTAGTTCCTTTGAGTTTCGCTTGAATTTGAAAAGAAGCTCTCGTATTTTAGTTTCTTGATCATGAATAAGTTCTAATTAAACCAATTAAAATATCATTTCTCAAGTTTTACTAGGCGGTAACCCATCAAACAAATTACAAAATGAATCTTTTCAAAAGTATTGCATTTATATGCTCAATCCCCATGAATAAGCTAGCATCGGGTTACAACAGGTTTGGTCAAATTCACGTAATTTAACCTTACATATGCCGTCAACATCATCATGAAAGGTTTTAATGGATATTTAAATAATAGTATGTCGGATTCGAACTCGAGACTTGGGATTGCACATTCGTATGAGAATTGATGTACATAATTAATATAAATAAGCGTTATTATTAATTATTAATCACTAAATAAAACATAACGATAGTTAAATAATTAACGAGGTTTGGTTAGCGATTAGTTAAATATTAACTAGAAGGACTAAGAATGAAATTAGATGTCGGAAAGTTCTAGAATCCCTTGGGATGAATATGGCCGATCGGTGGGGTTTCCAACCCAATCCCTCTAACTTGGTCACGAAGATAAGTTACCTATAAATACAATTCATTGTATTCATTCATAACCTAATCTTGGATCACCAATAACCTAATTTCTTCTCCTCTCCTCTCCTCTTTGTGGCCGGTCGAATACCTAACCAGGGTGTTTCGATTTTGTCTTAGCTCAAAGATAAAGTGTTTGGTTTATTAGTGATTCAAACTAGGAACTTTCCCATCAAATCGCTATTAATGCTGCGTGTGTGCAAACAGTAAGCTACTTGAGCTTGTATTCCTTGGTGGTCGATTATTTGGGTTGGACGATGTATAAACCCTAGTTTAGGGTTTTGGGTTTTACTTGATCATAATCGTTTGATTGCTTGAATTGCTAAAAGATGCATACTTTTTGTTAATTAATTATATATATTATTCCTATAGTCTTCTGCTTGCTTTGATGATGTATTTGTTTTATATATAATTGTTATGAGTATAAAATCCAGCAATGGCATCCGAGCCGTTAATATGATGTAATTAATTCAGAAACACATAAAAATTGAATCTTTATGATTATTTGCATGCTTTTATGGTTTCTAGGGTTTGAATTGAAACCTAATTTTTATATATATGGTCGATTACCCTTATATTTATTTAATTAGGTTTTAATTTTGTAAAACTTGTAGAAACCCTAGGATTGCATGCTTATTTTATGTGGTTAAATTAATGAATAATTGTTATGTGCCATGTAATATCGCGTATCTTGGGTGATAATTGTTATCACGAATCCATGGTGGAACATGCATGTTTTGCCATGGAGTATTATTATTATATTGATTAATTGTTAAGTGATACACACATGTTTTATTTATTTAATAATTATAAAATTGGGAAGACCTCAATTATAACTAATAAAATTAGTTGTGCTATTTGGTATACTATTAACTTGACTACCAATCGACTTGTCGATGTATGTGGCTCATCTACCTTGCGAGATGAAAGTCCTAGTTAATGTATGCATTTATTCACGCTAAATTGTTATTAGAGTTTATTGAAATAATTATGCATGTGGCTAATTGTTTTTACATATGTTAAATTGTTTAGTTATATGTTTATGTACAACCCGCTCTTGTAAATAAAGGACCACGTGGTACGCTTGATTGCCACAATCCTTATAAAATGAGCGAAAGCTTCACTTTGAGTAAAACTCACAAACCTTTCATTTTCAAGGTTTTGCTTAAAAGAACAAGTACTTCCTCTTATGTTTTCAAAACCTCAACCGCTTATATCACTTGTTGAGGGGAGTATTTGACTTAAAAACTTTGTTCACAAACCGTTTTTGTGTAATCTTCCATAAAACTCAAAATGGTCATATTTATTCTCAACATTTCTTCAAAATAACATATTTATATGCCATTTTTTGGGGAGAAAACTTATGTGATAAGAAATATGTTGTGTTTTTGCTATTGAATCATCGTCTAAAAAGACTTCAACCCACGAATTGACGAGCTCTAAATGTTAGTAACTCGAAAAGACTTGTCCGGGATGGGTAATAATTTCAAACTAGTTCGCTAGTAATGTAAACGTGTCTCGCAAAGGACTTGTCCGAGTATATTGTACCATTCGAGAAACTCTTGGTAGACATGAACTTTGACGGGTTTGACAACCTTTCGAGGTTGTCCACACCTTCAAGGTAGTTATTAGAGCTAGTTGTCACCTAAAAGCTGACAATGTAACCGTGTCTCGCTGGGATTGTCTATCTTGAGTTGATCAATCAAAAGTGCGAACTCTTCCCTCATCGTGCAGATCAAAACTCTCTAGCACATGTGAGGGGAGTATTTGAAAATCTAAAACTCTCAAGTGTTCAAACATGTTTTCATTTACAAACACTTTGAGAGATTTTCAAGAAAATGGTTTTATGGCAACATAGGTTAGTCATGGAGTTATAAGGTGACTAAGGTTAGGAATAACTGTCCTATGATCCGCCAGAGTCGGAGGATCTACCCAAGGACATCAAAAATAGTTAGAATTTAGAAGTCCTTAGGTATGATTATAAAAGGAGAAATGAGAACGGAGAAAGAAGGAGTTGAAGAATTAAAAGAAAAGCAAAGAAAAGGGTGAAAAGAAATAGCCTCCAAATTATTCAACTTAGGGCGCATATGTGGTTCAATTCATATACTCTTTGGTTGTCACTAGATGACACCGGTATTGAAGATTAAAAGTCGCATGGACCCAAAGGACGCATGCACTAAACCTTATTTGCCACTCAAGTTTCTTTCAATGAAGCTTGTTTCATTCTCACATGGAACCCCACGTAAACTATCGGCTTTCTTAGAGATTCTTTGGTATTGAAGAAGGAGACCTCTCCTAGTCTCCGCCAGAAAACCAAACGCACTATTGAGTCTAGAGCCACGAGATTCATCAAAAGATCTCTTAGAACACTTGACATTTTATCACTTGTCGCTCAACAATATGAACTTCGGTGGTACATTATCGAGTCCTACACGATCTTAGCAACTGTCGAGAACATTTATGAGAGGTTCACAATTGTGATCCTCGGTGATTGAATGGAAACTCCGCCGTGGTCAACATCAAACACCGACAAAGCAGTCGCCTTAACTCCCGTGGATTACGCTTAGTGGTCTCAAACGGTCTATCGTGAGGATGCTTGATGTACCTCGGCGACTCATCTCGAACCGTAGATGTACTTCGGTACATCGTGTTATCTCACTTGGGACTCGGTTCAGAACGGCCTTGTGAGAATTAGAGTTGTGTTTTCACACTATGATGTTAACACTCTCGAAATTCAAACTTGTAAGTGCTTGGAATCCGCTTATTACTAACCTTTCTTATGTTTACTTTATGGAAGCTCGAGCGGATCGATCGTCGCAGATTCTTCATATGCTCATGCCAAAATCATCACTAATGGAAGTTCTCTCAAAAGGCAACACAAAAGTCGAATGATTCTCGTCAAATCAAAGAATCTACAAAGTTTAAAGACTTAAAGAACTTCATCAAGATCAATTCCAACGTCAAATAGTGTGCGAGCATGTTGAAGAATGACGTGGAGACACTAGAGCAAAGAAGGACACTGAGGCGCACTTGATGCGCATAACAACAACATACTATCACTACCATCACAAAGAACAATGATCAAAGAACAAAGATAAAGATGACGCCAAAGCGTAACTGCTTAAAGAAAACAATTTCTCTACACCGGGTTCAAATCAAGGCAATTCTTCTCACAAGAAAGAAGAATGTCGAAGACGCCAAAGCTACTATTACATCAAGACCTTCACTGTCAAGATTCATTCATCACCAACACTGGAGGGGAGATTGTTGGAATCACTCCTAAACCTTAATTCAAGTGTTAGTAATTCATATGTAATAGTTAGCTTAATATGGCCTTTATGTTAGTAATTAGCCTTAGGCTTATGTAGAAGGCCCATAAGCATAGGCCCAAGCCCATAAGGAAAAGGATGGGAACTAGGAGTGTTGCCCTAGCTTCCCTTCTATAAATACTTTTGTAAACCTTCACTTGAAGGTTGGTTGTTCAATTTACTTCCTTTCATACTCCTACGCGTAACCTTTCTCATATCATACGATTGTGTTTGTTTGTGTGTTGTTCAACCGATCTCTTCTTCATCTTATTTCTACATATTGATGCTTGTGTTACATATATGGTGACCTAACAGTAACGACCGGTAAGAGTCGTGCAAGTTTCACAAAAAGGTGTAGATTGGCGGGAATACCCTGATTTTGAGTGTTTTTTGGCATCAACCATTGTCCACCCCACAAGGAATAGTTTCGGCAACTTTCTTAACCTAGTGGGGCACCAACTGAAGTGAGCCGAGACTCTCAAACTCTTGAGCTCTTATACATGTAAGGTATGATTAAGTTTTAAGAAAAATACATATATTGACATAACTGAAATGACTTATTAATAAACTTTTTTTTGTCTCTTTTCCAATTTAGGCACTTATTTTGCGCTCAGAAATACATGAAACCAGACCAAGCTGTGAAATACACTTGGACGTGCTACAACGACGCTTAACCAAAAATTAATTATTTTCTTTAATAACCAACAACCATTTCATGAGCGAGGCTTCGCAAAATGCATGTTTGGCCTGATAACGATAATTCTACTTGTGGTTCAACGTCGTTATTTTTTTTTTAATATATTCGCAAGTTGAGATCAATATAACTTCATATTCATCGTGAACAAATGAACCAATCATAACCCTTCATTTTTATCTAAATTAATACAAAATCATTTTCACTATTTTTTAAAAACAACATATCTTACAAACGGTAAATGATCAAAATATAAAAATACACCATCGTGACGAGATTCAATTATCTTTCTATAGATATGCACTTTCACATATTTTCGACAAACATTTTTTCAAAATTCCGTCCGAAAAATTATATATGATTTTTACTAATCATATATGATTTTAAAAATCATGTATGATTCGATTTTTACGAATCATATATGATTTTTACAATCATATATGATTCTCAAAAATCATATGTGATTCGTAAAAATCGAATCATATATGATTTTCACAAATCATATATGATTTTGTTGACCGAAATTTTGAAAAAAAAATTGTTAAAAATATATAGTAGTGCATATCTATAGAAAGATAATTTAATTCTCGCCACGATGGATAATTTTTATCGCAGAACGATTAACGGTTTGCGAGATATTTAATTTTTAAATAGGGTGAAAGTTTATCATAATAAAAACGAATTATTATTATTGGTTGACGGATCTATGATAAATTTTGGTTTATATTGAACTTTCTTTTATTCGCAATTGTGAAAGCATTGATATTCGCTAGTTCTTTTACTACTTCATTTCAAGTATCACCTCATAGGATCATTACAAGCATATCATTACAAGGTTCTATTTCATGATGAAAAAAAGAAAAGAAAAAAACTATATATATTTATAGAGAAAAGATCAATATAGATCTCATATTGATCTATTTCATGTAAAAAAAAACACTATATATTTATAGAGAAAAGATCAATATAGATCTTATATTTGCCATTGATCCAATAAATCAATCGTGTCAATTCATTCTTTTATAAAAAAAAAAATAAAAAAAACTTTTCCTTTTTTTAAAAAAAATTAAATATCTCGCAAACCGTTAATCGGTATGCGAAAAAAAATCATATCATCGCTAATTAAATAATATATCTATAGATATGCACTTCTATATACTTTCGACTATTTTTTTATCATAATTTCCGCATAAAAAAATCACATGTGTTTTGGAAATCACATGTGACTTTTAGAAATCACATGTGACTTTTGATCTTTCTCGTCGGAAATTTTGAAAAAAAAATCGTCGAAAGTATATAGAAGTTCATATCTATAGAGAAATAATTTAATTTTCGTCGCGATTGTGTATTTTTCGTAGCTTGAAGATTCCGTTTGCAAGATATGTTTGTTTTAAACAAAAGTGAAAAATATTTTTTTATTAATTTTGATGAAAAATAAATGATTAATATTAGTTTAGTGAATTTATGGTAAATATGAGATCTATATTGATCTCAACTCTATATTTATATAATATGATATACCTGACATCTTAAACCATTATTTTGGATTTTTAAAAAATATCTTTTTTTTATCAACACGTTATAAAACATTTTTTTGGATTTTTAAAACATATCTTTTTCTATCAACACGTTATCTCGGCAAAAGTTCAATATAGATCTCAAATTTACCATAGATTCAATGAATCAATTATAGACATTCATATTTTTAATCCAAAAAAAAAAAAATTTCACCCTTTTTTCAAAAATTATATATCGCAAATCGTTAATTGTTATGTGAAAAAATCATACCATCACGACGAAATTAAATTATCTTTCATAGATATGCACTTCTACATATTTTAACCATTTTTTCAAAATTTCGGCCTAGAAAAATCATATGTGAAGTGCATATAAAATGATAGATTGTGAATTATATGACGGATGCGTAGAGTTAACTCTAAGGAATCTCGAGCCAAGGGAATTATGAAAATGGGGAAAGAAGAATCTTTTGGGTTTTATGGTTTTGAAAAGTAGATATAACAACAAATCCAATTAAAACAATATCGAGGCAAAACAACAATGAACTTAAACCAATAATCACAAGATGAATGGCTTTTTGTAAAAGGTACACCACCACAAGGACACAAAGGCAAGTTTTAATCTTTGGTTCTGGGAACTTATTATGGCAGTACCCCAGGTCTTGGAAGATGGAAGAAAGCCATCCATTAGTGCAAATATTACGATATTTAATCTATACATTCTCATTTGTTTTGTTGATGACAAACAAGTAACTTGTAATACATAACGAAATGTATAAGTTACTTGTAGTTAGATCTTGTCTCAACATACTCTCAACACCTCTCGACGACTCAAGTCCTTGTATGCTACAACACAGGTTCGTACATGTTTGTTATGTTGCATTATGATGTAAAAATGGTAAAGAACTCACAACAACATGCAATTACACCCAGCCAACCACTCCTTAGTGTATTTTATTTATCAAGAGCTATAGTAGATAAGTCCCCAATCGGGTGCTTACCAAACAGATACAAAGACAAGTGTGATCTCCTTCAGAAGGACACCACAAGAACCTCACTTACAAACATCACACTTTATACTAACACTTAAAACATTATACAACAAAAATACACCTCACCCCCCCTTTGACTCATGGCCGGCGACCTTTGGCCATTTATGTCATCAAATTGGTTTTCTCTTCTTACAACACTTAATGATTTTTATGACTAGGCTAATTTCTTTTATACTAGATATTATTTCACTTAACACATACATAACACTTTTCTAAGGTGTAAACTAGATCAAAACCCTCTTTGAAACCCAAAAAAAAATTCTTCTTAAAGCTTCAATATGTGAGATAACTGAAACAGGGGTCTAAATATTGAAAAATAGTAAAGGGAAGACTCCCAACACCGATTTGACAAGGGTTGCCCTTCCACCAATAGAGAGGAGGTTGCTTTTCCATGTCGCGAGCCTTTTGATATTGATTATGATAAGTTTCTTCTTAATAGTCCCCTGCACGCTCAAAGAAGGAAACTTGAGCCACCAAAGGACCCGAGTCTCCTCACATCTCATCATCATCGGATTCATCTTCTCACCCTCACCACCACCATCAAAAGATCAACCAAATCAACATCCAAATCGGTGAAGAAGCCAACCGCCTCTTGGATTTATCATGCAAAGACTGAATCGTTAAAGTCGTCAAAGCGGTGCTACTAGACAGCCTATTGCTCCTACACTTGAGGCATGATTAGACCATCAACAGGAATAGATAATAAGTACCTTTCTATCTAATGTAATCTTTATCCCTTATTAACTCCACGATAGTCACAACCATCCAACACTCCTGGCACGTTCCAACGATGTATGATGGCCATTTTCCACGACATGATCGGGGAAACAATGGAGGTGTTTATGGATGACTTCTCGGTCATTGGGGACTCGTTTCAAACATGTCTCTCCCATTACTTTTGATTCCTCGATCTTTTAAGACTGGTACTGGGGTGCGGCCTGCCGACGAATCATCAGCGACCGAGCTGGTTCAAACGATTCCCCTGGATGCTCCCATATCTTTGCCGATGACTGATAGTGAGGTTCTAATAGTGGTCCCTTCTACAGAGTAAGGTGGCTATGAAGCAGTGGTGTAGGTTGTCTAGTACTCTTGGTTTTGTAAGGTTCACTTGGTAGGTTCAAATCTAAGAAGCTTGGTAGGTTCAAAGTTCACTTGGTCCCTTTTGCCGATGACCTAGAGGATTATTACCAAATCAAATCTAAAATCAGTATAACCACTAACTGATGCAAGACAGATATTATACAGATATGACAGAAAATGTAACAGTAATGAACTTACATTAGTCCTTAGCCACTATGGCTTGTAAACATACAAAAGAACCACTGATTAAAACCAGTCGTGCATGCAAACTCATATGACATCCATACCACTTGTACCTTTTGGAAAATAAAGTTTATCGTCGAAATATATGTTTATGACCTCTTGTCAAGTTACAAAATACTTTATCAGTATTTACGTCGAAATGATATCCTACGATAATCATTTAGTGGTTTATTATGAACTTATAACTTTTCGTCGTAAAATAATGTCATTTGACAATTTCAGGAAAGTGACTAAATGGCCTCGAAAAACTAGTCGTAAAATGGTGCATGATTCGTTGTGAAGTGAGTGGTGAAAAACACAATATCAACGTATATCAAAATATCCGTAAAATTCGACAAATCGACCCTTTAAGAAAAGGTCAACGTGCTAAACCTCACGGTGTGATAAAAGTGATACCGGAAGTGATTTCCCGTCGTGTCCCAACGAGGTGTGAAATTGACGGATCGTTGAGTTTTGTGATAAGGACTTGAATGGTTAAACGAATTTTGGATTTTGATTACACTACAAATTAAAGAACGGAAATGAAAATAAAGCATGTAAAACAAAGAAAACACTAAATAAACTACGACTAAGCCTAAGAAACAATAAAACAACGCTAAATTACATCCTAAGGTGCTAAAATGCAAAAACGCTAAAAACCGGGAACACACCGAGCCATAAACGTAAAACTTTTGCAATTTAAGGGCTACGGGTGTGAAATCAATTTTCCTACGCCTTAAAACGACTAAAAATAATTTTAGGAAAAGCGGGTATTTTTTCGACTTTTAAATTATTTATTATGATTTAAAACTAAATTAATCTAATTTAATTATAAAAATACTAAATGATTTTGGAAAATCAAAATTTCACTAAAAATACTATGAAGCCCACTGGCTTGGGAAAAATAAAAAAGTTGGGTACTACTTTATGAAATAAGCTGCTAAAAAGCTAATAAGCTAACAAGCTTTAAAGCTGAACTGGTAGTTAAATATTAAGTTGTGCAATTAATGACTGATCAAAGACCCTAGGGCAGTTGGTTAAGTGGTGTGGTGTTGTGGTCGTGTGCAAGAGGTCGGGGTGAATCCCAATCCCCTTTTTTTTCAAACTATTTTTTTTTTTTTTGAAATTTTCTTTTGAAACTTAATAATAAGATGAAAATGAGAACTTTTGTGAAGACACTTTTTATCAAAACTTGGAATAAGCAGCTTTCTCACCGCTTATTTACAACGATTTCAACGAAGCATAAAACAAACACCCTAAGCGATTTTCAAGCAAAATGAACCATGAATAAGTACAAGGAAATGGAAATAAGCACTCATACACTATGCTAAATCTAAAATAAGCTATAAGAGACTAGAAAGCAATCTAGATATAGGGATAGAAGCGGTTTATGGGACTTCCTAAGCTAAAAGAAATGAGCCTTCAAGGATATGACAAGCTACTCTAACTAGCTAAATAAGCATTAATAAGCAAGAGTTAAGCTAAAAAACTAACTAACCTAATCTATGGGACTAATAAGCACTAGAGATACCTAAAATAAGCTAAGTGGGACAACTAAAATAAGCTAAAACTAAAAAAATGCATTTTCATATGAATGATGGTTGAGAATGGGTTTGGGACAAAGTTTAAAGCAATTTTAAGCTAACCTACAACTAAACTAAGTACAAATAAGCTATTGAAATTTGAAGATGGGTATGTTGGGATGTGAGAAAAGCACTTTGGACAAAATTTTGACCACAAATAAGCTAGGAAAAGTGTGTTCAAACAAAGAACTATGGTCTTTTGTTTGTTGACAGAGAATGTAAAGTGATTTTACTTTTTTTTTTTTTTTCAAACCAAACTTGCAACACTTGTAATCTAAACTAAACACACTTTAAAACTTGCTCAAACCTTTAAACCACTTTGACTTTGAGAGTCAAAGTGGGTGGCTCGATTTTAGACCCAAAATAAGCTTAAACCAAACACCCCGTTGGGTATTAACTTTGAAACCGATTTTTCAAACTAAACTTGGATTTCTCTTTTGTAAAACTACCTTAGAACTTATATTGCAACTTAAAACAATTAACAATAAGTAAAGAACAAATAAGCACAAGAACAGGTTTAAAAAAGGAACTTTTCATTAATTTAAAAACAAGTTACAATGGAAATAAAACTAAAAGCTATTATAAAACTGAAACTACTACTAAATCCTAATGCCAAACTTGGCTACAATAGCTAACTATATATACTACTCTAATAACTAGGTCTTGGAGTCTACTGCTTGTGTGTTTTTCTTCTGAGAAAAATGAGAGGAGTGAGCATTTGTGCTTTCTTGAGAGTCATCTCAGCCATCCATCCAACTTGGGCACCATTCATTCAATCCAAGCCGTCCAAACTTTGGTATCCAATGTGGGTTTGTGGGATTGCCAAGGTGGCATCTCACCCATGTGGGTGTGTTGGGTTGGGAATTGGGATCAGCTGGGTAAAAGAGTGGATTTGAGGTTGAGTGTTTGGGGGAGAGGAAAAGGAGGGTTAGGGTTTCTTGGGTGCAGGGAAAGCTAGGGTTTTGGGTGTTGGGTCTGCTTGGGCGGGAAACATTGGGGAAGACAGGGGATGTGGGTGGGTTGTTTATTCATTTGACCGGGTCAAGGGTTGAAAGGGTTGTTATAGTTTGGGTTTGTTTTATTTTTGGGCCAAGATAATGGATTAGGTATAAACTTAGGATCCACATAATACTTTAGGGGCCAATCGCCAAACCGAAAATTCAGGGACCAATCAAGTACTTTCGAAAAGTGTAATCCAAGGTCCAACATTGACAATCTCCAACATTCAAGGGACCAAATCGTCATTTTAGAAACTCAGGGGACTAAACGTGTAATTTTCCAAAATTTATCCAAATGACCAATTTTGAGAAGTAAGAATTACCAAAGGACGAAAAATGTTTATTTTCCAATTTAAAATGTCCAGGTGAATTCGCATCATTTTTTGAAATTCGAGGACTAAAGTTGCCATTTTAAAAGTTGGGGGCCAAAGCGCCATTTATGCAAACTTTGTTCGTTTTCATTTGTTTTGCATCCAAACATATAAAACACGATTTTGAGATATTTTCGATTTTGATGCTTTTCGGAGTGTTTTAGATGTTTTGCACTCGATTGACCAAAAGGATGAGTGAATAAGCACTCATCGGTCACGTCGAGCGTTAGGAAACAAACTCAAAGGTTTGGGAAGCTCATTTCATTATCTCAAAGTTTTAGTGTTTAAGTTTCCATTCTAGAGGTCTCGATCACGAGAAAAATATAGGTTAAGTATGGTACTTTAGTCCAACATATAGTTTAAAGATGGTTTTCGCAAAGTTTAAGCAACCGTAATTAATTCATTACAACTCGCTAAACAAGCGATCGGACATTTTGGAAAATATACTTGGCGAACTTACTTTTGTGAAAGTCAACCTCAATCTCAAATAAGTGATAAATGATTAACTCCAAAGTAATCACCTTGTGTCAAATGTCCAACAATAGTCAATATCAACGTCTCGAGTCACGCTAAAAATATGAGCAAGTCTAATTGGGAATTGAACATGACGTTCTCCTCGTTCTCATTGATTTTTGACGGGTAATTCGGTGAAAATGGAGTTACGGTTCAAAAGTTATAAATGTTCAAACTTTTGATGCAAAATGTCCAAATGGAGAAAATATATTAGTATACTTTGATACGAAGCTAAGGATATAGAAAACGTGAAAACGGACTTGTAACGATTAAATTACAGCGTTTACACAAAGTTGCCGTAACTATATTATATAAGAAAACTAATATATTTCTATTAGACAAACTTTACGGCGACAAATGGCGAAATAGCCGATTCTTACATGAATCTAACGGGTCTTGGCGAATAGCCGAGTCTTACCCGAATCTAACTGGTCTCAGTGACGACGCGTTTCACTGGGTTTCATATACTTTAAAACATCGTTTGAATTGTAACAAATTTATTTCCGCACAGTTGATTTTCATTTGGGACCTATACTTTGTAAACTCGATTGTTTTATTAAATCAAATGATGTATTTTCCAAGCGAAATGTGTCAAACAAATTGAAGCCGCCTACAAAAAACCTTACTGCATACAATATCCTAAACTGTTCTATTCAAAGATTTGGATAATTATTGTAATAATAATGCTTTTGTAATACGTAGTAGGTACTTGAGGCTTTAGCCATAAGTCTAAGAAATTCCACCTCACTATCAGTCACAGCAAGGCCTTAAGGCTTTAGCCATAAGTCTAAGAACCTACCAAGTGAACTTTGAACCTACCAAGTGAACCATTTATTACAGAGTAAGGTGGTCATAATCCTCTAGGTGGAATTAGCACAACTAGCTAATTCCTCAAAAACCATTTATTCCATCTACTTCCTCTAGGTGGCCACGTTCCCAATACCAAGTGAGTCATGTTGTTATGAAGCAGTGGTGTTTCCACTGAAGTAGTATTTACACTGAAGCAGTATTTCCACTGAAGGTGCTATGAAAGTACTGCTAGTTCTGTGAAAGCACTGCTAGTGTTTAGGAGGTTATTCGGGTTAACGAAAGAGATGAGCTTAGTGATGTTTTTCTGGATGATGGTTAGCATACGATGAACTTCATCCTTAAAGTCACGTACCTCTTCTCGATTAATACGAGATGATTATATGATGAGGCATGTGTTATCCTAATAGGAAGTGAAGAGGACGTTTGAGTGTTTCTGGTTGAAGGCTTTTCAAGCCAAGTCGTGGAAGAATAAACTCAAAACGTTCTCTTGGAAGAGCTTTGGTGAAGATGTCTGCTAGCTGGTATTCAGTCCTCACAAAATAGAGTTCCACCACATACCGTGTCTACATATAAGAGATATGATTATTTGCAAACTTAACACCAACGTTTATTATTACCTCTACTATAAATTAGAACCTGCAACTTATCAAAGTTATATGAAAAAATATAAAAATCTCATGATTGATTTCGCAGAGCCCGTACTCTTGGTGAATACTCAAGACCAAGCCACCTAGGCTATAGGAACACCATTGAGCTTCCCGACCAAGCCCAAAGTACGGCCCTACGATCTGACACCATCCGGTTGGTGCAAAACGGATGTGCATTCCATGGACTTCGTTCCGAAGATCCAAATCAACATATGAGGGATTTCCTCAAAATTGTCGATTCCAACGGATACATATACTTGAGATGACTGACTCTTTAACTCACGGATTTTCTAAATCCTAACAATCTGTTTAACAATAAGTGTTATGTACTACGTAGGTTATGGTCTTTTAGCAATAAGATTGGTTGTAGTCGTTTTTTCAAATCAAATGGATGTTTGTAAAAAACAAACATCATGAACCCTAATTTCAAGAATCACTCAATTCGTATTTCTGGGTGGTGTTAAATGATAAAAATGGTTTCAATGATGTTAGACAAACGTTTTGACACACACATTTTAACCACACACACCCAAATGAAGAGGTTGTGTTCATAGCTTACACGTAGAACACAACAATCTTCCTATCTGGATCTTCAAACTGAAAGATAACTTTTTCCTTGTATCCCTGAAGGTTTCCATCACGCATTCAAGAACCATCGGGAGGAGAAGTTGGTATTTCATCTTCCGTGATTGGATTACGAAGGGATTTGTGCTTAAGGCGAAGAAGAAGTAGTGTGGTGTGCGTCGGGGCTTTTACCAACATGGATGCAATACCAAGTGAGTCATGTTGTTATGATGTTCCTAGAACGACAACCATTGTGCTTCAAGAGTCTACAGAGTAAGTAGATGTTGTGGCACAACCAGGTCAAGAAAGGCATTTATTCCATCTCAAAAACCATTTATTCCATCTCAGTTAGTGGTTACTCAAAAACCACTTGATATGATCTAGAACAATCTACAGGAAACACCACTACCAATACAAAAACCATTTATTCCATCTCAAAAACCATTTATTCCATCTACAGAGTAACGTGGCCACCTAGATACGTTCAACTTCCCTTTAAATCCACAAGTATATCATATTGATCCTTAACTTTTTTAACAATCTAGCAAAATTCTATAACAATATAGAATATACACAAGATCTTTTCTATCCTTATCAATACACGAATACTAAACAATTATCCTAACGGCGGTGGTAATATTCATCTTGGCGGTGGTAATGAGTTTCCACCGCTAGTGTAATCTTTAGCGATGTCAACCACAAGACTATCGGTGGTAACTTTTAGTATAATTGCCAACACGTTTACAAACAACATTACTCACCATGGAGTCATGATGGTGTCATATACATTTCTACATTCGTTAACGCAGGCATATAAGTCTCGTATTGACTGTAACTCGATGGATTATAATCTCTCTCAAAAAGATTAGCTTGTTACCAAAGTCGGCCGGATGTGCCAAAACAATTTATGCACAACCACTTAATAGGGACCGGTGGCATGCTATCTATATATATACTACATTTTAATATATTTAGAACTTCCTATAAAAGGAAGTATTAAAAATATAAGCCTACACATGTTACTATAATTAATAATTCATATAATTAAGAAAATAAGCATAATGTACAACACTTTAATGCACATAATTTTCAGACGTACAAGACAAGAAGCATAGCGTACACCACTTTAATGCACATATTAAAAAAACAAAACTCCACATTAATGCTATTTAATATAGTCAATTAATTCACGGATCAATAAATACAATTAATACGATTATTAAAACACCCCTAACATAATAAATACAAATTATCAAGCATATTGTACAACCAAATTAAACACAATTCTATATTAAATGTCACTAATATAAATAATATTCAAGCCCGAACAGCAACATGGCAAATGGGCTTGAGGTCGAATCAAGCGAGTTAAAGCAGGCTCGAGCCCAAGCAGGCACGCAAGCTAAACGAAATTCTTGAAATCCGTAAATTTATTGTCAAAAATAGCATAATAAACTAAAATACATGATTCACTCGAAAATTTTATTTGAGGTACTTGTCGCCGCAACGCGGTACCACATTTAATATCAATAATACAAATAATAAAGCACATTATACAAATATTAAAGCCCGAACAGGCAACGGGCAAAATGGTCTTGAGGCCGAACAGGCGCGGGCCAATGGGCTCGAGCCCGAACAGGCACGGGCTAAATGAAATTCTTGATATCCGTAAATTTATTGTCAAAAAGAATATAATAAACTAAAATACATGATTCAACGAAAAAATTTATTTCAGGGTACCCGCCTGCTAATATTAGTAAATGTTGAAAGCAAATATAAATTGCCTTCTAAAACAAATATGGTATAATTTAGCCTCTTAAATTAAACTTGTCAAGTTTTGTTTATGTCGACAACCTTACAAATGTTTCAACCTGTTTGGGATATAAGGTGTGTTTGTTGAAACTAGCAGTAGCAGTTAGCGGTAGCAGTTTAATGTAAAAGTGTTTGATAGAATAGTTGTAGCTATAATTTTAAAGTGTAAAATGACGTAATGCTAAATACTAAATGCTTATTTAAAAAGCATAAAGAAATGAGCGTTTTTATAATTTTATAAATGCTATATGCTTTATACCAAACGAGCTTTTTAATGTTAAATGCTAATTGCTTTAAAATGCTTTCAAAAATTGTCTACCAAACATACCCATAAACTATTAAATGAGCAACCTTTAATTCTGATATTATATATACATGAGCTTTTTCTATTGCTTTTCTATTTTTTTTAGATTTTACCGCAAATTAAACATCAATTTTGAAGAGAGGGAAAATTGCATATGTATCTTTGCATAATCTCAAAATTGCATATATATCCAAGGAAAACTCCTAATTATATATATATACTAGCCTATAAACCCGTGATAAATCACGGGTGGCAAATAATAAGTTGCATTTAAACCCAAACTTTCTAATTAATGACAAGTAGTTCCTTTGAGTTTCGCTTGAATTTGAAAAGAAGCTCTCATATTTTAGTTTCTTGATCATGAATAAGTTCTAATTAAACCAATTAAAATATCATTTCTCAAGTTTTACTAAGAACGGTAACCCATCAAACAAATTACAAAATGAATCTTTTCAAAAAGTATTGCATTTATATGCTCAATCCCCATGAATAGAAAGCTAGCATCAGGTTACAACTTCAGTTTTGGTCAAATTCACGTAGTAATTTAACCTTACATATGCCCCGTCAACATCATCATGAAAGGTTTTAATGGATATTTAAATAATAGTATGTCCGGATTCGAACTCGAGACTTCGGGATTGCACACATTACGTATGAGAATTGATGTACATAATTAATATAAATAAAACGTTATTATTATTAATTATTAATCACTAAATAAAACATAACGATAGTTAAATAATTAACGAGGTTTGGTTAACGGTCGTTAAATATTAACTAGAAGGACTAAGAATGAAATTAGATGTCGGAAAGTTCTAGAATCCCTTGGGATGAATATGGCCGATCGGTGGGGGTTTCAAACCCAATCCCACTCTAACTTGGTCACCAAGATAAGTTACCTATAAATACAATTCATTGTATTCATTCATAACCTAATCTTGGATCACCAATAACCTAATTTCTTCTCCTTCTCCTCTCCTCTTTGTGTGGCGGTCGAATACCTAACCCAGGGTGTTTCGATTTTGTCTTAGCTCAAAGATAAAGTGTTTGGTTTATTAGTGATTCAAGGAACTAGCTTCTCCACATCAAATCGCTATTAGTACGTGTGTAAGAACGTAAGAGTAAGCACACTTGAGCTTGTATTCCTTGGTGGTCGATTTATTTGGGTTGGACGAATTGTATAAACCCTAGTTTAGGGTTTTGGGTTTTGTTACTTGATCACATAATCGTTTGATTGCTTGAATTGCTAAAAGGTACGCACTTTCTTGTTTGGTTAATTAATTATATATATTATTCCTATAGTCTTCCGCTGCTTGCTTTGATGATGTATTTGTTTTATATATAATTGTTATGAGTATAAAAATCCAACAGTGGCATCACGAGCCGTTAATATGATGTAATTAATTACCGAAACACATAAAAATTGAATCTTTATGATTATTTGCATGCTTTTTATGGTTTCTAGGGTTTTGAATTCGAAACCCTAATTTTTATATATATGGGTCGATTACCCTTATATTTATTTAATTAGGTTTTAATTTTGTAAAACTTGTAGAAACCCTAGGATTGCATGCTTATTTTATGTGGTTAAATTAATGAATAATTGTTATGTGCCATGTAATATGCGTATCTTGGGTGATAATTGTTATGCGGAATCCATGGTGGAACATGCATGTTTTGCCATGGAGTATTGTTTATTGTATATTGATTAATTGTTAAGTGATACACACATGTTTTATTTATTTAATAATTATAAAATTGGGGAAGACCTCAATTATAACTAATAAAATTAGTTATGTGCTATTTGGTATACTATTAACTTGACTACGCAATCGACTTGTCGATGTATGTGGCTCATCTACCTTGCGAGATGAAAGTCCTAGTTAATGTATGCATTTATTTACGCCTAAATTGTTATTAGAGTTTATTGAAATAATTATGCATGTGGCTAATTGTTTTTACATATGTTAAATTGTTTAGTTATATGTTTATATTATTTGAGTGTGTTTAATTTTATTAAAATGCTTTTTGTTTATATATTGTTTTGACATGTTAGTAAGCAAAAAGGGTTTTTATGAATAGAAAATTAAATGGACTAAATAATGGCGAAATTGATTTGTTATCTAAAATTATTCTTGAACTTTTAATCGATGATCGACTGTACTAAATGGTTAGAACGCTCACCCACTAGAACAAACTATAAAGGGTATTTAAGAAGTGAGCATAGTCTCACCGAATGGATGTCTAAGGTTATGCTTGGTGACTTACGGTCCTCTCTTGCAATGCGTTCGATTGGAGCTACCTAGTATAACCATTCTATGTACGAAGCATCTTAGTGCAAAGTTGTAAGTTTCTCAACGCATCGATTAAAACTTTGTAGAATTCAATCTTAGCAATTAAAATCTTGTAGTAAGTTTTTCGAAAATTTTATGTTATAAAGTTGTATGCATGCTTCTTTATACATAAGTTTTGATTACACATCAAAAAATTGTACCCTTTAAAATTTAAGTTTATGCCATCTAATGATATGAAACACTTGAAGTTGTAATTTAGTTATGTGAGACCTTGATCTAGATTACAATAACGAGGTGAATTATTTTGTTGTGTGAGACCTCAGCTTTATGATTTGCAGTTTCTAAATTAGACAACTTAATTAAGTTAGTTAGTGAGACCTATAACTTAAGGCATAAGATGGGATGAAACATGCTTACGTTTTGCATTAATTGTTTTGGCAAAATTGTAAATCCCATAAATTTTGGAATTGAAAACTTGTTTGTCAATTATCGTTTTCAACGATTACCTATTCTATACTTTCACCACTAGCGCATCAAGCGATGTGGTGGAACTATGATAATGAGGATCCAAACTTCAAGGAAAATTCTATGGTTAATATGAATATTGACCAAAGGGTATTTTATTTTCTTGAATGTTTACTTATCGAAAGTACTAACTTTTGAACTTTTATTTACGTAGAAATGGCTCAAGTGAATCTATCGCACTAGCCTCGTCGTTCAAATCTATGTTTGATCGAGAGAAATTGACCGTAGCCTAATTTCAATGATTGGTATCGGCAACTCGTAATTGTCTTGAGGTTGCCAAAAGACTCAATTATTGACTCGCCTTGTCCTCCGAACTGCGGTGATGCTCTTCTTTGAAGCACGAGTGCATGGCAATCTGAGTATGACAAGTATAATGAGGTCGCTGCATTATGCTCGGGAGTATGAACTCAAGCTTGCAAAGCAATTTGAGAGTTACTTCCCTAATCTCATCTTGGAAGAATTGCAAAAGTTGTTTGAAAAGCACAGTATGTGTGAGTCGTATGACTTGATTGATGCTCTTCATAGTTGCAAGCAAGGAGATGGGAAACTCATAGCGCCCACCGTCTGAAATGATGAGTTACATGGACCAGTTGGGTGTTTGAACTATGTCTACCCTAATGACATACAAATTGGCACGATCAATGGATCCCTAATAAGGAATTTGATGGTTTCGTGCGCAATTATAATATGCATTGCAGGGGAAGGCAACGATGAGGTACATGCAATGCTCATTGATTACGAAAAGGTTTGCCCGAAGGCCTCTACACTGCGGTTTGACCATCCGAAGGGTAGAATTTCTAAGCCTAATAAGCCGCTAGCGAACAAGAAAGGGAAAGGTAAGGGTAAAGGCGATAAGGGAAAACAAGTTATGACTTATCGGCAAGAACCCAAGAAGTACCCTCCCAAAAGCGTGAGAATCCGAAGAAGGATCGGGTTTGTCATCAACGCACCGAGGTTGGACATTTGGAAGAGGAATTGTCCATTGTACCTTGATGAGTTGCGCAATAAGAGGTATAAAAATCTTGTTGTGGCGCGATTTGTGTACTCTTTTGATGATAGAATTATTTGCTTTTCCTCATAAAATAAATTCACGGGTATATGATCTTGGATGTGGTATTCACATATGTAATACAACGCAGGACTTAGAGGAGCAAGGAAGCTTGCCTATGGACGACAATACTGCACGTGGGTAATGGAGCACATGCACGATCGTTGAAGCTATAAACACGTTTGATTTAGTTTACCTTGGGTTTAGTCTTGTCATTAAACGATTGTCATTACGCACCTTCCATTGTTAGGGGTGTCGTTTACATTTCCTTGTTAAAAGATATTGGTTTCGTTCATACATTTCTTGATAATGGAATTTGTTTCTTTAAATGATGTTTTTACTTTAATGTTATTCCATAAATGGTGTGTTTGAAATTGATTTGCATGATAATGTTGTTGATAAAATAATTGCATCTTTAGCATCAATAATAAAAGAATCAAAGGTGATTTGGATTCTTCATTTCTTTAGCATTGTAGACTTGCTCATATAGGCAAGAAACGCATGCAACAAATTGCAACACGATGGGCTTTGCAAGACATCAATGATGAATCATTTGATAAATGCGAATCTTGCATATCGGGAAGATGACCAAGAAACCTTTACAAATAGTTTAGAAAGGGCTTCGATCTTCTTGGTGTGATACATCTTGGCGTATGTGGACCACTAAGACATGTGTCAAGAAAGGGTGCTAACTACTTCTTAACCTTCTTCGATGATTTCGGTCGTTATGGTTATGTTTATTTACTTAAACATAAACATGAAGTCTTTGAAACATTTAAGGTTTTTAAGAGTGAAGTAGAACCGCAACTAGGAAAGAAGATTAAAGCTCTTCGATCGATAGAGGTGGTGAATATTTAAGCCAAGAGTTTAAAGATTATCTAGTGAGTGTGGTATTGTCCGACAACTCACATCTCCATATACTCCACAACAAAATGGTGTATACGAGAGAAGAAATCGTACATTGCTAGACATGGTGCGATCGATGTTTAATCTTACTACTCTTCCCTTATCCTTTTGGGATTATGCTTTGAAGCTAGCATTCGCATATTGAATATGGTTCCAACTAAGAAGGTTGATAAGACTCCTTATGAAGTGTGGTATGGAAACCTCCCAACTTGTCTTACTTAAAGGTGCAGGGGTTGTGAGGCGTTTGTTAAGCGTGACTCTGGCGATAAGTCGCAACAAAGATCTCGTTAAGTGTGTCTTCGTAGGATACCCAAAGGAAACTATGGGTTACTACTTCTACTTTCCACCGAAAACAAAGTAATTGTTGCTAGGTATGGAGACTTTCTTGAAAAGGATCTCATATCTCATGAATTCGATGGGAGAGTATATGATCCGGAAGATGATCAAGAAGATACAACACCTTCGAGAACACTAGCCAACCTCAGTAGAACACGAAAGTCCAGGCGTTCCACACGAGATTGAAGTGATTCCCATTCGTAGATCCGCAAGGACTACGCGTGCACTGACGCCTATGTCTCAACGTAGAAGGCGAGGAAAATATGTTAGGGGATCTTGGTGAACTCGCTAACTATAAAGTCGCCATGATGAGTCTTGATAAGGAAAATGGCGAGTTGCAATGAATGGGAAATGCAATCCATGAAAGACAACGAAGTGCGGATAGAGGTTGACTTACCTCCAAATGCTAAGGTAGTTGGAAGTAAGTGGCTCTTTAAGATAAAGACCGACATGGATGGCAATGCACACACCTATAAAGCTCGTCTTGTAGCTCAAGGTTATACTCAAACCTATGGGGTGAACTACGAGGAGACATTTTCTCTGTAGCGGACATTAGAGCTATTAGGATTCTTATAGCCATAGCTGCGTACTATGACTATGAGATATGGCAAATGGATGTCAAAGCGCCTTCTTAAGCGGTCGCCTAGATGAGGACATCTATATGGCGCACTGAAGGGTTTGTGAATCCAAAGTTTCCAAAGCGTGTATGCAAACTTCAAAGATCCATTTATGGGTTGAAGCAAGCATCAAGGCAATGGAACAAGAAGTTTGATGAAGAAATCAAGAAATTTGGTTTCACTCAAAATCTTGATGAGCCATGTGTGTATCACAAAGCTAGTGGGAGTAATGTTATTTTCCTTGTCTTATATGTCGATGACATATTGATCATAGTAAAAGACATTCCAAGTATGCAAGATGTAAAGTCTTATCTTGGAGAGTGCTTTTCTATGAAGGACTTAGGGAAGCTGCATTTATTCTGGGAATCAAGATCTGAGAGATAGATCAAGGCGGTTAATTGGACTAAGCCAAAGTGCTTACATTGATAAAATCTTGAAGAGATTTAGTATGCAAAATTCCAAGAAGGGATATTTGCCGATGCAAGTTGAACATGGCTTAAGTAATAAACTATCGCGTCAACACTGCTTGAGGTGGAATACATGAGAAAAGTTCCTTATGCTTGGTGTAGGATCTATCATGTATCTTTGTGAGATGTACAAGGCTGATGTGGCGTTTTGCGAACATTACCGGTCGGTATCAACAGAACCGGTGTGAAGCAGCGGCAAGTTATTAAGAACATTCTTAAGTATCTAAGGGCTACTAAAGAAATGTTTCTAGTGTATGGAGAAATCGGATGCGAACTTGATGTTCTGAGTTTTGCGATGCGTCATTCAAAGCGATAAAGATGATCTGAAGTCTCAGACGGGTTATGTCTTTGTCATTAATGGAGGAGCGATTGATTGGAAGAGCAAAGCAAACAACGGTTGCGATGTCTATTCTGAAAGTACATAGGCGCTTGAGTGCGATGGAAGTCTGTTGGATTAGGAAATTCATTTCGGGACTCGGGTAATGCCTCAATCGAATTACCTTTAAATGTGTATTGTGACAACTCTCTTTGCAATAACATTTGCCAATGAGCTGGAGTCATGAAGGCGCGGACATTTTCCTCGTCGATATCACTATGTTCGAGAACAAGTCGACATAGGTGAAATCAATCTACTCAAAGTTCATACGGATGAAAATCTAGTGATCCCTTTACGAAGCCTTTGCCAAAAGATAAACTTCTTGACCATCTTTGATGGGATAGGACTTCGTTTAGCTAGTAGTTTCATGCGGATCTGTGATTAGTATTTGGATAAAGGATGTTATGAACAAATATTACTTTAATGAAATAAAATAGTTGTTTATGTTTATTTTTCATTTTCTTAATATTATATCCTATATTTGCATGTTTAATCCATGAGTAACTTATGTTATTCTAAATAGTCCGTTGTCGATCAATGATGTGGGAATGTCATTGAATTAAGACAAATCGAGTTTTAGTAGAATATACTTTTAAAGTATATTGATCGTGGGACATACCAGATTCACATGATATTCAATGAATTGAATATAGGACTCATCGAACTTTACATGATGATACTTTTGGATTTTATCATTAAGTATATCATGAAATGTTTATCCTCGACTTGAGATACCGGATAAGCGATATGAATGTAGTGCATTTGTGTAAGATAGTCTAACGCTATCCGTGGCGGTAGTTATAAGGGCTATTTTCTAAGTGTTGCAAAATTCATGAGTTATGTTTGTAGTCAAGAGAATTTGTTCCTTTGAATTTGTTTCAAAGCATAATACTATATTTGGGCCCCTCGTAGGGTTGACAAGATGTTTGTATGGCCATACCCAAGATCTATCTCGGAATACGTTCGAGATGATTTGGTAATCTTGTTCAATCATATACAACGAAAGCAGAATATTAACTTATGAAATGACTTGATCCATATTCATAGTTAATGTAGTATTAGTAACAAAAGGATAAGTAAAATGATGAATCATTAAATGGTTTTCGAGGAGACCATGCTCGATTCGATCTGGGGCGTTGGCGTGTGAAAGCTAGACTAACCAATGTCATTACTATATTTAGTAATATCCAGTGGGGCTGAAGGTTTTAATGGATATTTAAATAATAGTATGTCCGGATTCGAACTCGAGACTTGGATTGCACACATTACGTATGAGAATTTATGTACATAATTAATATAAATAAAGCGTTATTATTATTAATTATTAATCACTAAATAAAACATAACGATAGTTAAATAATTAACGAGGTTTGGTTAGCGGTCGTTAAATATTAACTAGAAGGACTAAGAATGAAATTAGATGTCGGAAAGTTCTAGAATCCTTGGGATGAATATGGCCGATCGGTGGGGTTTCAAACCCAATCCCACTCTAACTTGGTCACCAAGATAAGTTACCTATAAATACAATTCATTGTATTCATTCATAACCTAATCTTGGATCACCAATAACCTAATTTCTTCTCCTTCTCCTCTCTCTCTTGTGTGGCGGTCGAATACCTAACCCAAGGGTGTTTCGATTTTGTCTTAGCTCAAAGATAAAGTGTTTGGTTTATTAGTGATTCAAGGAACTAGCTTCTCGCATCAAATCGCTATTAGTGCGTGTGTACAAGAGCGAAGAGCAAGCACACTTGAGCTTGTATTCCTTGGTGGTCGATTTATTTGGGTTGACGAATTGTATAAACCCTAGTTTAGGGTTTTGGGTTTTGTTACTTGATCACATAATCGTTTGATTGCTTGAATTGCTAAAAGTCGCACTTTCTTGTTTGGTTAATTAATTATATATATTATTCCTATAGTCTTCATTGCTTGCTTTGATGATGTATTTGTTTTATATATAATTGTTATGAGTATAAAATTCCAACATTGTGCTTTATTCTTGTCATTATACATCACAAGTCGACAAGCACCGTATGAGGTTGACATACGGTCCGAGAGAACCATAAGAGTGAATACTTTTGTGAAGTTTGTGGGAGAGCTTGACAAATTTGTGGTTTTATCATTGCCATGTGTGTTACTTTACATACTCATTGTGCTCGGTAATACTTAACTGGGCAGCTCACACTCCGAAGCCTTTTATAGGTATTTCAATATTGGGGAATTTATAATATCAAAGGTCACGAAAGCACTGTATCACTTGCTCTATCGCTCGACCGATGGGGAATGCTCAATTTGTCATAAATGAATGTTAAAATATAAAATCATTATTAAGTGTCCGAATTGCAAGCTCGCAATGCATTACGATTGTTTGTTTGGGGATGATCTCGAGCTGGAGATGCCACCGGCAGGTGGGGATGATCTCGACCGGAGATGCCACTTGATGATCGGGTCACCGTAGTATTGGTGTATGATAGCATTTCGAGAAAGCCTATGGAATTGTACTCCTTGCTTGATACAATGGGTAGAGAATATTTACCTTTAAATTAATTAAGCTTTCTTTTTAAAAGTGTACAAAACCTAATCTCATAAAAAAGAAAGAAAGAGTCGCTTTGATGTTATTTAAATTTTCATATGATAAAGAAAAGGAGAACATAATACGCTTTGAGTGCTTACTAGACCAACCATAGTGTAAGTATATATCAAGTATTTAGTTCTCGGGTTCATTAATAATATGCTTTTGGCAGAACGCATTATCTTCTATTTTGGTCTTAAATATTTTATATATCTTTGCGGTTTCAAAAATATATATCTCGCCTTTGTTTAATAACAAAAATATTGATTGTATCGTGATAGCATTGCTACAAAATCCTGAATTTTAATTACAAGCATGGACCCGGACCTTTTTAAAAGCTATAACGGAAGGATATGCCCCCCAATATTTGGGCCATTAATGTAAATATATTAATGTGTAAGTGCAAATTTTAGTTAACTTTTGTGTGACCCTCCCTAATGTGCTGTTACTACTGAAAAGTTGTCTATCAAAAGGGGATATATATGGAACGGTAGTTCATAATCAACTGCCTCTCATTAATATCAAATTCACCCAAGTTCAACTAATGCTCTAATTCTCTAAATTTGCTTCTGTAATTGTAAGTTCATTTATATATGATGATATGAATTGACTAAACAAATTTACAGAACCCATGTACTATTTAACATTCTCAAATCTCATTTAATGTAGTTTTTTATTTTAAATTTTTAGTGTTGTTTCTTGACTCAATCTATGTTGTTACATGTAATAATATCCCAAGTTTGCTTCTAAAATTACAGCTTGGATATACTTGGCTAGAATAAAGCTTTCATTCACTTCGCCCCAACTAAAATTATTCAAGCTGTTCACATTTGATTGCAAGTGTAAGTTCGAACCATTAATCCGAAATTATTGTATGTACTTCTCTTTAGTCTTTTGTATATCTTACATTTTTCTTTTTATTATAAAAGAAAAGATAAAGATAAAGTTAAAGTTAAAGTTTTAGCTTAGAGGGAAATAATTAGGAAGTTTTAGCTTTTAGCTAACTAAGCATAGGCAACGGACATATGTTGTATATCAAATCATATATTAATCTAAGCTGAGTAAAATGGTTATATTAAAATAAACCTAAAGAAAATATAAGCTAAAACAATGTATTTAATTAGACTAGTACCATATAGAGTTTTAACATACTTATTATCTATTAGTACTATCTTTCACACAACCATAATATCTTGTAGGCATTACAAAAAGCACTTAGAAACCCGAGCCATATGTCAACTTCATGGGATTGCTTGTCCAACCTGTGAAGTATAATCGAGGTAAGCATAAATAAAGTGTAATGTAAGTTAAAATCGCAAGATGGACAATTAAAATAGATTTCTTCATCAGTGAAGTCACACTGCATAATCATTCAAACATTGAATAGTTGGCCAAAAATAAAAATAAAAAATAATAAGGCTACCAATAAATTTATATTGGTCGGATAAAACCTTATCAAGACCTCGTTATGTACTTTATATATAGTATAGACATCACTTTACTTTCAATAAAAAAACCCATTTATCTTCTCGTACACTTGTCCAATTTTAATAAAGTCATACGATCTAGGTCGTCGCGACAAGATTAAAATTAGAAATCATTTTTTTACTATAATTTGAACCATGGGAGCAAAAGTGGGCCTTTTTGCATTTTCTCTTTTAACAATGTGTAAGCTTGTACTATCCAAAGTTACATACCGTTACTATGTTTTTGTCTTTTTCCAAATGAGTTTTCTAATAGATAAATGCATTTGATAATGTAAAGTTTGGATGTGTGCTCCCATCGACTTCCATTTACGGAAATGGGAATCCGGTAGGTTCTAACATGTCGAAATTAAAGAATGGAATCATGGAAACTTAGAAGTGAGGTTGAATAGTTTTACCAATTAAAACTTCCTTTTAAAATATTTAGATCGACTTATATCAATCTATTTGGATATGTGTTGGATGTTGATAAACAAACATATAGAAATATAAATATGTAATGAAAAGATAAAGAGTAAAACCTGAAACCGCAACCACTAGTATTTATAGTGGTTCGGCTGCAAGGACACCTTCATTGCCCTACTCCACTCACAAGTCACCTTCCTAGAGAGTTCGTAATCACTACACAACACAGACTCCTTATGGTGGAGAAACCATCACAACGTTGTTTCACTCTTTTTCCTGCATTAGGCTAACCACCGGGTCCTTTACACCAAGGAGAACGACGCTGTCGCATCGTCGGCTTACCTTATCAAGTTACTAGGCTGAATCTTGAGTTCCATTGCAACGGAGGAACTACTACCCAACACCACACCAATCGCGTAACCCCAAAGGAGATCTAATCCTTATAATATCAACAAGGATACACTAGAACAAAAAGTGGATTTGGCCACACCTAATCAATATGACGACACATATAATCGCACATGTTTTTTCGCTGTTGCGCATTAAGGTCATGTGACCATAGGTACCTCCTATAATCACGTGGTTTGACTTTTTTAGTCTCTGTTGCAAAAGAGTAACCAAAACCGTAACATGTGTGTGACTAATTAGGTACAAATTTTGTTGGATTAATCCGTATTAGTGACCATAAACCTTGTAGTAGTCACACAAAGCATGTTTGTTTTGGGTATTTAGTCACATACAATTAAGCATAAAGTGGCAAAAGTGTTAATAAATGTGACCATATGTTTAAGGTGAAAAATATGTCTTTTGTGTGACTATTGATCATCTAATGGCCACTTGAATTTTATGTTTGTGTGGCCTTTTCTAACATTTAGTCACCTGAAGCATGTTTGTTTTGGGTATTTAGTCACATACAATTAATCATAAAGTGGCTAAAAGTGTTAATAAGTGTGACCATATGGTGTTTCAAGTGAAGAAAGGGGTCTTTTGTGTGACTATTGATCATCCAATAATATTGTGAATTTTATGTTTGTGTGGCCTTTTCTAACATTTAGTCACACAAATCATGTTTGTTTTGGGTATTTAGTCACATACAATTAACCATAAAGTGGCTAAAAGTGTTAATAAGTGTGACCATATGGTGTTTTAAGTGAAGAAAATGTGTGTTTTGTGTGACTATTGATCATCCAATGGCCGCTTGAATTTTATGTTTTGTGTGGCCTTTTCTAACATTTAGTCACACAAAGCACGCTTTTGGGTATTTAGTCACATCAATTAATCATAAAGTGGCCAAAAGTGTTAATAAGTGTGACCATGGTGTTTTAAGTGAAGAAATGTGTGTTTTGTGACTATTGCTCATCCAATGGCCACATGAAATTTATGTTTGTGTGGCCTTTTCTAACATTTAGTCACACAAAGCATGTTTCTTTTGGTATTTAGTCACATGCAATTAACCATAAAGTGGCTAAAAGTGTTAATAAATGTGACTCATATGGTGTTTTAAGTGAAGAAATGTGTGTTTGTGTGACTATTGATCATCCAATGGCCACTTGAATTTTATGTTTGTGTGGCCTTTTCTAACATTTAGTCACACAAAGCATGTTTCTTTTGGGTATTTAGTCACATTCAATTAATCATAAAGTGGCCAAAAGTGTTAATAAGTGACCATATGGTGTTTCAAGTGAAGAAATGTGTGTTTTGTGTGACTATTGATCATCCAATGGCCACATGAATTTTATGTTTGTGTGGCCTTTTCTAACATTTAGTCACACAAAAGCACGTTTCTTTTGGGTATTTAGTCACATCCAATTAATCATAAAGTGGCCAAAAGTGTTAATAAGTGTGACCATATGGTGTTTTAAGTGAAGAAATGTGTGTTTTGTGTGACTATTGCTCATCCAGTGGCCACATGAAATTTATGTTTGTGTGACCTTTTCTAACATTTAGTCACACAAAGCATGTTTCTTTGGTATTTAGTCACATGCAATTAACCATAAAGTGGCTAAAAGTGTTAATAAGTGTGACCATATGGTGTTTTAAGTGAAGAAATGTGTGTTTTGTGTGACTATTGATCATCCAATGGCCACATGAATTTTATGTTTGTGTGGCCTTTTCTAACATTTAGTCACACAAAGCATGTTTCTTTTGGTATTTAGTCACATACAAATTAAGCATAAAGTGGCCAAAAGTGTTAATAAGTGTGACCATATGGTGGTTTAAGTGAAGAAATGTGTGTTTTGTATGACTAAAAAGTGTTGATAATTGTGACTATATGAATCTTTTAGTCACATATAAGAAATCAATATATATCAAAACAAATTAATATATAAAATATATTCAAAATATATTCAAATACAATAAAATTGGAATGTATATAAAATTGTAATGTCGTACATAATAATATTCTCAATAATTTAACGACTTCACTCTTGATCTTCTTAGCTTCCTTTTGCATGGTATGACTAGAGATGTAGCGCCTCAGTATTTAATTTAGGTGGGGATTGTTCTCACCAATCGGTTTATGGTACTTGGTGGTGTTACATGTGAGGAAACAAAAGCGGGTATCAAACATCGAATTAAATATGAAGAATGATATATGTAGGTTTATAAAACACATGCATCTATGTACCTTTTCATCGAAAACCACTTGATCCTTTGGCCATGCATAAAAACCACCTCTTGCATCCTTAAGCTGTTTTGAGACCGTTACTTCCTACATCCGGTGTATGCACGCCGCATCCACTAAAGATTTTTCAATAGATACTCAGAGCAATCCTTTGGGAGTGGTCTCATATGAAGCATTTGTTTTCCATCGGTTTTGTACACGGTACCCTCCATGATAATAGTTGATTTCTTTATGCCACGTACCGCACTTAATTACCTAAAAGATAATTTGTTGCATGTATATATGTATCGTTAATTAATTTTAATTAAACTAAAGAACATATGAAAATGTTTACATACATACTTGTGGTAGTCTTGTTAATGGAGACTCCTGTTCTTGTGATCCAAAAAGTTAGCGTGAAGAATCCTTTCCTTTTGATCTAGTCGATTTCTTAGGTGCGACAGATTTAACAGCTTCCTATATGTATAATACACGGTAAATAAATAATGTATGTAGAATTCAAAATCCTGGGGGTGATTTATTACTTACACTTATTTGAATTTCCTTTTCCAAAGTTGCAAGTCCATTAGACTTCTTAATGCTCGCAACTTTCTCGCCCAATGAACACGTGTTAAGCATCCTCATCGACCGCTATTTAAAAGATTAATGTTCACCGGAGACACACGAAATATAAATTGTTTAAGAAGACTGCAAAGATGATTTAAAAGGGTAAAAAGATGGAATGTTACTTTATGTCTTACTTCGTTTCGTCAATGGAGTTGAAGTTGGATCAGAATCGCCTTTTGTGCGCCCAATTGTTTCATCAAATCAGACACGCCTCTTTTTCTTGACGTTACGCCTCCTCATCATCAAGTTCACTTTGAAGTAACACCACTCTTTCATCGGATGCTTGTCTGATTCGAGGCGAATCAAAATACCTCTTGTAGGTTACTCCACCTCCCACCCTCTCGCATATCCTCCCTTTTCCTTACTAATACAAATGTCATGGCATCGATTGCCATGATCAAGCTTCAAGGTTCCTTGTTTGATCTTCTCCTCCGCTCTTTACGCACACACACATATGGGAAATAGGTTATTTAATTCTACCAAGATCAAATTATAAATAACAAGATTAACTTATAACTAACGAAATTAATTAATAACTAACAGCTTTAACTAATACACTATCGCTTTAACTAATACACTATCAAGATTAACTTATAACTAACAATAAACATAATCATAAAATGAGTCAAACTTACAATTTTTGTTCAACTGCTCGATATCATCATCGTGAAATTCTCCGTCTTTATTCACCCTTCCTTTCAACCACAACAGTACCACCGGTGGTTCTTCATCTGTTGAATTTCTTTATTCTCGATCTTATAAACATCAAATACATACACTTGTAAGATAAACCAATATAAACGAAAGTATGATGCTATTAAATGCAAATGTTTAATGTTTAATGTTACCATTTTATCCATCACAGGCGTATCCACCTCGTCCCATTCTATGTCGATAAAGAGACTTGGAGCCGCCACTTTAGATGGTGATTTCACCTTGCAACACAAAATAAAAAGGTGTTTAGATGTAGTAATGTTGATAGTATACAACTAATATATATGGAAACATCAAATGATGGATATTTGAACTTGAATAAAATGAATAATTAACACCTTGTATTCCTCGGTGTCCGTGTAGTTTACAAAATTTACCCAATCTTGACTTTTATAATTGCACTATACTTGCCGGACTTCATTAAGTTTTGAAAGGGTATTTTGGTTGGGCAATATGTAGTTTTCGGTCAATTTCCTTCAAAATTCCTTAGAAGTTGACCAAGACGATTCATTATCGCCTTCGGACATCAAGCCAACATCAAAATATCGGCGCAAAGATTAACACAATGTTGTTAATTAGTTGCACATAATGTAAATGCAGAGATAAACTTATTAACACCTTGTACCTACGACGCCCAAGCCGCTACTAGTTAAAAAGTATATGTATGTGCCGTGATCTCGTCCCACATTTTATCTCTTGCTTCGAATCAACCTTCCTCCGAGGATAGAATCACGACACCTATATGCTCACGAACCAAATCACCCAAAAACTCGAAAACAATGCCTGTTTTTCTCGATATCCTATTCGGCATCGAAGGTTACATCGACCTTTATTCCGTCGGTTTTCCATAATCCTCGCGAAACTTAGCTAACCTAGTTATGCCCCTCTTAACAACATTCGCATTTGAATGGTTGTTTTCAAGATCCTCACCCTCATCCGAATACGCCCGATTCATATTCAAATTGTTATCATTTTCACGATCGAATAAACCAAATCATCCCGACAATTGGTTTGAGTTGCCATGATTCGTCGAAGTAATGTGTTAAAGAAAATTAGTAAACTTAATTGGTAAATAATGGTGTAAAATTGAAGTTCGTTGTTTTGCTTGAATCTCGATTTATTGGGTAAAATTAGGGCTCATTATGGAAATGATTTTCAAATAAGGAAACCATAAATTCCTAAGTACTTTTAAAAATTTTGGTGAAATTTGGCTCCAAATTTCATAATTTTAAAATGTGGCTCCAAATTGATAATATAGAATTTAAATATTTCATTTTGGTCAGCATTTTGAAACCAACACACCCATGATGAAATGGTTCTTACCACATCCCAAACACCCATATAACTTCAAACCGGTTGTATCAAAGCACATATAATCTGCAGACTACACTAAAATCTCACCACATAGGCGATACAAATGAAGAAACAAAATAAAAAAATGGAATTAAAGCAACTAATTAAGCAACTATAACTAATAAGCGTCCCATATAAACAAGTAAGCACAAAAATAATCAAATCCAACCAAGGATCACGACACAACAAACTGCATCGATACCTTACTTTAAGCCTATAAATAACCTATTTATAAGCACTTAAATAAGCTCTAACATCCTCCAACAAAGAAAAAAATCAAGAAATCATGTAAATGCAATTAACTTAAAGCAAAAACAACAAAAAACACCCTAAAATTGACAACAACCTAAAAATTAACAACCTAAGTAAAGCACTTATGAACCGCATATCCATTGCTCAACATTGAATGAGTTTGGATCAACCTCAAACCTACAATAATACATTCTACCGTATATGAACTTAAACACCACAACCAATTCCTAAATGCAAAACAACATTAAAAAGATGAAACAAACTAGCGGCGCAACCCATTCCATTCCATTGGATAAACCATCAAAAGATCCATACATGTTTCATCGTTAATATATCTACAAACCATAATATTAAACCAAGACATTAGACATTATAGCAAAAGAAACCATCCCTTTACATAGCGAGCAACCTTCAACCATTCATCGACTTAATTTGTTCTTCCTGGTCTCGATATCCTCCTCCGACTGAGTAATGAGATCATTCAACCCCTGCAGACTTAGTCCTCGTAGCCTCCATGTCATGCCTAAGATCCATCAATGTGTCAAAATATTCATCCCCATCTCCAATAGCTACCATCTCAAGAATTAAAGCATTAAATGCGCAATCTCATTCTTTACCGTGGTGGCCTCTTCGCGCATCCGGTTTATAAAGCCACGGAGACCGGAAATTTCTTTGAGCCTTGAAGAAACTCATGTAACCATCAACAGATGTCTCCCGCTAAACTCAATTAGGTCATCAATAACACGCTTAGCCAAATGGTTTTGTGGTGATGGTGTGCCATTGATAATGAAATTGGGTAAAATATGATATTATTGAAAGATTGCAAAGAAAGGTTGAAGAAGAGTGGGGATAGTGTGATAGAGAAGATACTTGTAACTCCTTATGAATTCAAACTATCACTATAAATTAATTAGGGATGTTTATCCGTTTGGTTATCGGGTTGTTTGGTTTTGTTAAATCGGTATCTTTTATTCGCTCAACACGAAACCGAACCGAACCGAACTAGAATTAAACCGAAGGAGCCGAAACCGAATATTAATTCACTCGCTTCTTGGGTTGACCGAAAAGTCTTAAAAGCGGATAAAAGCGGAAAGAAACGGACTAACGCAGACTAAACGCGTAAGAACGAAGAAAAGCGATGGAACTTAAGAAAATGTACATTAATATGTAAAACATATTAAAGTGTATGAAAACGACGAAGATGTCTAAAATAGATGAAAACGGCTAGAAACGGACCAAAACGATCAAAACTTATACAAACGGACTAAAAGATGAAAACCAGCGACAAAGTTTAAACACGGACGAAAATATGTAAACAAAAACAAAACGTATAAAAACTTATTAAAAAGGACAAAGTCAAATTTAAAACGGTGGAAAAGTATGAAAAGCAGACGCAAACGTGTAAACAAAAACAAAACGTATAAAACTTATTAAAAGGACAAAGTCGTAAATGCAAGCGGTGGAAAAAGTATGAAAGCAGTATATAAGCCGTGTAAAAACGTATGAAAATGTGTAAAAGTGTAAAACGCACAAAACGGACGAAAACATGTGAAAAGAGACAAAAACGTGTAAAACGTATAAAATCGGAAGAAAACATGTACAAAACTAAGAAAACGTATGAACACGGACGAAAACATATAGGATGGACTAAAACGCACTAAAACGCACAGGGTTGTGTTATCTGGTGCCCAACGATATAACGCAACCCTAAACACGCCACACAATGTTTTGAGTAAGACACATGAGTTAATGATTTTATGTCATCACGAAATGTCAAAATTAACGTGCCCACCTTTAATAACTTTAATACAATTCATATAACATTCACACTATAATATGGGTCAAAATCATTGGGTTATAGTTTCTTAGAGTTTCATTTTCACGACATGATTCAATCAATAGTATATATAAATTATATCTCGAAACCATGTTACGGTTTTGGAAATTCAAACATGTTACGGTTTTGGAAATTGCGTTCGGTTTAGGAAATTCAAACATTCAATCAATAGTATATATAAAATTATAGTCACACATGTTACGGTTTTGGAAATTAGTGTTAGGTTCGTGATCGGGTGATAAATAATAATGAAAGATATTTGGATTTCGTGAATAAATTGATGAAACATACACTAAAAACAAAAAGAGCAAGGTTAGATCAAGTGGTTAACACTCTTGCCTCGGAGAAAGAGGTCATGGTTCGATCCTTACCCCATACAAGGCGGAGGTTCTTTTCTACCTTTGGTAGAAAAGAAAGCACCTCTCAAGGGTTCGATCCTTACCCCTTGCAAGGCGGAGGTTATTTTCACCGTTGGTAGAAAAGCGAGCCTCTCAAGGGTTCGATCCTCACCCCTTGCAAGGTCGGAGGTTCTTTTCTACCTTTGGTAGAAAAAGCAGCCTCTCAGGTTCGATCCTCACCTTGCAAGGCCGGAGGTCCTTTTCAACCTTTGGTAGAACCGAAGCGCCTCTCTACCTTAGGTAGGGGGTAAGGCATCACGTCTCAACCTACCACATACACTGTGGAAGGCGATATTGGGACCCATAACCCGTGGAAGACAGTCATCGGGAGTTAGTTTATTTTTTATTTTTTAAACTAAAACAACTAAATAAGCAAATAATTCAACTAACAAAAATTATACTTTTCTCTAATTTTATTTTATTTATTATGAATAAAAACCTTTTTTAAACTAATTAAATGAATAAAATCATTAAATCATAAGAGAAAAACATTTTAAACTAATATGAAAAATTTTCAAAAATTTAAGCAAATTTAAAATTCCCACAAATTAAATTTATTCCCCAAAGTTTGCATCAAGGCATTTCAAACTAATTGCAAAATTAACTCCTCCTCCTCCTCCTCCTCTGCATGCCACACCTCCTCTCATCTCACTACAAATCCAATCACCACCACAACTCTCCGTCATAGACCCACCACCTCCGTGCACCAGTAAGTATTGTTATCTTCCTTTGTACACATCTCTAACACATAAAATAACCCACTGTTAAGCGTATTATAATTGAACATTTGTTTGAGATATCCTCTTGTAAATTATGTCAGTTTCTTGTTAAATTTAGATAGTTAATTGGTTAAAAATTTAAGAAACCCTGTTAAGCCTGTTACACATGAACATGGAACCATAATTTAGCTAGTTAATTTCTTATTTTTCCTTGACCCAAACATCCCTTTAGGAACTGTTTCATTAGACTTTATTCAATTCTTAGCATAATTCAATCGACATTCAATCTTTGAGCTATCCTCATTACTTGGAATGTCTTTTTAACTTTTAAGATCATCAATTGAAGTTTGATGTTTGTCTTGTATAATCTTCAATAACTTGACCGTCTTTTAACATGCCTGCAGGGACTACATTTATAAACATTGTTTGCTCGGATAAGTGGGACACATTTATAAACATGGACAAGTCTTGGATAGGAACTAATAGGACCAACAAATCTTATGTTGATGGAGTAGCATTTATTGATTATGCGATACACAACTTGCGGAAGATGGGGAACATCGACCCGAGTTAAGAAAATGATCTTTCAATGCCATGTCCGTATGTAGATTGTTTAAACCACATCGAGCATCAAGTGGAGAAAGTGCGCCCATTTATTCAAAGAATGGGTTTGATCTAAGCTACCTAAACCGGACTAAACATGGAGAGAAGGATGAGTCATCAATAAGTACCAAACACTGTTAACGCTACGTAGTTTGTTGACGACACGGATTTTGCTTCGATATTCCAACAGATGCCCCAACAACGGTAGAAATGGTTAATGCTACAAAGATAATTTTGATGAGGATGATCTTGTCAAGTTTCAACAATTATTATTAGACGCAGAGAAGCCTCTTTACAGCAGGATGTCCCGACTTCACAAAGATGTCCATAATAGTTAAACTACTCAACTTGAAGGGTAAGTACGGATGTTACGATAAGTTCTTTCTTGAATTACTAGGATTGTTAAAGAAGATGTCACTTTGGTAACGAAATGGTGGAAAAACTTATCAAGCCAAAAATATTTGAAATTGATGGGATCAGATACAAAAGATACATGTATGTATCAACAACGCCTTCTTTGGAAGGATGACAAGGATTTGATCCGTGCGTCGAACTTGTGGGATATCAAGATGGAAGGTGGATAATAAGACTAAGAAAGTGTACGAAAACATTCCAGAAAGGTAATGTGGTACTTTCCAATTATACCAAGACCGCAACGACTATTTAAGCTAGAAAGTATTTGAGAGGATTTAAGATGGCACGCGACACGGAGGATAACCGATGGTGTGTTACGTCACCCAGATTCAAAGGCATGGCGTACCATAGATGAAAAATTCCCGAAATGCGTCAAGATCCAAGAAATCTCTGCTAGGAATATCGGTGATGGGGTTGGCGTCAACTCGGAAATAGGCATCACGATGTATGGCGGTTTTAGCGGTCATATACAACCTTCCTCCATGGTTGTGTATGAAAAGAAAGTTTATCATGCTTCGGTATTAATATCGGGATACAGGAAATGATATCGATGTTTTTAGAACCGTTTGTTGATGATCCGCAAACCTTATTCGATCTGAGGGGTTGATACATATGATGCATCCACAAAGATAACTTTAATCTACGTGCCGTTGTGTTATGGACAATAAATGATTACCCCGCACTTGGTACATTATGTGGCTGCCCGTCTGATTGGATTCAAAGGTTGTGTAGTATGGGAAAGATACAAGCGTGGTTAGACTTTCTCGCTCATCAAGCAAAGTTATGTTGGTCACAGACGATATCTACCATATGACCATCCGTTCGGAAGGCAAAGGAAGGCATTTAATGGACAACAAGAATTTCTCCGGCTCCAAACCCAATGACCGGGGAACAAATATACAACGAGGTACAACATATTGAAAATAAGTGGGGAAAAGGAAAGCGAACAAACAATAATGCATCGAAAAACCAAGAAGATACGAGAGGTAGAGGTGGGAAGATTCAAAAGCGGAAAAGAAACGCAGTAGTAGAGGGTAGTTCAAGCCAAGTAAGCGGACAAACCGGTGCGTATTGGAAGAAATTCAACATTTGGTATCGAAACTTAGGTATTGGAGGCATAATTACTTCCACATTGTATTGATTTTATGCATGTAGAAAAGAATGTTCTTTGAGAGTCTCGTCGGAACTTTGCTACATGTTCCGGGAAAGACGAAAGATGGGTGAATGCTCGATTGGATCCGGGCCGAGTTAGGGGTAAAGAAGAGTTGTTTGCTATGCAAGAACAAGACAAAACAACACTACCTCCAACAGGTTACACATTAACGAATCTTGAAAAGATATTTTGTGAAACTTTACACAACATCGAGTACCACAAGGATATTGTTCAAATTTCTCTTCTTTGGTCACCTAAAGGATAGGAAGCTCATTGGCCTAAAATCGCATGACTATCACATGCTAATGCAAGAGTTTACGCCAATTACAATCACGTTCAATCATGCACCCACCCACACGATATGCTATTATCGGTTTTGCTTTTCTTTAAATCAATATGTTGCAAAGAAATAATATTGCAAGAACTAGATAATATGCAAGCGAACCGGTAGTGACACCGTGCCTACCGAGAAGTTCTTTCCTCCATCATTCTTTGATATTATGATACATTTGATTGTGCACCTAACTAGGGAGGTAAAATTATGCGGTCCCATATGCTTTGGTGGATGTATCCATTCGAAAGATGTATGAAAGGTTATTAAAGGACATGTCGAAGCGTAAATAGACCGTAAGGATGCATTCTTGAGGAGACTATTGCGGAAGAAACAATAGAGTTTTTAGCGAATATCATAAATCCATAACTGCTGGTATCCCACGATAAACATGAAACAGATGAAAATGAGGAAGGAAAGCCATTGTCGGCCGGCAAATCAATGAAGTTTCTAGGAACTCTTCCGGAAAGCACATTTGTATGTAATAAATAATACAGATGAAATTATACCGTATATCGCGTAAGTCTTACTAACACATGTCTATTTCGTTCACGAAAATTAAATGATGTATCAAATATAATAATCAAACACGTTGTTTGGTGACACAAGCAAGTTTTGAAAGCGAGAAAACCGGTAAACGAATAGCATTTGGAGAATGAGCACGACAAATCTTTTGCCAATTGGTTACAAAGAAGTAATTAATCTTATATTACTCAACATACCCTTTCTAAACCTTATTTCTCACTCATTTTAATCGAAAATTGGTGTACTTATTGTTTTGAGCTAATATATACTTCTAATGAAATTCGGGTTGAGAGAGAGTTACAAATCGACAAAGAAAGTGTATCGAAACCTGTAAGGTGGATATCCTATGGACCACGCGCCACCGTGGTGAAATCACGATGCATATCACATCAATGGGTATACTTTTCGTGCGAAAGATCATGAAGGCAAAGTTTACGAGCAGTGGGGTTAGTGTTGAGGCATTAGATATCCACATATCTAAAGAAGTTGCAACCACAAGAAAAGCATATTATTATGGGGTTTTATAGGAGATATGGGAACTAGATTACCGTTTCATGCAAATTCCTCTTTTCAAATGTATTGGGTTAATCACAAAGGCGGTGGTGTGAAACGCGATACTCTTGGGTATACATTGGTTGACACGAATAGTTTAGGCCACAAGGTTGATCCGTTCATATTAGCCGCACAAGCACGACAAGTGTTTTATGAAAGACCGGTAGATAAAAATTGTCTATTGTGTTTAAGACACCTCCAAAATTACAAAGATAAGTATGATGAAGCCGATGAGGAATTTAGTACCGCATTCACCAAAGACAATGATAACATATTGCCACGTGTGGATCGGCGTGACTTGGGTGTGAATCCTGATCGACTACTATCGAACCGATTGTGGAGGTGTTGTTATCTGAAAGTCAAGTGAACCATGTTATGGTCGAGTTGTCACACTCTACCTTTATCATATTTCACTCTTTCAAAGCATATAGATTCGATTTTTGTACTTTTTAAGAATTTATGTTTATAATACAAGACTTAATATTAGTTAAATCATTGGGTATATTTTTTGTTTAAGGATATGTTGAAAAGAAAGAATTCTCACTGATTGGAGATGTATGGAAGCGTGCTAGTTGATGTGCTATAGTGCGAGTTAATTACGTGATGTCATTTTTAAGTCTGTTTGACCATTCTTTAGTGCAGTAGTGCAAAAATAAAAAGCGATTTTCTTGTTTAAATAGTACCGTTACCTAATTTTAGATGGTCAAGTATTTATATGGATAATTTTTATTTTTAGAAATCATATTTATCCTTTAATTACTTTATCCTAATCTTTAAAAGTTTAATTATTTTATTTCGATTAAGTCTCCTCACCAAAGACACTAAACCCTAATTGCCCCGCACTACCGGTAATTCAATTAACATAAAAGATGGCACAATTAAAGTTTGTAGACAAGCACAATCAAGTGGGATTTCTCAAAAGCTTCTTGAAAGCACGAACTTCGACGAGATAGTGGACTTTCTAAAGGGTAGTCATATCGGTATGCCTTACTCATAATCCAACTATCTATGATTCCCTAGTCAAGCAGTTACGGCGGGCGCCATCTGCTAGAACTATTCGATGGGACACTAGAGTTAAATGCAACTATTGATCGTTAGAGTATTCAATCAGCGAGAATCGATCGAAGCAAGCTTCAATTGGCTGATGCCTCGGGGATTTCAATGTTAACAAATCATGACCTCTTCGAGGATTGGAAAGATTGGATATCAAGCGATGGAACATTCACTTTTGGAAGAGTCATTTTACGCCACAATGGCGTTTCCTTGTGCATCATATTTTACATTGTATGAGTTCTAAAAGTGGTGGATGGGATCAATTTGGAAGCAATATTGCTACGCATTGGTCTGTCTCTCACCGCGAGACTCTTCAATTTTTCAAAAATGATTTTTGATGCCATGGTTGCTAATTCAAGAATAAGAAAAGTTTTGATGTACCCAAGATTTTTGCAAATGATCTTAAATGTTGAAACAAGAGCAAACATCCTTACATTGCTCTCCCTTTCACTAAAAGATATTTGGTAATATGAAAAGGGGGTTTGAAGGGCACAAGCCACTTTTATGCGCTATGTTGCCTTACATTGCTCGACCACGAAGGTACATCTACATCTGTTCCATCTCCTCTTGCTACATCGAAGCTCGGGCTCAACCTACATCGAACACAAAACAGAGTTTCAACAGAGGACACCAACACCCCACCACCTTCACCTTCACCCCATAAGGAAGAACCACCGGTGATTCCTCAACCACAACCTCAACACCCACTACTACAGTGGAGTACCCCGTTCCTTATCTATGGAAGATCTACTTCAACCGGTTCCACAACCGATTTCAAGGGTTGATGAGTTGGAGAAAAATTGAAGAAGACCAAGAAGTCACCGGGGACTACTCAAAAAGAGTTAAGAAATTGGAGGAAATTCAAGCAGACGGGGATAGACATTCTGAGACTGGAAGGTGAGGAATCCTCGAGGAAACTCAAATTAGTCGTCAAGGATTGGGAGGCGGTGAAATCTTGTTTAATAATTTAAATCACAAGAAATCCTTTAAGAAGAGACTAGATAAAGAAAGCGCAGTTCTAGTGGAGTGGATAAGTCCGGTGACTTTACTAACGATAAGTCCGGTGGTCTTGAAATTAAATCGCTTTTGATGAAGATTTTAATCTTGGCTTTGATCTTTGAAGTTAATACAAGTCTTGAACATATTAATCTGGTAGTGATCCGGTAGTCTTGGTGAGGAGTTTGTGCATAGGAAGGCAAAGGAATAGTGCAAGAATCTTCCGAGCCGGTGAAGACCAAAAGCAACTCGTAAGAGGAAGCTAGCTTTCTTTGAGATTGCTAGGATTCAAGCGGAGGATGCGGTGAAGAAGCTAAGCGTGCGGAACAAACAAGGGATGATGAGTGATTGCAAAACTGCGGAGGAACCACAATTAATCGAAGAACAAATGAAAAGGAAAGTCAAGTTACGGAATCGCCAAATTCTACAATCGATGAAGAATGGGATACTATAAATGCAAGATTATTAGTAAAGAGATATCCTTCACGATATTAACGGAGAAGACTATGCAAGTAAATTGGTGAGATTATTAATGCGAAGAAGAGGCTTCTCGAGAGCGAGACAAAGAGAAAGGATGAAACAGACCCATGACCAAAAAGCTGAGCAAAGGGATTATATGATCCACTATGTCAAAAGTCAAGGAATCCTACACGGAAGTTGAGCAGTTAAGAAATTGAAGAATGATGAACTAAAAGCGAAATTTGAAAAGTAATGTACCAAAATAAAAATTTTATTCCAATGGATTCGAGTTGGAAGCTTCAACGTTTAAAAGGAAGGGTTACAATCTTGAACCAAAGGATGCTAAAAGCACAAGATTGCGAGGCGAAAAGGTTCTTTAATTGAAAAACTTGGTGATAAGCCAAAAGCGTAAAGAAAGAGGAGGAAGATGAGGTTAAACAACCGATTTGAATATGACAAGGAAGAAATCCTTTGGAAAGAAAGGAGTGAAAAAGGATAAGACAAATGTTAAGAAGGAAGTGGAAGAGTACATGAAGGATAAGGTTGATGAACCGTCATCGAAGAGTTTACCATGGGCTCCATTCCTCTGAGTTCGGCACTTCTGCTAAGATTGCAAAGGTTGGATCATCAAACATGGGAAAAAGGTAGTTTACACGATAGTAAGGAAAATCACACGGACACTATATATGTGAAATTTCTGGTTTATTGAGTGATTTGTCGAGGATGATTTGAAGACCATGTACCGGTGATGATGGAGAAGCATGGTGATGAGAGACCAAGAGGAATATGAAAGAGTCCTTTGGGGTGACTTGAAGACCATGTTTGACACACGGATGCGATGATGAAATGTGGAAGCGGCCTGTCAACAAAAGTGATCGATGGAGATATTTCCACACTTGTCGGTGCCTTGTTTGGAATTAGAAGCGCAATTCTTTATATGCTTACAGTATGGGTATCCACTTCCAACAGATTTTCGGGCTATGCTTGAGAAGAAGCTTTTGGTGAAAGAAAGGATGATGCATGCTATCGACTTTTGAGGTTAATTCAATCAAAAGCTCAACAAAGAATATCTTGGCGATATAACGATTAAGTCGGTAGTATTCGTAGTTAGTTACATTTATGAAAAACATAATAGTTTATTAGAGTTTAGGAAGGCATATGTACGGCGTAGAGATATCTTAGGAAGAGATATCTATATCCTTCACACGTTTTGTATACTAGGTTTTCCTAAGTGTATAAAGGAACCCTAAAGTATAGTGAAATGAACTTGTACTTAGACGAATAGAAATATTAATAAAATAAGTTTATTAGTGAAATAGTATTTGTGTTCTTCTTGCTTGTTGTTAAGATTCCGCATTAACAATCAAGTACTCGTTGTTAAAGAGTTCTTCATATATAAAATTAGTTTGGATTTATCCAAGTTTAGTATATTGTGGTGTTGCACAAGTGTTAATGTGTGTGCATATCAATGTGACTATAAAGCCATCACCTACAAACCCACATTTTCATTAATGACACAATAAATGCAACAAACTTGACCATATGGTGTTTAAAGTGAAGAAGCGTGTATTTTTGTGACTATTGATTATCCAATGGCCACATCAAATTTATGCTTGTGTGGCCTTTTCTAACATTTAGTCGCACAAAGAATGTTTGTTTTGGGTATTTAGTCACATACAATTTATCATAAAGTGGCTAAAAGTGTTAATAAGTGTGACCATATGGTGTTTCAAGTGAAGAAATGTGTGTTTTGTGTGACTATTGATCATCCAATGGCCACTTGAATTTTATGTTTGTGTGGCCTTTGTAACATTTAGTCACACAAAGCATGTTTGTTTTGGGTATTTAGTCACATACAATTACTCATAAAGTGGCTAAAAGTGTTAATAAGTGTGACCATATGGTGTTTCAAGTGAAGAAAGGTGTATTTTGTGTGACTATTGATCATCCAATGGCCACATGAATTTTATGTTTGTGTGGCCTTTTCTAACATTTAGTCACACAAAGCATGTTTGTTTTGGGTATTTAGTCACATACAATTAACCATAAAGTGGCTAAAGTGTTAATAAGTGTGACCATATGGTGTTTAAAGTGAGGAAACGTGTATTTTGAGTGACTATTCATCATCCAATGGCCACATATTAAGTTCGTGACCATATGTCTTGGATTTTGGCTACACTTGAATAATATGTGTGACAAAGCGTTTAGTGTGACCATATATGGCATTTGGTCACGGTGTTAGTGTAAATGTGACTTTATAGATTAGCTTTCGACAAGCTAACACAAACTAAACTTTAAACACACATATTAACTTACGTGAACATATGTCTTGGATTTTGGCTACACTTAACGAATGTGTGACAAAACATTTAGTGTGACCATATATGGCTTTTGTCACGGTGTTCAAGTGTGTGACATATATTTGTCCTTTGTTTATATGTATATCGTGACTAATGCTTCAACCTTACTTTTCATTTGTCACTTGTTCCAATTTCAGATGTGGCTAAAGAGTTGGCAAAACATATCAGTCACCTTAAATAATGTGTGACAAAACTTGACTCTATGATTTAGACACACAAAAATTACTTCATGTGACTAGCATCAAGGTTACTTGTATTTGTCACGCGTTCCAAATTCATATGTGGCTAAATGATGAAACAAAATCACGGATACCTTTAGCCACACAATGTTCAATTGTGTGGCGTCTGGTTCTAATGGTCACACAATTAAAATTTTCATGTGACTAATTAGTACATGTTGTCAATTTCGTACCTTGACCACACAAATATGCGAATGTGTGGTCGTTCCATTTCGACCATGCGTGACCAAATCCGTTTTGTACTAGTGATAACAATATCCTTTGACCCAATACTAATCTATCTTGTACATCGAATCACACCATATCGAATGTACATCTTAGAAACCTTTCACTAATGCCTTAGACTAGATATTCAAGACACCCTTCACTAATGTCTTGTGACTTGACTTCTAGGCACCCTTCACTAATTCCTACAATACGGACGATTGACACCCTTCACTAATGCCTTCGTCTTGACACTTGAGACATCTTTCACTAATGTCTTCAACACTACACTTCTTAGTAGAAAGAAAAGAACCATCAACAAGAGGACTTCAGTAGTCTTGATGATAAGGAAGCATGGCAGCTCATGGACTTGAGCTTGCTTGACTTCAAAGGTGGTGATCTCGCCTTTAAGAGGAATCTAGAGAATCACACAAAAACAAAACTACAAACATAGATCACTTGGATCTATGGTTAGAGAGTTTTTAACTCAAGGAGAAAGTATGTGAGAAAGGGGTGAGAAACAATGAAGAAATGGCTCACTATTTATAGAGAGAAAATGTCTACTGTTCCACAGATCCCTCCCTTAAGGAATCCGTCCAGTGTAATCACTGGGATCCGTGGGACGCTCCCTTTTGCCCTTGGGTTTTGGGTCATGGGTCATGGGTTATGGGTCATGGATATCAAGTAGGTTCAATGTACCTTCAAGATGCAATGCATCTAGTCCATGGTTCACGGATTGAAACTATGGGCCATGGATTAAAGCCATGGGTCATGGATATTATCCATATATGACATAAGCATAATGTCATGCAATGGGTTATGGGTCAAGCTCCATGGATATGGGTCATGGACTTTGGGTTGTACCCAACTACATTCAATGTATTTGGTCAATGGGTTATGATACTTAAGTTTCTACCCATTTATATTACCCAATATACTACATACTAGTTATGTGTATATTTTACCCAAATATGTAAACACTAGTTGTTGTACGTATGTAATACTAAATCATAAAATTACTTATACTTGTTTTAGTGTTTTATGTGAAAACATAAGTGTGTTAGAAAACTATTTGCTCAAACCATTAGAAGATCGTAAAATATAAATAAACGTTTTTACGGCTTATTTGTATTAACAATCTCCCCTTTTGTTGATGACAAAGCGTAAAATTATTTTAACGAAAAGCTAAAATTAAGTAGCGTTTGAATTTGTAGTTTTACTTTCTTATCCCACTTTTGTTGAAACAAAAGAGCTTGAGTAAACTAACACATTGTTTTAAGAAAAAACATGTGAGAAAAGAAAAGAAAAATAATAGAGAGCAAATAACGGGAAAAGATCTCGTCTTAACTCTCCCTTGACGAGTCCATCCCTATGTGAGGGCGTCAAGAAAATTAATACTAAGCTAGTTCATTTGCAACTAAGTTTGCAAAAGATTTCGTCTATGTGACGAATATGCTCCCCCTTGATGATTGCAACTTTGCAAAGGGACGTCATGAAATGTAATCCTAATATTGCAAGTAATTTTGCAATGTATTGCTTTGACACAAAGATCCCTATAGCTTTAGGGTGTCAAAGTCTTTATGTGTAAATTGAATAACTACAAAACAAAGGTTAGAAAACAAGTATAATGCATAATTTCCTGCAAATATGACTCAAGTTAGTAAAAAAAAATAGTTTTCTGTCTCACGGATCCCACTGTTCCCTCCTTGTAGGGATCCGTCAAGGCAAATTTCAAGGATCCGTCTAGCTGATGACTGAATTCAGCAATGGTGATATAACATATAATGTTAATATCAAAGTGAGATATGTATTATACAACATAATCATATACTCAGAAATATAGCAAGTAGCATGTAATTTCATTTAATAAAACTAGAGGTATGATATACATGACTCTAAAAACTAAGAAAATAAACGATACATGACTTGGAATTACTAGACTTATCTAAGTAACGCTTGATACTAGGACACCACTAAAAATCCTCTAGCTCAAGTTTGTTTAGGTTTAATCTCATCAAAACGTTCGAGAGGTGATAGAACATGAAACGTTGATCTTCCCGTACTTCATGTATCAAACTTTCAACATGTTGACAATGATAACAATCTTTGTAATGGCTAGTAGTGGTGGTGGAAGAAATAAAATTGCTTGATCACGAAGGATCAAGTGAAGCGGGTTGGGGAGCCTCAAGCAGCGGAGGGATTGGTGGGCGCATTTATAGATGGCTCGACCAAGAATGATGGTGGTGGTAGAAGTGTCAACTTCCATATGGTCGGGTGATTGACTTTGATAATTTCTCATAATCCAAATGGGATTATTTGATGGTGACGACGAAAAGGAAGCCGGAGCTAGTGTTGACTCAACACTTTGATTTTATACCATTATTCCTCCTAATGAGGAGAATGTTGCGGAGGAGGAGGATGAGGCGGCCTAGGAGGCAAATCCTCTAGATTGTAAAGGTGTGGTGATGAGTGGAGTCGTGAATGAGATAGCTCTATGCACCAATGGTGATGGTTTAGTGGGCGGGATTGTTTGGTTTAGGAGGTATGGTGGTGTTTGGCATAGGTAGTTTTGTGGGAACTATCCTTTTAGGGATTGGTTTGATTGGTGGAGGAGAAATCCTTGCATTTGTGGTTTGACCGGAGATGATTCGGTTGAAGAGATTTCGTGTATAACGAGCTATTTTCTTGGGTGGTTCTTTGGTGGATGAGTTACCACTTGGAGCTTTCCTCATGATGAGATGATTTCAAGAGGTTTGTAAAGATTTCTAAGTCTTTGAAGATGAGGATGAAGATGATGATTTTAGGAGTCCTAACAATGTGGTTTTATAAAGCAAGGGATTTGGCAAGTGCATTCAAGACTTAAGCCACTAAAATTCATTAGAATGTGATGATTAACATGCACAAGAGTCAACTTTAGAGTTGTACTGATCTAGGAACTCATTTAAGATAAGATGGAGTGTTTAAGTTAGCAAGATGAGCTTGAAATGATTGTTTTAGCTAGAGTTGACATAAATCTGTCATACGGATCCCACGGTTCCCTCCAATGAGGGATCCGCCTAGGCTAATCCTAGGGATCCGTCTATTAGCAGCTAAGAAAAGATAGCAATGATGTTTGTAAGTCTAATGCCTATTTCTTCTTAAGTGTTTCAGTTCATCTAAGTGTCTTGAATGAAGAGGTGCTCAAATACTTAAGGGTAATGAGTGATGTAGCTAATGATTGCCTTTTATGGAAGAAATTGGAACTTTCATGAGTACCAATGAATGAACAAAGATGACACTAAAGATTATGAGAGTGTCAAATGGAGCTAAATGATCCTAGAGATCAGATAGTGACTTAGGATAATGTTTTAGAGAATATCCTAAAGGCTTTAAAATGGAAAAACTAGAATTTGATCAATTTTGATCAATTTTAAGGTAAGGATGATTATGATCAATTTTGCCATAATTGAAGGATTTCCAAAGCTAGATATGAGGGATCATGTGAAAAATGATTAGTGAACTTGAGAGCGGAAGAGTAATGGGTTTAAGTGAACCGATAGATCTACAAGCGTCTTTAGCATGATCTAAGTGAGTTATGTGTGAGTACGAAAGATCTATTTAACTTGATAAGGACTCAATTTGCCTTAAGGCACTATGTCTAGCTTAGTGTGAAGTGTTCTAAGGACACGTTTGAAATACAATGATTGTAATTGCATTTTACATTTGCGGATCCCACGGTTCCCTAAGAGTAGGATCCGTCTAGCACAACCTTGGGATCCGTCTATCGCTAAGCGAGCCTTTACTAAAGGTATGCAATGATTTTGACAATGCATTTTATTTCAAGGTTATTTTAAGAGGTTCTATCACTAAGATATCAAATGTAAGATGTTTTATTTCATGAAAGAAATTGAATTACATTGATAAAGCATGAATACTAAGGATTGACCCTATTTGAAAGACTACTAAGTTCCTTGGCGTTTTCACTAGAAAGATCATCAAATGGTTGATGAGTGTTTGCCGATTTAGGAATGAAGAAAGTCTTCATGAGAGATGTGTTTAGAGGTTCCATCATCTTGTTCACAAGTCGTAGAACGGACTTTGAAATTGAGGTGGAAGTACATAATGTTATGATAAAGGCGGCGTCAAGAACATTCCATAAGGGATGAGTTTGTTCTTGGAGCCTTGAAGATTCAATTCGCCTTGCGAAGAAGTAGAGTGAGATTGTATGGTTGTTGTGTTAGCAAACAATACATTATGTGAGCACAATAAGCGGGAAGGATTTCTCGATTTCCCCTAAGACTCCAAACATTTTCCTGTAGGATGAGTGCGAGAGCCTTGTACTCTTCTCGGATATCCTTTATATAGATAATGTTTGGATCGGAGTAATAGGGTCGAGGTTTGCATATTGTGCGAGTCAAGTCTTGCGGGGAAGGTATGTGTGAACAATATGGACTATTTTCTTCACGAAAGTTGAAGAGAGAATCAAGAGACCAATCTTCGGTGAAGGCACGTTGTCCATGATTTGAAATTCGGAGAATTTGAGCAAATTGCCCAAGGGTTATAACAAACTTTTGGTTTTTGATCCAAAACCAAAGAGATAGAGAACGATCCTCGTTGACGAAAGAATTCCAATACAAACCTTGGACATATTTTCTCATTAATTTCGAGAAGACATTCCAATCCTATGGTTCGGAAGGAGGTATTGATACCGTCTTCATATTGTAGAGGAGTGTCGACAATACGTCCTTCGTGGAAGTGACGGGTTTCGAGATTATTGAACCCACGGACATGATTGCCAGGTGTGTTGGGCTCAAGGGAGATGTTAGGAGTGTAGACGCTAGTGAGTGAAAAATCAAACTCATATTTATGCGACATAGCGAAACCTATAGGAAAGAAAAGTTAATAGGATGTGACGTATTACGGGAAAACAATGATTACCTAACATTTTTACAAGATGTTTATTAACAATGACATTTAACTTACTTATTGTTTGACATTCTAGTAGAACATTTCTTTTAGGAAGAAAGTGGTTTTATTTTGCATGAAAAAGCTGTTGTCCAGAGGGCGGTTCCCACGGTTCCCTTTCATTAGGGATCCGGCTAGTATACTTCTTGGGATCCGTGGATCTGTAATAACAGAAGCAGAAAAAAATTGGTTTTATAGTTTTATACCAAGATATGTGTTTTAGCCTACTTTTTCTTTTAGCATGCATACATGGTTTTTAATGTATCACGAATGAATACGAAAGATATAAATCAAAAGAAATGACAAACACATTAAGATAATAAACTAGCTAAACTAGAATATAAGTAATATTTCATTTAAATGCTAAGAATGATACAAAGGATTAGGTATATAACCCCAATGTAGATTAACAACACAAACTAAATGTCTCCGTATGAGAACTTCATCATAGGGAGCATAAAGCGATGAGTGTTAAGGCGATGAGCACGAGGCGATGTAAAACATGTTGATGACGAACCTTCTTAGTTTTGGTTTGAGATGAGATGAGATGAAGAGGAAGATGAAGTTTTGAATGAGAGTTAATTTTTGAAAGTAGAGATTTGAAAAAGTGGGGATTTGATAGAAGTGACGACGGATGGTTTATTTATGGGGAAGGAGGAATTTTTGAGATTTGTGTTTTGTTTTATTATTAGAAGGAATGATTTTGGATTAAATGAAATAAAACACAAGTTTTATAAACCACGACTTTAGACGAAAAAGTAACACGTATGTAACAAAGGCTTCCTAATGAAGCTACATGTAATACATGTATATGCACACAAAAAAAATAATCATATAAATACCTATGTAAGCATACTTATTTATCAAGCTAATGTCATTTAGAGATAAGTAGAAAGTCATACCTCTAATGCACTTAGGAATGTCTTTACAAATGACATAACAAATGTCGAGAGACAATTCCGGCTCCTTTGTGTTTAAGATACCTTCTTAGGAAGGTATTCTTGTTACCAAGTGATTCCTATGACTTGGTATGTATGAGATTTAACTAAGCAACATGACAAAGAGGATTAGTGCAATTAAATGAAGAATAAATCATAAGAAAAATGTTGTCATCTAATCAACATCCAAACAAAGAGTTTTAAAAGACATGGTGTTTGTTTTATGAAAATCCTTCTTTGTAGTTTTCAATTAAATATGGATCGTATCAAGTTTTTAAAGTACAATATACTTTAAGAAACTTGGTAACAACTTCGATGCCAATTGTGGAAAACTAGAAGGGGGTTGAATAGTTTTACCAATTAAAACTTCCTTTTAAAATATTTAGATCGACTTATGTCAATCTATTTGGATTATGTCAATCTATTTGGATGTGTGTTGGATGTTGATAAACAAACATATAGAAATATAAATATGAAATGAAAAGATAAAGAGTAAAAGCACAAAACCACAGCGTGAGTATTTATAGTGGTTCGGCTACAAGGACACCTTCCTTGCCTACTCCACTCCCAGAGTCACCTACTCGAGAGTTCGTAATCACTACACAACACCGACTCCTTATGGTGAAGAAACCTTCTGCAACGTTGCCTACTCTTTTTCGGTACTAGGCTAACCACGGGTCCTTTAAACCAGGAGAACCAATCCTATCACAACGTCGCCTACCCTTTATCCGGTACTAGGCTGAATCTGGGGTTCCATTATAAAGGAGGAACTACTACCCAACACTACACCAATCACCTAACCCCAAAGGAGATCTACTCCTTATAATATCAACAAGGATAACAATATCCTTTGACCCAATACTAATCTATCTTGTACATGAATCACACCATATCGAATGTACATCTTAGGCACCTTTCACTAATGCCTTTGACTAGATCTTATGGACACCCTTCACTAATGTCTTGTGACTTGACTTCTAGGAACCCTTCATTAATGCCTACAACACGGACGATCGACACCCTTCACTAATGTTTTCGTCTTGACACTTGAGACACCTTTCACTAATGTCTTCAACACTACACTTCTTAGTAGAAAGAAAAGAACCATCAACAAGAGGACTTCAATAGTCTTGATGATGAGGAAGCATGGCAACTCATGGACTTGAGCTTGCTTGACTTCAAAGGTGGTGATCTCGTCTTTAAGAGGAACCTAGAGAATCACACAAAAACAAAACTACAAACATAGATCACTTGGATGCGTGGTTAGAGAGTTTTAACTCAAGGAGAAAGTATGTGAGAAAGGGTGAGAAACAATGAAGAAATGGCTCACTATTTATAGAGAAAATGTCTCTTGTTCCACGGATCCTACTGATCCCTCCCTTAAGGGATTCGTCCAGTGTAATCACTGGGATCCGTGGGACGCTCCTTTTTGCCCATGGGTTTTGGGTCATGCGTCATGGGTCATGGGTTATGGGTCATGGATATCAAGTAGGTTCAATGTACCTTCAAGATGCAATGCATCTAGTCCATGGTTCATGGATTGAAACTATGGGCCATGGATTAAAGCCATGGGTCATGGATATTATCCATATATGACATAAGCATGATGTCATGCAATGGGTTATGGGTCAAGCTCCATGGATATGGGTCATGGACTTTGGGTTGTACCCAACTACATTCAATGTATTTGGTCGATGGGTTATGATACTTAAGTTTCTACCCATTTATATTACTCAATATACTACATACTAGTTATATGTATTGTTGGGTATATTATAGATTTGATGATACAAAACAAGAAGAATGAAACATGAAGGACTAAAAGTGACAAGAGGAAACTACAAAAGATGGAGGATTTAGAAGATTCTATAAGATATGCTTAAAGAATATTTTGTTTCCTAATTGTATTAAGATTCCTCTTGTAAACCCTAGATGTCTCTAGTATATAAAGAGACATAGGATCATTAGTTTCATTGTACGTACATGTTAGGACCGTTTAACATATGATTTATGTGGTTCGGGAGGTCGAGGTTGGTGATTGAAGATGAAGATCTTCATCCTTTTTAGTGAGAGAAACTAGAGAGAGGGAGGAGAAAACACAAGACTTTTATTAATAAAACACACACAATACACCTAGCTAAATGCTTCACCTCACCCCTCATGGAGAGTCATGAGGGGTATATATAGGCCCTATCTTTGCCACTTAAACGATACTAGTCCCTAAGGGCAAATTATACTACGCGTCTAGTCAATTCATGTAAGTGGCGTTATCTTTATAAAAGCGAGGCTAACAATCTCCTCCAAGATACCGTCACACGTGAATGGTTACAATGAGACCTATAAATACAAAACAAAGTAAATTACAATAGTAATGAACAATGTTGACTTTGTTGAGCGCAAAGTCTCGTAGTCTGAATCTTGAGGCAAACTTGAAGTTCTCTTCTACAAGCGATCTCGACATTTGATCTTTGGCCTTGTTGCACAAATCCTTGTAGCTCGAACTTCATCTATAACGGTCTAGTTAGGTTATTACTCCTCCAACTAGTGAGCCTTTTTCTTTAGCTGCTCCTCATGAACCGACAACACTCTTCCAACAGCAATGGAGAAAATAAACTCTTGATCGTACAATGGTTGTCGTTACGGGAACATCATAACAACATAACTCACTAAGTATTGCATCCAAGTTGGTAAAAGGCCCGATGTACACACACTACTTCTCCTTCTTGAGTCTTAGCACAAATCCTTCGTAATCTAATCACGGAAGATGAAATACCAACTTCTCCCTCACGATGGTTCCGAGCTATCGGAATCATCATAATGCTGCGTATATGCCGTATTACCTTCTTGATGCAATATTAACATCATAGCTTGATCAAAATTTTGTGAGAGTATGTCGCAAAAATACTCTCAATACGTCTCTCAAACCAACCTTAAAACGAACCTCCTTTGAATTCACCGGCTAATAGTAATGACCACATATGGAGATAACCCGATACGACTGTCTTTAAAAGGAAGCAAACATCCCAACTTTGTGACTTACTGCTTGTTCTAAATTCTTGAACAATCCAAAGCGCCGTGTGACCTTTGAGCACTACTCGTAACTCCTTAAAGTGATGGTTACACACCGTGAGCACTACAACGTAACTCCTTACCGTTATAACCGGATTGTCCATTCAATCACTTAAAGTGGCGGTAACACCCCAACAATTTATCTTGAGACATGCATCCACCAACCATCGTCTCAAAGATAAAGAAGATCACCGTGAAATGTCACTTCAATTCCGCATCAATAATACCGTACAAAAACCCGTAGTCATTTTTTCATGTCTTCATTCAAGCCGTGAATTTGTATCCCTCCGTGAAATTTCCATACCAAAGTACTACTCATTTAACCAACATATCAAAAATTATTGATAACGCTACAGCGTCGTTCGGGGTCAAGGAAACTTCCTTTTCTTGAGCAAGTTTTATAACACCCTAGGCGATGAACCTAATCGTTGTAGTGTAGTAATTAGGGTAAGCCACGGTATTGATATCGTTCTTTAGGGGAATAGGAATGCTAGTAAGGAGTTACTACGCTAAGGTTAAGGTTGAGGAAGATTATTTTTATCTTTTATATTTTATGAAATGGAAAGGTACGAATCTCGGGTATTGGATTTGGGGGTTGGTATTGCTACCGATTACTCTACTATTATCTAATTATCTAAGCTAAGGTTGTGATAGTCTATGTCTAATTGATGTGTACTCGTATGATAGTTTAAAGATGTGTTTACTTAGGTTTTACTACTCATTAATTATCTCCTATTGATGGTTGATTTGTCACGTCCTTATTCCTAGTTGCGTTGTGATTCTAAGGCTATAGGGCGTGCTTGTTTCTAACTCTTTGAAATTACCAAAGGGTCTTGTTTACAAATCCTCTAGTGATTTATAGGCGCCTACTCTGGTTGTCCTTGAATACTTTATCCTACAATTACCTAGATAATTATATTCTAAAGTTCACAAAGAAATGTCAAGCATTAGTACACAACGAATAATCTAGCGCACTCTAGATCATTAGTCAACTAAGATAAGTATCAACCAATCAATATTCAATAATTAAGTTTCATATTCCTAAGCAAACACACAAATAAATTAGCGGACATGGAGAACATGCAAGCATACACACAAATAATCAAAGACATAATTAAATTAATGAAGTAAATACTTATCTTGATGTATAATAGGGTTTAGAACCTAAAATCTTGTACAAGAAAGCCTTGGTTCGGTTTAGGTTTTACTCCAAAAGACTACACATAAAAAGCGAAAAATTCGGATTCTATATATAAGATTACATACTGCGACGGCGTCACCTTATGTTTAAATGGCGCGTCGTGTATGCCGTCATTAGGGTTTCGTCTTGGCCACGTAAACCTTGCGACGGCGTCACCTATATTTGTGTGCCGTCCCTTGACTCTGACGCCGTCTTGGCGCATCTAGGCCGTCCGAGTAACGACGGCCTACTCCTTTAGAACTGACGTCGTCCGCTTGAAAACATGCAATTTCGCCCGACCCGTCGTAAAATTCCTTCCGGCGTCGCAGATATCTTGATGGCCGTCGCCTTATGTTTCAATGACTTTGAGTGTCTCGATTCGACTTTGGCCATTTTCTTGTATATTCGCGCCTTTTAGTCCAAATAAGCATCATTCCAGCATTTTGCCTTCAAGAGACCTAAAAGTGAAAAGGCGATATTAAGCAATAACGGATCTGAAGTGATCGAATAAGGGCTTAAATGACCCTTAAAAGGTACCTTTTAAAACCTTATCAAATATCCCTACACTTGGTATTTGCTTGTCCTCAAGCAAATGTGCTTTCTTGATTAATTTATAAGTTAGGGTCATGAAGCATTCATTCAAAGCGGTCCACAACACATATAAGCCCATAAAGTCATAACAAGCACGGAAGTACATACTAGCACCTCACATGGGGTGTTTTGATACTCACATCTCTCTCGGGTGTATATATGAAATATAACAAATCGAAATGGAAGATAAACACTCATTAACCGGTCCTAGTACATAGATTACCATAGGCTTGAGAATAGATCAAACCTCAGTCGCTTTGGCGTAAGCACCTAGGAAAGACTATCAAAGAGGTCTTTTAAAGGGTTGTAATGTTAGGCTTACGGTAGGAAATGAAGGGTTTGGTGGGATAGGCTATTTAGTGGTGGATAGTCAAAATCTCTATGTTGCAAGTATCGAAGAATGGCGTTGCTAAGCCAAGACTCGACACTCTAAAACTCTAGGCGAAAATAAACAAACATAATTTAAAAGATAGATGTAGGATGGTAGCCCGTATGGTTTTTTTGAAATTTATTTTTTATTTTATTTTTTTTCAAATTTTTTTTTTTTTTTTTTTTTTTTTTTTTCCTTTGCCTACACTTTTACTCTACCATCCTCTACGGTACATCAAAATGATAGGGTTTATAGACACATCCCTACACTTGAGTTTTATTACTCTAACACTAATTTGACCCGAATTGAAAAGATCAAAACACTTGGAGTACATTATTATGCAAACAAAGGGAATTTGAGTTTAACGTTCTCTTCCTATATTTCATAAACTTTAACTTTTCCATGAATCCCAATCATCCCAAAGCGTATACAAAGGATATGACTCGACTTAGCAACTCATGCAAGCAACGGATAATTGAACTAAGGGTTTTGGGTGATAACATAAATTGCACTAAAAGTGAGTGCAATAAAGGTAGGCTAAGGCGATTTGGGTGTATATTAGGGGTGGGGTGTAAACAATGCTCTTCATTGATATCCGGAAAACCGAAACATCACGAGAACCGCGAAAAGGATAGGCTCGAGGGGTTAACTAGGGTATCGTGTACTAAAGATGAGTCTGACGCAAAGGGTGTGGGGAATTACTCAACCGAGGTGGAAGAAGTAATTATATTACAATTATCAAACAAGGGTTTATCCTAATGCCTCTTATCATTTAGTTATTCCTAACTACACAAGTGTAGTCTCACTAGCGATCTCGGAATGCATCACAAAACAAGTTCTAGAATCTAATATACTACGGTTCACTCTAAGCATTAAAGATGAATGCTTTAATTCCTACTAATCTAAGGCGATCCTCGCATTTTGGGTGGAATTTGGGTGGTAAGGTTTTTTTTTTTTTGTGCTAGTCATGCAACTTCCTATCCATGAGGCAGCTTTTGTTAAGACTAATGGCCCACTTATCGTCATGAAAAATTTTAAATTTGGCTAAAATTACCCTAACCTACATTTTCTCATGGTTTATTACACAAATACACTTGGACAAAGCAAGCAGTCAAGGATAAGCATAGTTTCAAAGTTCCGTTTATTTTCCCTCCTACACTTAAAGCGAACATTGTCCCCAATGTTCCCGAAAATATCAAAGTTATGATAATAGAAGGTAATTAAAACAAAAGAAACTAATACTCCCGATTAGCTCGGTAGGATCCGTGAAAAGTGGTGGTTAAATCTTTTCCAAGAAGAGTTTTTAGTGAAAGGCTCCTTCCAAACTTGTGTAACTTCTTCTTGACAAGCTAAACACGCACACTAGAAGAAAACAAACGAAACCTTCGCATAAAATCGGCGGTAATAATATACATAAGACTCGATTTAAACTAGGATATAATGCTTGTGGAATGGATGTTTACACAATTTTTAGAAAATTAAGATCTGAAAAATTCCAAAATTTTACAAGTAGCTCGAGAAAGAGAAAATTAAGTGATGTTTTTATTCCTTCTGGCGTCGGTTGCAATCTGACGCCGTCGGTTATCGACAAAAAGCGGTGCGATTTTACGAAAAATTACGGAAAATTTACATCTTTAGAATCGGAAAAATTTACGCAAAAACATTCATTATGACTCGATACAAGCATTTGACTCGAACAAACACACATGTATATCTTTTAATTAATTGAAATTCTCATGTTTACGTTTCTTTTGAAAACGTGTGTAATCCTCCTACACTTATCCTTATGTAAAATACCTTTATATGTAATTAAGGCGAGGTTAAAGACAAAATAAAGCATTTTTACAAATTCAAACATGGAATAAACAATTAATAAAGATATCGACACCTAAATGAAAATGAAAAACAAATACACATGGGTTGCCTCCCAAGAAGCGCTTGTTTTATTCGAGTCACGAGCGACTCTACCCTTATTTAACGAGATAAAGGGAAGTTTTCCCACACCTAAGGTTAAGTGAGGGTGATAGTAGCAATACACACTCTTAGGATGGAAATTTGCTACGTGAGGAGAGGTGATGGGTGATTTTGTGCTCAAAGGGTGTGCTCTATTCATTATAACCTTACCTAATTCAAATGATGTAGCGGGTGAATCAAATCTCTCTCTAAAATGGATCATCTTCTATCAACTTCAAAGATTCTTAGTTAAGGATCCATCTTGACCTAATAAACCGGTTTAAACCCATAATGTTTCTTGTTATCAACCATGAATGGGTGATATAAGTGTGTAAGGTCATGAGTTACTCTATATTAGCTTCCACTCTACATGGCCTAGAATCTACCACCTTTATCAAGCAACTACCGGACTATCTATTTTGATGGGTGGATTGGGGCCTAATTCAATTCAAGATTCACATCTAAAGGCGGAAAATTGGGTAAGGTTTTTAAGTGAGGCTCCGGTTCATCAAAATTAAGAACTTCCCTAGGACTAAGAGAGGTCATGACAACAAGCATCTAAACCTACATTCTCTAGTGGCGTTTGGTCCAAGGTTCTATATCAATCGGGGTTCCTATAGTCTCTTCTACTTCTTAGAGTAAGTTATAGGTGATATGTGTTCCTCAAGTGGTGGTAGGGCTTGTGGGCTTGGGTTTCCACCTTTTCTCCATTATATCTAGACCTACCAAATGTTCATGTGTTTTAGTATGATCGACCAAAATACACTCTAAGCATCTCAAATCCTTCTTTAGCCATTTCAAATTCTTGGTCCGATTCATAAGAATTATTCTCAAAATTTGATCATTATGTTCTATTTTCCTAAAGTTCCTCACGCGTGTCATATGCTTTGAAATCTATCCCACGCATGCAACTAGGCGGTTCAACTATAACCATCTCACAATCTTGTTCGGGCTTAGGTTCCATGTTCTTAAAAACTAGGTCTTTTTGATCATGGTGCCTAAGATCATTCAATTGATGGTTTATGCATAGGAGGCTTTTAGAAAAATTCTCCGGATGGTGTCACTAAAGGAGTTGATCGATAATGATTGTTGAATAGAAGCCACACAAGTACAAAATGTATCAAATCCATCCAACCTTACACCCATCTCCTTTTGGATATCTCTAAGTTCACTCACAAATTCATTAGAACAATTAAAACCAAACCAATCTGCGAAATTCAACTGTTCCTCATTTGTTAATGATGCAAATGCAATTTCACTTGCCATAGCGACAAATGAAAAGGGTTTCTGAACACAAACACGAAGAAGGGATAGACTACAAGGAAGATAAAAATGAGAAAAAGTTTACTTGATAGGAATCAAGCAAAGAAACCTAAGCGAGGTGGACTACTAACTAGCTATTCTATTCCCGGCGCGCAAAAACTTGATAACGCTACACGCGTGGTTCGGGGTCAGAAACTTCCTTTTCTTGAGCAAGTTTTATAACACCCTAGGCGATGAACCTAATCGTTGTAGTGTAGTAATTAGGGTAAGCCACGGGTATTGATATCGTTCTCTAGGGAATAGGAATGCTAGTAAGGAGTTACTACGCTAAGGTTAAGGTTGAGGAAGATTATTTTTTATCTTTTTATATTTTATGAAAATGGAAAGGTACGAATCTCGGGTATTGGATTTGGGGGTTGGTATTGCTACCGATTACTCTACTATTATCTAATTATCTAAGCTAAGGTTGTGATAGTCTATGTCTAATTGATGTGTACTCGTATGATAGTTTAAAGATGTGTTTACTTAGGTTTTACTACTCCTTAATTATCTCCTATTGATGGTTGATTTGTCACGTCCTTATTCCTAGTTGCGTTGTGATTCTAAGGCTATAGGGCGTGCTTGTTTCCTAACTCTTTGAAATTACCAAAGGGTCTTGTTTACAAATCCTCTAGTGATTTATAGGCGCCTACTCTACGGTTGTCCTTGAATACTTTATCCTACAATTACCTAGATAATTATATTCTAAAGTTCACAAAGAAATGTCAAGCATTAAGTACACAACGAATAATCTAGCGCACTCTAGATCATTAGTCAACTAAGATAAGTATCAACCAATCAATATTCAATAATTAAGTTTCATATTCCCTAAGCAAACACACAAATAAATTAGCGGGACATGGAGAACATGCAAGCATACACACAAATAATCAAAGACATAATTAAATTAATGAAGTAAATACTTATCTTGATGTATAATAGGGTTTAGAACCTAAAATCTTGTACAAGAAAGCCTTGGTTCGGTTTTAGGTTTTACTCCAAAAGACTACACATAAAAGCGAAAAATTGGATTCTATATATAAGATTACATCTGCGACAGCGTCACCTTATGTTTAAGTGGCGCCGTCGTATCGCCGTCATTAGGGTTTCGTCTTGGCCACGTAAACCTTGCGGCGTCACCTATATTTGTGGCGCCGTCCCTTGACTCTGGCGCCGTCTTGGCGCATCTAGGCCGTCACGAGTAACGACGGCCTACTCCTTTAGAACTGACGTCGTCCGCGAAAACATGCAATTTAACCCGACCCGTCGCAAAATTCCTTCCGGCGGCGTCGCGAGATATCGATGGCGCCGTCGCCTTATGTTTTAGCGACTTTGAGTGTCTCGATTCGACTTTGGCCATTTTCTTCGTATATTCGCGCCTTTTCGTCCAAATAAGCATCATTCCACATTTTGCCTTCAAGAGACCTAAAAAGTGAAAAGGAGCGATATTAAGCAATAACGGATCTGAAGTGATCGAATAAGGGCTTAAATGACCCCTTAAAAGGTACCTTTTAAAACTTTATCAATTATATCCAATATTTTTCTACAAAATAGTCGAGATAACGATTTTATGTGATCACACTTTATAGTACTAGACTGTCAATCCATCCGTGTATATTGTAGCCCAACGAAATATACTCCAAGGCCAAAAATGATAAGCCCATTCCACCTCAAGATATACGGCCAGCTCAGTGATTTTAGAATAACCGGTATAAAATAGAGTTAACCTAGCGGTCTTCCATTTTTAACCTAAGCGAGTGTGGAAACCAGCGATCACGTGAGGATTAACTCAAAGGACTTACATTGCAATGACACTTAAACCTTAGGGACTATTTTTGCCAAGTTGTGAAACTTTGCATTTAATGTTTGGACTTACTTTGCAGCGGCGCTTAAACCTCGGGGACTGTTTTTGCCAAGTTGTGAAACTTTGCATTTAATGTTTAGACTTACTTTGCGGTACTTAAACTTGGGGACTATTTACGCTTAAGTTGTGAAACTTTGCATTTAATGTGTGTTTTGCTACGGTAACCATGAAAGTTTGCATTTATGTGTGGTTTGCTACGGTACCCATGTATGCGCCTTTTAGTATAATAGAAGAATATACTTGAGAAAAAAATAAGCCTACCAATATATCTCTCCCAAAATAGATCGACAAAACAAGCGTATCTTCCCTCACCCATACGCTTCATAATCATAAGTGAAATAAAACATACAACACCCCAAATCTCATCTTCATCGTCAAAGAATCATATCAGAACCTCAAAAACAACCCAAATACCATGTATTCTTTTCGTTTTCTTCATTGGAGACACGTCACAACACACCCAAGAAGACTATGTTTCACCTTATGGTAGCTTCAAGATCCGTTATGGGTCTCGGGTAGGTTTGTTTTTGGTTGAATTCGTTTTCCATCAAAACTAAATAAGAAGAATGATTAAGGCAGATGTGTTGGTCATTCTTTAGAAATATTCGGATATTCAAAGAAAGGTGATGCTTTTGATAGATCAATGATGATTTGTTCTATTAAAAACAATCTTTAAAGATTGCAAAAACTCTCGAATCAAGTGAGATCTTTGTATTTTGTTTTCAATTTGAATGATGAGATGGAGTATGAGCTAGGTTAGTTTGGGATTTGTTGTTGGAGATGGATGTTTGGTTGATGTAACGACTTTTTACTTCTCGATATTCTTGAAAGACCATGGACCAAGGATGTATGAGCCGAGGTCGTTGATGGTATTTGTTTTGTGGTCGTGGTAATCTTTGGTCATATTCGCATAACTTCCATTTTGTTCTTGCTCGTCAAAACCTTATGGGTAAAACATTTGTTGCTAATCGTAAACATGGTCTAGGATATGCGTAAGCATAGGCTTATCGTAAAAACCTTCGGCGTAACAATTCCTCGCATAACTTCACGGTTATGCGTAATATTCTCGTAGATGAGTTTAAGCGTAAAAGCTTATCGTAACCTTGTTTTCTGCGTATTCCATACGCGTAAAATTCTTATCGTAAGTTTAGGGTTTTGCCTTTGACTTTTCTCCGACGAGTTTCCGAGTGATTTCTCGTTGATTCATAAAAACCCATAAAATGCATATGGTGACCCTTTTTGACCCTTTGGTAGACCACGAATAAACTTCACATATTGGTACAAAAAGTCATAGAAAGATGATACAATATTTTGGACAAAGCGATGTGTAACTATGAAAGGACATGAGACTTTTGACCAAAAGAGGATACAAAACTTGAATAAAGCGCTTACCTACGAAATAGGAAAAAAATTTCCGACCCATAAAATAGTACCAAAAAGCGACTTCAACAAGTATCAAAAACCAACATAAATCAAAAAAAGATAACCATGGCTCTATACCACTTGTTAGGACCGTTTAACATATGATTTATGTGGTTCGGGAGGTCGAGGTTGGTGATTGAAGATGAAGATCTTCATCCTTTTAGTGAGAGAAACTAGAGAGAGGAGGAGAAAACACAAGACTTTTATTAATAAAACACACACAATACACCTAGCCAATGCTTCACCTACCCCTCATGGAAGTCATGAGGGGTATATATAAACCTATCTTTGCCACTTAAACGATACTAGTCCCTAAGGGCAAAGTATACTACGCGTCTAGTCCAATTCATGTAAGTGGCGTTATCTTTATAAAAGCGAGGCTAATAGTACAAGATGTAAAAACCAAAGGTGTGTGTGTGGGAACCTAGGCGTAGGAATTTGGGAAGCGCTGGGGTTTAGTTGTTTAGTTAGTTAGTCGACCTCAAGGTCAAGTCCTTGATCCACATTACAAGGTGTGTAACATGTTTTACCTTGATCAAGTAGAATTGGGTGTAGATGTTTGTAAGTTAGAGATGATAATGAAAAACCTTGTTTATAATAAGATTGATTCTATGTTTGAATATTCCGCCTTCATTATTATGTGTTCCTAAATATAATATTATACCTAGTCTAAGAGCTTAAACGATTTCATCATGTGGTATCGAGGCACGGGGCTCGTGATATCTAGGATCTACAAGGTTTTCGAGAGAAAAGAAGAAAAAATTGAATCTGGAATTTTCGTAAGGTTTACTGCAGGTTGTTTTCAAGCAATGATAACTTTAGATTAACCGTTGGATCGGGCTCAAATTCAATTGGAGCTTCTTGGTATATCTATCTTTAATCTCACGAAGGATTGTTGATCGAGCTCGAATCAAAAGTTATAAGCGTCGAAGTCTGTGCTGGAAAAAAAAAATCGTAAGGTTACTACGGCCTTTGTTTTGTAACGATCATAACTTTCGTTAACCGTTGGATCGTAACGAAATTTTAGGTGGATGTTCTCTATATACTCATCTAACTTTCCTTTGAAGGGATCTTGATCTGAGCTATTACGTGAAATTCTTGCTGTAAGTTCAAAGTCGCTTGGAGATTTCAAAGTCTTGTTACCCTTTCACAAATCTTGCTCGTCTCCTTATAAATCTTGAGTCTCATTCAAAATCTTCTTTGCTCGTATTAATTCAAAATCTGTTCTTGCAAAGTCTTGATCAAGTGAGGAAGTATACTTGATTGATTTTGGATTACACACAGAATGGTTATTTGGTTCCTACACACGGGAAGAAGTTTATGTTCTTAAAGGATTCAAAAGGCTCGTATTTGATTCTTATGGATTAATTGATTACGAAGAAGGTTGAATATCATTTATTTAATGTTGTAGTTGAGTTTTACGGGTTTGTGTTCTTATCATATAGCTTGATGAATCTAGCAATGTGTGATTTTTCTTATGATGCTCTATCGCACATTGGCTATCACTAAAAGGAGTTACATTGTAGTGCTCGGTGTCTCATATTAGTTGAGGATTTTGTCAAGGATTGCGGTCTACTTATATTTGGTGTTTCGTATAAGTATGGAGTTCCGTGGATAGTACAAGATTGAAGACACAAGTTTGGGAAACTCTACTTCTTCATCAAATTTGTTATACTCGGTTTTCTTCACAAGTAATCATTACATGGAGCCTCTGATTTGAAGAATCAAGAAGATGGTTAACATATGGGTTTTAGGGAAGCTTATTGTTAAATGTTTAATCATCTACATGCATCACTCGAGGGAAGTGTTTGATTTTACTATTGTTGATCATTATTACTACGCTAGTTGGGTTTTCTCTTGTTTTGGGTCCATTTTCTTATGATGCGTAATGGTTGGCGATTTGAAGCATTGGAAGTCTTAGATTGGAAGTATGATATTGGTTCGTGGTGGTCAAGATCATTATTTTCAAGCGTTCCCTATTGGGATAATAACAAAAGGGAAGAGATGTTTGAGTGATATGGCATGTATTAAGGGAAGACAAAGGAAGACATACTTTTTCATTCATGGTGAGATCACGATCTCAATTTCTCTACCGTCTAGGGAAGTTCGTTCAAGAATGGTTTTGTCATTATCAACTAGGGAAGATTGTTGGGAATTATCGTTTGAGTTGATAAGACAAAAAGAATGAAACAAGAGGACTTAATATGACAAGAAGAAACCTACAAAAGATGGAAGGACTTGCTTGCAAAAGAAGTTTTATTATTTAGTCCTTAGTAGAGATTTGTAAACCCTAATCCTCTAGTATATAAAGAGGACATAGGTGTAGGTTTTAAAACAAGTCTTCCATAATGTAGTCGACTAAAGGTGTGGTGTGTGTGTCCTGGCGTATAGTATTTTAAGCGCCTATGTTATTAGTTTAGTTATCTAGGCGTGTTCTATAAGCGTCTAAGATTAGTTATAGTTAGTTAATGGTGAATGAAACCTTGTGTCAATAACAATTATGTTTTGATTTATCCATTGCGTATTATCATTGTTATTGTTAAACCACAAGGCTCAAAAGCGGTCCAGGGTTCAATCAAACTCCTCGATTGTTAAACCCAAGGCTCGTACCAATTGAAGAGTTTGATTGAACTCCTTGGACCGTTTGAGCCTTAAGGTTTAACAATAACAATGACAACTCTGTCGGATAAATCAAAACATAATTTTGATTGACACAATTTCATTCACCATTAACAACTAACTAACTAACTAATCTTAGGCGTTTATAAGGAACACGTCTAGATAACAAACTAATAACTGGCGTTTAAAGACTATCGCCTGGACACACACACTGTCGATTTATGGAAGACTTTTTAAAACCTACACATCTCCTTTATAAACAGAGGATTGGGGTTTCAAATCTCTGCTAAGACTAAATAAAAAACTTCTTTACAAGCAATCCTTCTATCTTTGTGGGTTCCTTCTTCATCAATAAGTCCCTCTTCATTCTTTAATCTTATCAACTCAAACGTATAATTCAACATGTATATTTTACCCAAATATGTAAACACTGGTTGTTGTACATATGTAATACTAAATCATAAAATCACTTATCTTTGTTTTAGTGTTTTATGTGAAAACATAAGTGTGTTGAAAACTATTGGCTCAAACCATTTCGTATTTTGTTTGTTTCGTTAAAATGATTTTTCGTTTGTTATCGACAAAACATTAGAAGATCGTAAAATATAAATAAGCGTTTTTACGGCTTATTTGTATTAACATAATCCTATTATCGAAAAGTTCAAAAGAGATTATTGAAATGGAAAGCAAATATGCACTCTATTGGTGGTAGGTCTACCTTGATTACTTGATGTTGGGTTCTCTTGGGTCTACTATCTTTCTTTTTTTCCTATGCCTAAGCAGTTAACAAGCATCTAGAATCTTTCTGATCAATTTCTTTTGGGGTTGCGGATGGGATCAAAAAATTCCGTAGATCTCTTGGAATTTGGTTTTAGCTTCAAAGTGAAAGGCGGTCTTGGTATTGGTTCCTTGAGGCTTTAAATATTTCTCTTCTCCAAAAATGGAGGTGGAGATTTTTAATAGCCCTCAATTTGTTTGGGTCAAAGTCATTTGAAATTCATGGTTCATAAGGCATGGCGGTTCGCATTTTTCAACAATGTGGAGGTTACGGTACTTGGTCTAGGATTATGGGGCAATCAACGGCGTGCATGAGAAAGGCATCATCCTCATTCTTCTATTAAGCGTCAAGTGAAAAAGCATTGCTACTATATTTTGGAGATATGCATGGCTTGGTGACATTCCTCTTGGCGCCAATTTCCTTGTATTTTTGTCTTGAAGCAAAAACGATTGCCTTGTCAAGAGCAATTGGCCAAATGGTTGGGTTTGGTGTCGGACGCATAATCTACATGAAGGAGTTACTAGTTCTCAATCGTATTTGTTGATCTCTATCTTAGTAAATGTTAAACTTCTGAAGGTCAAGATGCATGGCAATGGAGTTTAATAGATTCGAATATCTTCACGGTTGAAGACATTCGAATTTATATTGATTCCATTTCTCTTCCAAAATTCCTGATTGAAACAAGATGGTGTCGTTTCATTCCTAGAAAAATTAATATTTTGATTTGGCGTATCTTGAGAGATCGAATTCCTACACGATGGAATCTAAGCAGGAAAGGTTTCGAGGTTCCTTCTCTTCTCTACCCTCTTTGCAACACGTCTCCTGAGATGTTTTCACATCTTTTCTGGTCATGCAATCTCACTTCTTCATTTGGCGTCTTGTCTTCAAATGGATAGATCTTCCTCTTCCAGTTCGGACAACTGAATAGCGTCTTGGTTGGCTTGATCACGCACATTAATTCAGCCTCTAAGAATATTGTGCATTCTATTCTAGGTGTAGTGGTTTGGGTATTATGGCGGTCGTAGCAACAAAATTTTTAGAGGACAAGAAAATGCTTTAAAAGGATTTATTAGATCAAATTGTCCATGTTTCGTTTTGTGGTATTCTTCTAGAAATAGAAATTGTAAGGTTTCTCGATCCAATTAGATCTAAAACCCTTTACTTAACTTTATTTTGTAATTGCTTTTTAAACTTCGCTAGTTTTAATATAATCTAGCCATTCAATAAAAGAATAGAATAATGTGATCCAAAATGATGAATACAATTAACTAATAAAATCAATATCAACACCAATGAACATGGGAAAATGGGAAAAAGCTGCGTCGATAAAATTTGACCGGTGCATAAGCAGTTATGCTAGTTTTTATCAAATTCCTCGCCAGTTTACGAGTCTTCAAACTTCTGTTGCTATTAATACTAGTACAAAAATGACTTTAAGAAATAGATATAGTCACAAAGCCTTGGGTCAGCCACCTTGACTTGTAGTAAACCGTTTCAATATAGGAGTTTTCATTGAAAAAGTAAAGGAAATATGATTAAAAATATGGATTTTTAGTATTGAAACTCGAGGAATTTGGAATTCAGTATGACCGGATTCGAACACGAGACTTCGGGATTGCACACATTACATATGAGAATCAATATTAAAATAATTACTATGTAAAATGTTGTATTTAGTTATTTGATCACGAATAAAACACTTACGAGAGTTAGTATTTAACTAGGTTTGATTAACGGTTGTTAAATAACAAGTTAAAGGACTAAAGATGAAATTAATGATCTAGAAGGTTCTAGAACCCTTTGGGTGTCTCATAACAGTCGAATCAAAGGGTAAGGGCAATCCTACCTAACATAGACTCTAAGATTGTAATAGTATAAGTAAAAACCCTTGTATTCATTCTAAACTAATCTTGGTGACTTGCAAACCTAATTTCTCTTCTCCTCTCCTCCATTTGGAGCTTAACCGATCGTACACCACCCTAAACCCTTAGGGTTCGATTTCCTAAGCTCAAAACAAAAGTGTTTGTTTTTATGATCAAGAACCTAGCTTTTCTCATTGATTGTGTACAAGAGCGAAGGTCAAACACACTTGTGTTTGTGATTATGATGCCCGTCTGAAGCGTTCGGGGTCAAAAACTTCCTTTTCTTGAGCAAGTTTTCAACCTCTAGGCGATGAACCTAATCTTTGTAGTGTAGTATTGGGTAAGCCTCGGGGATTGATATCGTTCTCTAGGGAATAGGAATGCTAGTAAGAAATTTATGACGAAAAGGTGGGGTTGAGGATGATTCTTTTTATCTTTTCGGGTTTTTAAAAGCTAAGGTAATATCTCGGGGCAATTGGTTGGGGTCTACCGATTACTCTACTTATCTAATTATCTAGTTATCTAGTGACTACAGGTAGATATGTCTATTTGATGTGTACTCGTATGATGATTACAAATGTGTTTACCTAGATACTATTACTCAATAGTTATCTTTTATTGGTCGGTTGAATTGTCACACCTTATCTTAACGCCTTGTATTCCTAAGATCGTAGGGTATGTGTGCCCCCAGTTCTTTGAGGTTATCTCTCGTTTATGACATACTGAAGTCGACAAGCCTAAGCTATTTCATTAATAAGCTACACATTCATAAAACATACTCAAGCATTAAATACAACGAATGATGCCTATTTGCACTCCTAAGCCAATTTACAATTAAGATAAGAAACAACCTAAAAATAATCAATAACTAGGTTTCATAGATCTAAGCAAACACACAAAATTTAGCTAGACATGGTAAACAAGAAAGCGTACACACAATCAATCGAATTCGGGATAGACATAATGATACTTTGGATTAAAGAACTTATCTCGATGTGTAAAATAGGGTTAGGGACCTAAGATATTGTCCATCGGACTACAAGCGAATTATGGTTTTCCTCCAAAAGTCTACCTCCTAAATGCGAAAAATTGAATTCTATATATAGATTTACACTTGCAGCGTCGCCTTTTGTATGGGGCCGCGTCGGTTCACGATCATTAGGGTTTCTTTTTGGCCAAGTCGTCGATGGGACGGCGTCACCTTAGAGTTGTGATGCCGTCGGTCTTCATATGGGACGTCGTGCGGATTCTAGATCTGGGCCGTCGAGTAGAAAGCGTGGTGACACCGCCTTCTTTAGAGCGTGGCCAGGTCGGTTATAATCCGAATTTTCACCGAGCCATCGCTTGCATGTTTTCATCAAATCTTCATAGAGTGGCGTAAGCCCTTTGATTGGGACGCCGTCAGTTACATTTGAGCGACTTGAGTGGCTTGAACTTGACTTTGCCATTTTCTTCATGTATTTGCTCCTTTTAGTCCAAATATGTTTCATTCCGCATTTTACTTCCAAGAGACCTAAAAAGTGAAAAGGAAAAAATTAAGCGATAACGGATATAAAAGTGGTCGATTCTGGCTTAAATGACCCCTAAGCGTCGTTTAAATCCTTATCAAATATCCCTACACTTGGTATTTGCTTGTCCTCGACAAATGTGCCTTCTTTATCAATTTATAAGTTGGGGCATTAAGCATTGGTTTAAAATAGTTCATAACAAGTAAAAGCACCGCAATAGTTATAACAAGCACGGAAATTATACACTAGCACCTCACAAAGGGTGTTTGGATTCTCTCATCTCTCGGGTTTAATGAAATATAATAAATGGAAATGGAAGATAAACACTCATTACGGCATAGTACATAGATTACCATGAGTGTGAGACTAGATCAAACCTCCACCGCTTTGGCGTAAGCACCTAGGAACAACTATCTAAGAGGTGTTTACAAGGGTTGTAACGTTAGACTTACGGTAGGGAAAAAAGGGTTTTGTTGGATGGGGATATTTAGTGGGGCAAGTAAAAATCTTATGTTACAAGCATTAAAAGCGTGGCGTTGCTAAGCCAAGACTCGCTCACTAACTCTAGATAATTTGAAACAAAACAAACATAAATTTAAAGACATAAACATAAAGATAGATGTAGGATGGTAGCCCGTATGTTTTTCTTCATTTTTTATTTTATTTTTTAACACACTCTTTTTTTTTTCTTTTCTCTTTTCTATTTTTTTTTCGATTTTTTTATACATTTTTACTCTACCATCCTCTATGATAACGTCAAAATATAAGTGATTTATAAGAGCATTCCTACACTTGAGTTTTTATTTTTCTAACATTAATTGACCCGATTTGAAAACATCAAAACACTTGGAGTATTTAATTACGTAGACAAATGGAATTTCAATTTATCGTTCTTTCCCGTTACTTCATAAAATATTACTTTTACCCATGAGTCCCAATCATCCCAAAACTGTGTACAAAAGATATGACTCGACTTAGCAACCATGCAAGTAACTAGATATTTGAATTAAGGGTTTAGTAATGATAACAATAATGCACTAAAGGTGAGTGCATACAAGGTAGGCTAAAGGCGATTAGGGTGACATTTGAGGGTGGATTGTAAACAATGCTCTTCATTGATATTCGAGCCGAAACATCACGAGAACCGCGAAAAGGATAGGCTCGAGGGGTTAACTAAGGGTATCATGTACTAAAGATGAGTACATCGCAAGGGTGTGGGGTAATTACTCGATCGATGTCGAAGAAGTAATTATAATCTGGTTCAAACAAGGGTTATCCTAATGCCTCTTTTCATTTAGTTATTCCTAACTACACAAGTGTAGTCTCACTAGTGATCTCGGAATGTATCACAAAACAAATTCTAGAATCTATTATACTACGGTACACTTTCTAAGCATTAAAGGTGAATGCTTTTATTCCTAACGATCTAGGGCGAACCTCAAATTTTTGGGATGGAATTTGAGTGGTAAACGATTTTGTGCTAGTCATATAACTCCTATCCAAGAGCGCTTTATTAAGACTAGTTTAGCTTGTACATGTCATAAAAATTTAAATTTGGTGCTAAAATTGCCCTAACGAATATTTCTCATAGTTTATTACACAAATTACCAAGGACAAGACAAATGATCAAGTGGTGAATAGTTTCTAAGTTCCGTTTTATTCTCCTCTCTACACTTAAAGCGAACATTGTCCCCGATGTTCCCCGAAGTATCAAAGTTATGATAAAGGAAGGTAAGTAAGGAAAAAGAAACTAGTACTCCCGATTAGTTCGGTAGGATCCGTGTGAAGTTCGGTTAAATTCTTTTTCAAGAAGAATGCATAAGTAATAAGCTTCATCCAATGTTGTGTTTTTCTTCTTGCCAAATATAACTGCACACTTATAAGAAAACAAAGCGAAACCCTCGCGTAAAATCGGCGGTAAAACTATATATGACACAACTACACTAGAAAGCAAGTAAGATATAGTGCTTGTGGAATGGATGTTTGCGATTTTCTTAAAAATTAAGACACAGGAATTTCCAAAAGTTTATAAGTGGCATAGAAAAGCGAAAAAATGATAAAGCTGTTACAGCTTAACTTGGCGTCGTCGGGCTTTAATCTGACGCCGTCGGGTTGTTTTGAATGACCCAGTCTGTCTGCGTTTTACGGAAAAATTGCATCTTTAAAACACGGAAAACTTCACGCAAAACATCCATTATGACTCGATACAAGCATTTAACTTTAACAAACACACATAAATATCAATTTCACTAATTGTAATTCTCATGTTCATGTTCTTAGAAGCGTAATGTGATCTTCCTACACTTATCTTTTGTAAAATACCTTTATATATAATTAAGGCGAGGTTAAAGACAAAATAAAGCGTTTTGAGAAAGTCTAACATGAGAATAAACAACAACGAAGGAGATATATATAACATAAAAATAAAACAACCAAACCGAAATAGACAAACCATATCACAAACATATATATACATAATAGATTGTTTAAAGTCACCACATCACCAAGCGAGTTAAGATAATACTAAGCTATTACAAACCTAAATTAAATTGTCTTAACCAACATCCAACCATAATTGTTCATAAACAAACCATCAACAAACACATAAATAATCGACTAGAGGGCCACATCGGTAGTCATAGCACGAGGAATGTGGGCGGTGTACCAGTAAGCGGGTAATCCTCCTCTCGTCAGGGAATGGATCAATTTGCGGTGAGGATCTAGGTGATCACGCATGGACAAGTCTTGCATCGCCGAGCGGTGTGATCATACGTCTAGGCGGCTTGTTGGTCTGTTGAGCCATCCATGTATCCATCCTTCCCATCCATGCTCCCGATGGGCCTACCAATCCCCTGGACATGTGCTGTGTGGCGTCGGTGAGACTACCGCTTCATCCTCATCAGTGCTGCTTTGCATCGGCTACTTATCATCATCATCATCTTGGTGGCAGGTAGGGCGGTACCATCGCGTATCCGCCTCTAATGTCCATGATGATCTCCATGGCCTTCAGGACATAGCTCTCACAACCTTGGCTCCGATACAACATTGAGGTACATAGGAACCTCCCCGCTCAGAATGGCAAAGGACTCAGCCAACTTGGTGATGAACATACCACCATAAACCCTATCCGCCTGACTCATACCACTAGCACTCCTCAAATAATCAGCCAACCAGAACGGGATGTTGCAGTACACATCATCAGCAAACATGCAGTAGAGATAGAACATATCCGGTAAAGTGACACGATGAGTCGTGTCCTTGCGCCTCGCAATGGTAAAAGCAATGCAGCGATGCGCAAGCCTCGTCTGTGGGTCCCGGGATCTGTGAGGCCAGGGTACTCCAGCCACGTACTCCTGGTTGGCCAATGTGTTCCAAAACTGAATCCCCCACATATCTTCCCTAGTGGCAAAACCTGCACCTAAGCTAGATCTAAACACAGGGCTCTCAGCATCCCTATCAGAATACAACCCCACTCTCCATCCAAACTCCAAAACAGACATACTCCTCCAAACTCCACCCAATCTGAACCAAATCCCCTGAGCATCTATACTACCCGACAAGCAAGAACATTCATAGAATAAGGCGTGAAACTCACGCACCAGCGCACGATAAATGGGATCACGAATACGAAACAATCTCTCCATTCGAGATTAGTAAACTTATCCCTCTAATGTTGTTTCTAAAATCCTTGCAAGATCATGCTCATTGAGAAAATCCTAATCCAAAATTGCCCCAGTCAATGGTTTGGTGGAGCAACTCGTTGTAGCGGGTGTGTGGTGCTTCCATGTCAAACACTCCCGACCTAAAACAATGTCGTGACACTCTCTTGGGTGCCGGAAGATTGCCCTGGTTCTCCTTGATCTTTTGCTCATTTTAAAGCAGAGAATCAAAAATCGGGAACAAATGAGTAATATTCAAAGCGCTAAGCGACATCGGAGGGTTCGGCGATGTCACACCGGTGACGGCGCCGTCCCAACCGAAAATTTTCAAATCCGGCGTTTGCGAGGGAAAATCCAGGTTTTTAACCATAACCCTTAACCAAACACCCCTGCTGCGGCAAAAGGGTGCAATGGCAAGGTGGTTTAGTCCTAAGCCGTCTAAGGCTTCTCAAAAATCAAACCGGCAGAAAACACTACCATTCGCTAATCTAAAGCCTATTTAACAAGATTCATAGGCGACATTTAACATTAATCAAAATAATTGGTAGGGTTTCGGATCAAAGGGAAATCAAAATTGAGCGAGGAATAGAGCAATTGAATACACAAAGATCAATGAAAATTACTTACCTTGTGGAGATTGATGATTCAAAGTGGTGAATTTGACTTGGAGAATTCGTATTGGTGAAGTGTAGGGCGGATAAAATGTGTAGGGTAGAGAATGAAAGAGATGGGTGGTATTTTTATTCGTCTAATTGGGCTTAGCGACGGCATCACCCTTTGCGTGGTGACAGGGTCACGACCAAATTTTTGCAAAAGAGACTGTTTTTATTAATCCGCCCGGATCAAAAATCTTATTACTATTTTTTACAAAGATTTTGGTCTTTATTTTAGAATTCATTTTGTCAATCCACATGCAATCTCCACAATGGTAAGCAAAAAACATGTTTAATTGTCTTTTAACGGGGATCCTAGGAATATTAGGATGTTGGGTATGAGCATCTTTCGGAGCTAGTTTAAAACCGAAAGAATGTTTCCTTATGTCATGGAAGTTGGGAAGTGAAACTTGCACCCTTCCAATGAACACGTCTCTAGGTAATGTTTCTTTTGTGCAAGGAGCATTGAGACACGGATTCTGGAAAATTTGTGAGTCCTTGAGAGGGATTGTCTCATTTTTTGGAATTGAGGAGGGCCTAGGAATTAAACTTACGAGCTCCGGTATCGCGTATACCTTTTCGATCTTTCTAGGTACATCATTCTTTGCGATTTCATCACGGAGTTTCATCATAAAGTTGTCAGCTAGCTCCAAGAAAGTGTCGTGTATTTTTCTCATGTAAGCTTTCGGCGTTTTATTTCCTTTTCTTGGTTGTTGAGAAATGTCAACATCATGTCCTCAATTCATCTTTTCGTGATTTTCTTGGAAGCAAAAACTCCTTGACCGCCCGCATGCTCATAATCACGTGTGGTCATTTCCATCAATTCACTCACTTGTGCCTCCATACTCTTAGCGGTTGTGCTTAGGAATCCAAACCATTTTCTTGGGGATTATAGGATCTTCCATCCTTCTTCCTAATATTGTGCTAATTCTTGATGACTTTGACATGCTTCAACATCGAGGTTAGTTAGCCTTCCACCGCGGCATAATCAATGGTTTGTCGGTGGAGGGATTGACATGATCGTAAAATATTTGGAATTGAAGCCAAAGATCGATGCCGTGATGAGGGACTTTGTGGAGTAAGTCCTTGAATCGAGTCCACGCCTCGTATAGAGTTTCGCCTTGACGTTGTTGGAACATCAAGATGTCGTTCCTAAGTTTGGTAGTTCTCCCCGGTGGGAAAAATTGGGCGAGGAAACGAAGTGGTGAGATCATCCCAACTTGAGATGGATCCGGCGGGAAGTCGCTCAAGCCAATTACTAGCTTGGTCCCGTAGAGAGAATGGAAGAGGCAAGTCGTGGTCTCCCATGTAGTAGCTTTGATCTGCTCAAACCGTCAAGTTTTCACCTGCCGGCCACTTGTGAATGGTGACCGTAAGAAACTTAAAGCGGTTCGAAAACAAATGCAATGAAGATCTGGGGGTATAGTGTTTCCCGGTCGTTATGTCCCAATGAGCTATGCAATGAATCACCAAGCGTATAGTGATCGAGAGATTTGAGCAGAAAAAGGATTTGATGAATTATAACTACGAAAAAAGCCAACAAATTACAGGGGCTTAAATGCAAATTAAAAGAAATTAAAAAGATAAAAAATATTAAATAAACGCTATCACTATTTGCAAAATGATGTTTTTGTTTTTATGTTTTTATAAACTTAATTAAAAACTACGTTACGTACAAGAGAAAATGTGAAAATGAAGCAATATTAATCCTAAAAACATGAAAATGATATTTTTACAAACCTAAAGATAAAAGAAAATTTATAGAAAAAGAAAATTATTTTTATAACTATTTATCTAATTATTATTAATTAAAACTATTTCTAACTATTTAATAATAGCCTAAAATACAAGAAAATAGGAATTAAAGCTAGAAAAATAAAATTTTGACTTGGAAAGATCTAAAATAACAAAGAGAATTTTCAAAACTATTTTGTATTTTTGAATATTTTCTATTTTCTAGGAATTAAAAACTATTTAAAACTACTTAAATTGCTTAAAAATACAAATTTAACTAATAAAAATCTAGAAAAATATTTTTTGGCTTTTATATTTATCTCAACTTAGGAAAATTGAAAATTATTTTTGAACCTTTTACGAATTATTTGTATTAAATGCTATTTAAAAATCTTTGAAAAACTAATTTAAATTAGGAAAAATAGCAAGCAGGGCTTAGAAAAATCTGAAAATTTCAAGAAAATTCTAAAATAATATTTAGAATCTAGGAAAATATAAAAAACAGGGGTTGTGTACAAGAATATGTAGCGCAAAGTGAAGTGCTTAAAAATAAGCACTTAGAATAAGCAATAAGCTACCAACAATCACCAAACGATCTGAAGCTATATTATGCTAAAATTACCCAAATGCAACTTAAAAAACAAGTCTAAACCTCTGGATTACAAGTTACAAAGATTTGGCTTATTTTGATTATAAGTTAAAAGCAGTTTTGATAGGCTACTTTAAGCTTAAGCATAAGCTACACAATAAGTGAAAGGGAAAAAGCAGTGGATCCTAAGCTAGACACGGGTGGCTATCTATGAACCAAGGCTCGGACCTAGATGAGCTAAACTAAGCTTGTGGCGGGCCTGCAACACCCTGTCTTGAGACTCGGTGTTAAGCGAGTCATTGCCTGAGCATATTAACCCATTTGACAAGCTCATTTGGAGCTTATGGAAAATTCACAAAAATACACAAAATGATAATAAGAAAGTGGACCAGTAGAAGTTATAGAATCGAGTTTGACATGATTTGGCCCAAGCGGGTCTATGAAAATTCATCTCGATTGAGCTGGCGAGTTTTGCAAATTGACTTTTGAAGGCGAGTGATGAAACTTTGACCAAAATGAAATTTGAAACCAATTTTTGACTGAATGAGATGTAATATGATGAAATAAAGTTAATGCAATCTAACTCTATGTATTTTGAACACAAAATAAACTTTTGATTTAGCAAAACCACAACGATTAAGAAAGTTAAGGCAGTTAATGAGAATTTTGACTTTGGTACATTTGCAAGTGCGAGTTAATCGACTCAAATGAATATATTAGAGCCTAAGAAACACGAAACAACAATTCTAACTCTTGCACAACCCTCAAACACGAATCTTTGCAAATCCAAACACCCCTATATTCAACTGTTTTGCAGTAAAATGAGATAACCACATTTAGCTAAAGCAATCATTTAAACCTGACTTAAACTATCCTAAATACAACTTAACTAGCGAGGTTAGAACTTATCTAGATCACAAATCGATTACAAACACAATTATGCAAGCGAGATTAAAATGAAAATGAGCTATCCACTCACATGTGTCCAGATGGTATGCGAGGCTAAAACCGGACCCAAGATCACTACACTAAGCCATTTCAACCCAAATCCAAGTCCTGCATCAACCCATTCCATTTCAAACTGTTTGAACGAATTTCACCAAGTTTGACCTTTGTTGACCGGGAATGAAAATTGCTTGAAACAGAATGTAGGCTTACTAAAACTTATAAAGAGCTTAATTAAGCTCGGTTGAATGAGAAAATAAGCTTTTGCGACTTTAATATAAGAACATGAATTTGAAATTCTCAACGATAAACACAAGAACAAGAACTTTAACCAAACTTTGAAATTGATTCTTAAAAGCAGTTACAATGATAACATAACTTGAGTTTGAATCATAAAAACAAAAGATTACATATTTTAAGTTTGAACTAAGACATTTATTAAAAAAACGACATAAAGAAAAACTTTAAAACTAACTACTTGGTCTTCTCTCTATCTCCTCTTCCTTTTTATATGTGAAATGCTTCTCCCACTTTTACGAGTAAATCCCATACGTGTTTGAGGCCTTTGGATCATTGGAGACAATCTTGGCCATTCATTCCATTTTAGCGGAAAAAGGTATTTTGACGGTTGGGGTTGAGTGCTTGGGTAGAAGAGGCATTAAATGCTATTGGAAGGTTGTTGAGGAGGGGGAACAAGAAAAGTGGAAAGGTGAGGAGGGGGATGGGTTGTATGCAGGTTGCGAGGCTAGATGTTGGGGAAGAAGAAAAAGGCGTAGGGTGTGTTTGACTTATCTGTTTGGTAGAGTGGATTATTAAAGGGGGTCCAAATTGGTAAGGGTCCAAGGGTTGGCGGTCACAAGTGTTTTGACAAGGGTCGAGGCTTGTAAAGGTTTAATACACAGGACCTACTTTGTAAATTACGAAAATGCAAGGACCAAGGCGCCAATATCTCAAAGTTGCTCCAAAGGACTAAAAGTGACAAGCTTCCATAATACAAGGACCAAACTTGACATTTTCCAATTTCCAAGGCCATTTTGCCAATTTTGAAACTTGGAGGACCAAACTTGTAATTTCTCAAAACTTTTGATATTTTTCACCAAGGACTAAATTTGACAACTTATGATTTTAAAAGGACCTTTGGTGACTTTTCTTTAAAATTAAGTGCTGGGGAATATTTCGACAACTTTTGAAACTTGGGGGCTGAAGCGCCAATTATGCAAACTTAGCTCATTTTCATCAGTTTTAAACATTTTGCATACGAAACATATAAAATGCAATTTTGGAATATTTTTAGTATTTTGATGCATTTACGAGCATTTTAGGCGTTTTGCGATTCAGTTGACCCAAAATGATGAGTATTTACACTCATCAAGCTTCAAGGTTGATGGAGTCAACGATTTTAAGGAAGTCCTTGAGATGTGATTAAGATCTTGAAACGAAGTCCATGGAATGCACATCCGTTTTGCACCAACCGGATGGTGTCGGATCGAAGAGCCGTAGTTTGAGCTTATGGGGAGCTCAATGGTGTTCCTTTAGCCTTGGTGGCTCGGTCTAGAGTATTCACCAAGAGTACGGCCTCTTGGCGGGTCAATTGGTGGTGGGTCATCATCTTCCATGATGAAAAGTGACAAGGTTACGAACAAAAACAAGAATAAGGGGATAAACTACAAGGAAGCTAATGAAAATGAGAAAAATCTTACTTGATAGGAATCAAGCAAGGGAACCTAAGCGAGATAGAGATCTAACTAGCTATTCTATTCCCAGTGCGTAAAAACTTGATCTTGGCGTCTGAAGCGCGTTCGGGGTCAAAGGAAACTTTCTTTTCTTGAGCAAGTTTTCAACCTCCTAGGTAGTGAACCTAATCATTGTAGTGTAGTATTGGGTAAGCCTCGGGATTGATATCGTTCTCTAAGGGAACAAGAATGCTAGTAAGAAATTTTTGAAGAAAAGGTAGGGTTAAGGATGATTCTTTTTTATCTTTTTATGGGGTTTTTTAGAAAGCTAAGGTAAATATCTCGGGGCAATTGGTTGGGGGGTGGTACTTCTGCTGATTACTCTACTTATCTAATTATCTAGTGACTACGGGTAGATATGTCTATTTTATGTGTGCTCGTATGATGATTAAAAATATGTTTACCTAGATACTATTACTCCCAAGTTATCTTTTATTGGTCGGTTGAATTGTCACACCTTATCTTAACGCGTTGTATTTCTAAGGTCGTAGGGTATCGAGCCCCTAGTTCTTTGAGTTTATCTCGTTTATGACATCTGAAGTTGGCAAGCCTAAGCTATTTCATTCATAAGCCACACATTCATAAAGCATACTCAAGCATAAATACAACGAATGATGCCTAGTTGTACTCCTAAGCCAGTTTACAAATAAGTTAAAAAAACAACCTAACAATAATCAATAACTAGGTTTCATAGAACTAAGCAAACACACAGAAATTTAGCTAGACATGGTAAACAAGCAAGCATACACACAATCAATCGAATCGGGATAGACATAATGATACTTTAGATTAAAGAACTTATCTCGATGTGTGAAATAGGGTTTGGGACCCTAAGATCTTGTCAAATCGGACTACAAGCGAATTAGGGTTTTTAATCCAAAGTCTACCTTCCTAAATTTAGAAAAATCGAATTCCATATATAGATTTACACTTACGGCGTCACCTTTTGCATGGGGCGCGATCGGCTCGCCGTCATTAGGGATTCTTTTTGGCCAAGTCATCGATAGGACGGCGTCACATTAGAGTTGTGACGCCGTCAATCTTCATATGGGACGTCGTCTGGATTCTAGATCTGGACCGTCCGGTAAAGCTATGAATGGCGCCTTCTTCTTTAGAACGCGACGCCGTCAGGTTATAAGTCCAGAAGTTTCACTGAGCCTTCGCGTGAATGTTTTGATCAAAACTTCATGGGTATTGCATAGCCCTTTGATTGGAGACGCCGCGAGGTTACTGTTTATGCGGACTTGGTGACTTGATCTTGACTTTGCCATTTTCTTCATGTGTTTGCTCTTTTTAGTCAAATATGCTTCATTCCATCATTTTGCTTCAAGAGACCTAAAAGTGAAAATGAACGAAATTAAGCGATATGGATATAAAAGCGGTGTGACTTAGGGCTTAAAGGACCCCTAAACCATACGTTTAAATGGTTGTCAGTTAATTTGGGGTTCGACTAGGGTTTAGGTCGACACACATAAACCCTAATTTATTAGGGTTTAGGGTTTCTTGATTCTTGATTACTTGTATTGCTTGAATTCTCAAAGATGCATATACTTTTATATTCGGTTAATTCTTCACAAGTATTGATCTTTACTTTGTTTGCATGCTTTGATGATGTTTAGTTGTTTTATATAATTGTTATGAATCATAAGCCCAACCTTTGGATAACAAAGTTGCAAATCTAAGAATTGAAGAGGATGCTCATGTTGCCTCATGATAATTATATTTTCAAGGTATGGAAATTTGGAATTGGAGTCCATATATGAAACTTTGGGGTAGATTAACAAAAAGAAATATCTGGACAAATAGCGGATGTCAAACAAAGAAGATGGAAATCGAATTTGTACGACATAGATCAAATGATATGAGCAAGCTTTTATAGGAATTTCATCCCATTAAGTTGGCTTAAAGCTAAAATTCTAAGTTTGGTCTACAAGGTAAGAATTTCATCTATTACTAACATTTAGCACTATTAGCTTTTACTTTATTTTACTTTTTTTAAAAAGAAAATACTCGATTACTAACATTTAGCGATATTAGCTTTTACTTTATTTTACTTTTCTTTAAAAAGAAAAGAATCAATAAGATATACAAAACAAAGTGAAGACAATAATTGTTTCGGATTAATGCTTGAAACTATTCTCTTAGATAATTTGGATATTTATGGAACAAGAAACCGATTTACATGAAGTAATAATTTAAATTTTGTGATTTGAGGTCTTTTGATCGGGTTCTATATCATATCCCGAACGACATAGTTTCATCGGTAGCCTTATTTGATCGAAGATCGTCTTGCATGGGTAAGTGTAGTAAGGTTGCACGTGTGTTATTTTGCCAACACGGACAAAGACCGAGTCTTGAAGGGCTTATACGCTGGTCTTAGAGTTTATATATAGTCTTGATTTATTCTTCTATGTTTTCTTTCTTTTGTAATGGTATTCATCTTCATGATTCAACTAAATATTTATGGTTACTAATATTGGTAATAAAAGCATCTCTATATTGTGAAGGTTTATATTATAATGAAAGGCCGCTTCGAATTTGGAGACAAGGTTTATACTATAATGAAAGTGACATTGAGGTTTATAGTTACTTACAAATCAACTAAGGATTTGAATGTACTTGATCGATAGCATAAATGCACTATTCTCTATTTTGTAGTTAATTTAAAACACATATTGTTTGCAAATTATCGGTTTGGCAAACACAAATAACAAGTTCTCTTTGTAATGTAGACATAAAACGTTCCTTTTCGGATTCAAGATTGTAATCTTTGAGATTTATTATGTTTGTGTTGATAAACCGAGTGTACTATTTCATTTTCTAATTGTGGTTTATGATATTTTGGGCATAAAATCCACCTATCTTTAACTCATCTCTAAAAATACTCAAACTCGGAAAAATCATATGAATTGATTTTACCACTTGACCACAATGAGTATAGATAGAAAACCAAAGATAAAAACCAAATAAATTTATTTATTCTCGAGTTAAAAATAAGCAACATACAATTTTATTTATTTGATTGTACAATAATTAAATGCGACCGAGGCTTTCGATGGTAATCGAAGGGTATGAGGGTGATATGCTACATGAAACTTGTAGCCAATCTACAATAAGAAATAGTAGACACTTCGTTAAGTGATTACGGGGGGTTGGGCCTGCGAACCACCTCCGGCGTGAGTAAGTATGTGATATGTGTTGTAAATATGGAGTATGTGAAATCTTGTGTTGGTGAACATACCATTGAAATGACTCGTCCAACCTATTTATAGGTGAAGAAAATAGCTTGAGAGTGTTAGCACACGTTTAGGAGATCATGGGGCGTCCCCGATTTGTAGTAACAGCTAGGGCTTCATCCTACTATCTCCGCCTTGGCGGGAAGCTAAGGAAATAGTGGGAGCGTGGGGAAGACCAAGTCAAGGTTCTCCTTTGTCTTGGCGCCTTCAGAGAAGACACCGAAGGGCATAGGCCTTGGTGGCGAATCCCAGTAACCATATCAATGATGAATGGTTTCGCCACCAATGACTTATGAAGAAATACTTGGGCCTTGAATGCAAATTCAAGCGAGGCGAAGGGGGTCCTTCGACCTGATCGGAGATGCGTCATCAAGCCCCAGGTCGAAAGTGATATGTACGAACAAGAAATATTGCTTCGACTCGAAATAAAGCGAAACCTCCCTTCGTCACAAAAAGCGAGCGAAGATGAAAAGTCTAGCAACCATTGACCGTAATTAATGCTTACACTTATCCTAACTACCCCTTTTCTCGGTAAAATAAAACCTCATTTCAAAATTTAAAAAGAGTTTGAAATCCGGTGGTAAGGGGATAAGTCGGGACACGTGTGTGGGCCGAGATTTAACATGTGTGAGGGTATATAAAGTTAAAAGCAGATAAAGACCTAACATTATTTTATCTCACGCCCAGTTTTCACCTACTAAAACATCTTCCGATCAAGCTTTCGATCAAACAAGGTAAAGTATTCCTTACGTGTCTGTTTTCAAATACTTTATTGTAGATTTTAGAAGGATCAATGTCTACAAATAAGAAATTTGTAATCAAACAACAAGGTTGCACCTTAACAAGGAGGAGCTCAGCGTTCCTCACGATTATCCAATTCCCAAAAGCATAAAATCATGTTACACGGTAGAAATCAAAGGATTTTTATGCCCGAGAAAACTATGTAGGCTTATACACCCATGCATTCACCACCTCAACCTTAGGATACCCTTGCACCTTTGATTTTAGAACTCCTCCGGTACTATGAGGTACACATATCTAGGTTTAACCCTTTTGGCCTAGCCAGCTTACGACATACATTGTGATGTGTAAAGCTTATGGGTTTGAACCATCATTAAACTATTCTTAGGGTTTTACGAATTTATATCTGGAGGAGATTGATTGACATTAGCCAAGAGGGTGAAAGGGATGTGCCGATTCTCATAGATAGTCCGTTTACAAACATCGAGAACTAGAAAGGCAAATTCTTTTACATCAAAACACCATTATCCCACCAACTTTCCTGCATTGTTAAACCCGGAGTTTCGGTTATGATAAAAAGGTTCAATGATCCACTTGCCCTATCTTGTGAGGAGGAATCCTTTGTATCGGCGTTTGGTTCGTCATCTAGTGATTGCCAAACATTCCACGAGCCAATTCTTTTCATGGTGGCCTTCTTTGAAAGATGGGAGGATCTCCTTTGGTACACAGATTATTTGTGATGGAGAAAGTATGTATTTTTGATTAAAATAAGAGATAAAACTTATCTTTCGATATTTATCTTATTTGCTCATTCGATGCGAAATGTCATTCGAAACTTTGTGGTGGGCGGTGGTGCAAAGAAGGTCGACTTCATTCCGAGAATCCTCGGAGGCGAGCTATGGTGTGGGCTCTCCATCGGTGTCGATAAATAATAATGATGTGGAAGCCCGCCCATCGAACTGTTTCCTCTGCTCCTCCGTCAAAGGAACCCATAGATGTTGAAGACTAGCTTGTGGAGAATGTTGCGAGAATCGATGAACCGGTCTACGAAGGCGGTTGGCCATCGTAGGACCCTCCGGCATTGGTGAGAGAGTCCGGAGCGAGGAAAAGTACCGGTGCAAAGCTGTGAAATCCGCTTGAAGAGGAAGCTAATCCTGCTACTCCTCCTCTCGAACTACCCGGCAAAGAGTGCCTGAGGGGTAAGGGCGTGGTGTTCCGACCATCGAAGGGCCCATCGGAGATGATATCCATGGTAATGTTTTTGCTGTTACAAAAATGAGATACCGGTAAAATATATTAAAAGTTTCTTGATGATGTACCCTCCGATTACCTCAAGGACACTCCTCCGGGCGTGTCGAAACCCTTCTACTCGAAGGTCCAAGTTAGGATTCGAGAATATCCATAGGCGTCAAACCATTCGTTATCACAAAGGTTACCTTAGGGAATTAGCCATTCGAAACCCTAAGCCCTTGGGTATGGTGACGAAGAAGCATTGGATAGGAGAACTTCACGACTTGGTCAAACCCACGATCTCCTCTCTGGCTTCCCGTCAAGTCGAGAGCGTGGGTCACTAAACCCTAGCGGTTACCCACAATCATGGGACGCCCCATGATCTCCGACATTATCGAAGTGCTCTCAACCCTATTTCATCCACTATAAATAGGTTGGACGGGCAATGGATTATGGTATGCTCATTTCGCACTCATCTCTTTACTTACACACTTATACAACCATAACCCTTACTTACTCTCACGCGGAGGTGGTTCGCGAGGTCTACCCTGCGTAATCACTTAACGTGGTGTTTCGTATTTCTTATTCTCAAGTGAAAGGAAAGTCTTGGCTAGAACATACACCCTTCATACCTTTGATCATCATGAGCACGGTAGTGAAATCTATTGTACAATCGGTGGCGCCATCAGTGGGACCACTACTATTAGTCCGTAATCACCGGTTCTAAAACCCTAACCGACTACACTACATTTCGGCATGGAACCGGGAAGAAGATACACCTCCACTGGTTTCTCTACCTAGTCCTCTCAACACAACTAACATTGATAATCTCGCCCCATAACGGCCTCGACCTTTACCACACGATCTCGTTTGGAAACTACTCCCGTACATTACGCCTCAACATCCGCTAACCCTATTCCGGATATTAGCCCGCCGTTGAGGCAAACTTTGAAGCCTTAGATTCTTTACTAGGGGCTCATAAGAGCGAGTTCGCAACACCTGAAATGCGAAGAGAATTGGAATACTCGGTGAGGAGTATGATGAAGAGATTGAAATAGAGGAGAGGCCTCGACACATTAGCGGGGGCTCTCGGCCTGCGAAATGGTTCTTCTTCCATCGAAGGCCAAGCGGAAGGACCGTGGGTTTGAAGAAGGACCGGAGGAGATCCGGAAGAAGGAAAGAATGCAAGGTGAAAGAAGGAGCAAGAACTCCAGCGGAGGAAGCAACCGGTGGGGAGCGGAGGATAAACCTACCCCTCTCCTAGATGCCCATTTTGGAAGAGAGGATGGGGCTCCAGTACCCCCTAATATGTTTCAGTGTCGGAGGTCCTCCTCCATACTCGAGCATGAATCGATTACCCCTCGGGAATGAACCCCTACCCACCTTTCAAACCTACAACACTTACCCTCCGAATGGTTCACTCCCCAGCCAATTACCAACAAATGCCCTATGGACATGCTCTACGCAATCGATGGGTGTAAACCCTTCCGTACTAACCTTCTATTTACCCTACCTACACTGGCCATTTCCTAAACCGTATAATCCTACACTGTTTATCCACCTCCATGCAACCCGTACTATGCCGAAACCTGGAGCTTGCACACCTTTTGTGAAGTGGATCGAAGACTACCCTCACGGCGGTGTAAAGATGCCTACTCATATAAGCACCTCACGATGGTAAAAGCGATCACGATAACTTCCTCCACTTATTGAAGGCGCTATCAAGATGCAAAAGTGGGTCATGCCGTAGCATGCCACATGTTCACTTACTGCTTTCGAGAGACTCGCGAGAATATGGTGGAGCAGACGGTCGGGTAGCATTATAAGTCTAGGCGATCTTAAGGCTAAGTTCGGTTACACTTTAGCCAACGAAGAAGTACACCAAGACTACTTAACTTGCACACCATTAAGCAAAGGGACAACGAAGCGAGGGCCTTTGTTACAAGGTATCTTGATGAAACTTTGCAAATTCTAGGGTTGCACGAAGATCAAAGTTTACGGTTTTATCGTGGCCTTGGGACTCGAAGCTTGGTGGAGTTCCTATCCACCGATCTTCTAACACATACAAGGCCACGATAGAAAACACACTGGATTGAGTCAAAGAGGTAGCGACAAGCGGGGCTCGATAGAGCAAAGGAAGCTTCGACAAATTCTCTCGAGGGTCCTCATGGGAAGGATCCAAGAACAAGAAGAAGAAGCGAGAACGCTTCACTCCATACAACAAAGGTTCGAACCACGGACTCTTGGCGAACTTAGTCAAATCTCCCGAGGAGATTCGGCTACTGAGAAAACTGCAAAGTCCTTGATCCACCACCTCGGATGACCTGAAGCAAAGCCGAGACATGTCCAATCTGCCATTTCCATGAAGACCATGGACACGACACGAACAACTACATAGAATTAAAGCGATTGAAGAAGCGGTGCGATCCGGACGATTAGCACATCCGGTTAAAGGTATCAAAAGGAAAGGACAAGTTCTCGACACCCAATGGGTGAATGGAAGGGAACAAGAAGGCCACGCCACGGAGGCTCGATACTAATGGTGCACAACCACGATCCAACCTTGAAAGGAAGGAAGCGGATGGGGAGGCGGAGCGTGGGAAATAACCTTCCCCACATCTTAGGCGGACACCTTCGAGTGATCCCGTGGTCATCAAAATGCGAATCTCAAGCAGGGAGGTAAATCGAGCATATATGGATTGCAGCTCTGCGAGATCATTTATGAGCATTATTTCCTAAAGCTCAAATCATCCATATGCTCACGAAGGGTAGACTGAAAACACCCTTTGGTAGGGTTCTCCGTGAGCACTCATGGCCCTGGGAAGTACCATTAGAAATCACCATAGCGAAGGCCCACTTATCCCATGGCGCTCACCTTCGTTATAGCGGTCGGACTCTTCTTATAATTTGTTAATAGGGAGAAACGACTATGCAAAGATGGGCATTATTGTTTCCACCATACATCTTTGCTATTAAGTTCCAAACCCCTTTGGGTAGGAGCTGATTCATTATAATTATGGAGCGGATAAGGGTGTATCACGGTGTCAAAAAGATCAAGAAGAATCGGAGGAGCCTCGATAGTAATTCTAAAATTGCCTGAGATCACGGAGGCGAGTTGTAGTTAACCCTACCACTGAACAAGCGATGGTAGTAGGAAAGCAACTCCGGCGAATTTCAAAGCGAAGCTCACGGAACTATTGCGGACTAACCTTGATGTTTTGCTTGGAAATATTCGACATGGCGGGGTACCAAGAACATTGGCGATGAGCAGACGGTCCTTGAGCGGACATAAACTCAATGAGTACAAACACATTGGTAGATAAAACAGAAAAGGAGGGCGTAGCCCCAGAAAAAGCAGCTGCGACGCAAAGAAGTGGATAAACTCACACAGCGAGGCATCCGAAGGAAGTTAAGTACCAAACACAGGTGTAGCCAACCCGGTAATGGTCAAAAAAGCGGAGGGTGGCGCATGTGCGTTGACTTCAACGACATCAACAAAGCATGCCCGAAGGATTGCTACCCCTACGGTAAATTGGAAGGTAGAATCATGGCGAGCTTCCGGTTAAATCTTTTTAGATGCCTACAAAGGTATCATCGAGATCCATATGGAAAATGAGGGCGAAGAAAAGACGACCTTCTACACGAGCAAAGGTGTCTCTTATTACGAGAAAGATGCCGGGTTTAAAGAGCGAGGGCCAATTACCAACACCTCGTAGATAAAGCCTTCAACAAACAAATAGGAAGAAATCTCAAAGCATACGTTGGCGACATGGTTATAAAAAGCAAGAGGCGGAGGACCTACTCCTCGATGTACGAAACCTTTGACCAACTCAAGGGCGATTAACATGAAGGCGAACCTTAAGAAATGCTCCTTTGGTGTCGAAGAGGACAATTCCTAGGGCATTTGATTACTAAGAAGGGAATAAAAGCTAATCCTCCAAGATCAAGGCAATTTCGGATCTTCAAGCTAAGTGTCTAAAAGTGCGAGCACAGATGGGAAATGGCGACTTTAAGCGGTTTTTGTCGAAGGGGCAGCGAGTCCCTACCATTCTTCAAAACACTCGAGGATGCGTGGATAAGAAAACTTTTCAATGGAGTCGGATCTTGGCGCCTTTGAGAAGATGAAGGAGTTCATCAAATCCTTCCAACACTTGACCCCGATCAAAGCGAAGTGTTGTTCATGTATAGCATCCTTAATGGAAGTATTAGCGCGGTCCTTATGGAAGAAACGAGACAAACGACATATCCTATTTACTTTGTCGTGAGGGTCCTACAAGGCGAGATCAACTATCCAACATTGGAGAAGTTAATACTAGCCCTAATCTCTGACAAGGAGGCTCAAGCGCTATTTCGAGCCCATCCAATCACAATCTTAACCACAAGCCACTCAAGCGGATCTTGTCAAAACCGAAAAGTCGGGAGGGTGGCTAAATGGGCTATTGATTTGGGAGAGCATGAAATAGAGTTCAAGGGCGAAACTCTATTAAAGGTCAAATTTTCCCAGACTTCTTGGCAGAAATACCTTTCGAGCTTGGCGTAGAAAAGGAAGAGCCCAAAACCAACCTCACTCAATTCTGGTGTTGGAAGCTTTATCTGAGCCAGACATCCGGCTCAATGGTTGGAGGCGGTCTAATCTTGGTGATCGATGGGAAGGAGCATACATATGCTCTTTCGTTTTGAGTTCGAAGCCACAAACAATGAAGCGGAGTATGAGCGTTGCTAGTAGGCCTCCGGTGGCTAAAGATGGAGGTCAAAGCCCTCATTGTTTCGTAGAATCCCAATTGGTGGCAAACCAAGTGGCGGGCTCCTATGAAGCAAGGCGACCGGTCATCAAGCAGTGCTGGAAAAACAAAGAAGATGCTAAAGAGCTTGACTTCACCATCCGGCACGTTCGTAGGAATCGAGAACAAGAAGGCGATGCACTAAGCAAGCTAGCTTCTATGGCCTTCGCTCATCTCACCAAAGTACTTGTCGAAGTCCTTCACGAAATATCCATTGTTACAAGGAAGTTGCGGATGTGGTTCACAAAGAAGAGAGCGTGAATGACTCAATCGGGAATATTTGATAAGTGGTCTTCTCGTGAAGATCCCAAGCTAGCAAGGAAGATTCGGGTTAAGTCCCATGATGCAAGCTAATAGGAAACCCTATATAGAAGGTCATTTTATCACTGGTTAAGATGTGTGGGACCCAAGCGGGACTCTGAGCATTATCTACGAAGTCCGAAGGATCCTGCGGCTTCCATGAGGACCAGCTCGGTTGTCTCGAAGATAATGAAATTGGGCTATTATTGGCCTTCAATGCACATGGATGAGGCGAAATCATTCTCAAATGTGAAGCTTGTCGAGATACACTCAAGCGTTCCAAAGATGCGAAGCAAGACATGACAAGTGTGACATCCGCATGGCCCTTCTCCCGGTGGGGCATCGATATTGTAGGAATATGCCTATGGCTCCCGGAGGAGTCAAATTCTTCTTGGTGGCAATCGATTACTTTACTAAGTGGGTGGAAGCTAAACCTTTAGCCTCAAATCACGGGAGACAGATCGAGAAGTTTGTATGGGAGCACATTGTGTGCGGTTGGATACCTCATATAATCATATCACAGCAGCAGGAGCGATTCGCGAAGGAGTCTTCTCGACTTGTCGAGGGCTCAACATAAGCGATCTTGGACATCCGTCTACCATCCACAAGGTAGCAGACGGTGGAGGTTACAAGCAGAGACATCGTCAAAGAGATCGAGAAAAGGCTGGGGCGAACTCATCATGGATGTGTGGATGAGCTCCCCAAGTATTATGGGCTCACGGGGCGCACCCTAAGTCAAGCAATGGTGAAACCCCCTTGACCTTACATACGGAACATAAGCGGTCATCCTTGAACTAAGTGTACACGGAGGCGTGTGGCTACGTATGATGCCTCCCAAAATAACGCGGGATCGGGAAAACCTCGATGCGCTAGAAGAAAGAAGAAATAGCCTCCATCAGAAGCAATACACAAACATAAGATCGAAGGCTACTATAACAAAATGGTGGACCTTCCACTTTCAAGCACAGGGAATATGTGCTGCGCCTCAGCGGTGCAAGAAAAGCGGTACCGAGGAAAAGCTGGGACCAACTTGGGAAGGACCCTACGGTAGGCGAGGCTCGTCAGCAGAAGCCTAAGCTGGCTACTCTTCTCGGAGAACCCATCAACAGGACATGGAATGGTGCAGACCTTGAAAGTTCTATGTTTAAGTACTTTACTTTTTCTTGTAATTAGAAGCTTCTCAAGGAAAGCAAACATTATTGGTAGTTGTGTTAGTTTTCATTTCAAGAATGATGTAATCCTCGCTACCAATTCAATGATAAATAAGACATTTCCACAAATCTCTTGCTTGTTTCTTAAACACAAAGATTTGTTCGTGAAAGTCGTTAATGAGTTTCAATGTCGATATAATGGCTCAAGGTGCAATACATGCCTTATCATTTAAGCCAACTTTAACATTCGTTAACTCTCCTAGTAGTTTTTGGCGCTTGTAAAAATATATACAAAGTCATGCTACGTAAAGTTTGAGATAGGCGGTCGCGACCCTCATCAATGATCAAATTTGGTCATTATATTCTTGGTGTTGCAATTTACACATAATGAGGTTGTTCAACCTTAGGTTTGTAAAGCTTAAGTGTCGGAAAAATGGCGTCACGAAGTTAACAAAACAAACACAAATAATAACTAAGTGTGTAAGAGGTATTCCACACACCATACCATTCAAAATGAGGGCTAGTGCCCTTGTACCCGCACAAGGAGCCTAAGCCTCGGTCAATTATTTTGGCCCATGGCCATACATCACTGAGCATTTAAATTGTTTGGAGAACAAGATCGCATTGTCAAATAAGATAAATTGTCTTAAAGGGTACATGCCACCCTTGAAACCAAATTCTGCCGACATGGCAGCCTTCATTCTGCTTTTTGGAGATGGAGTGGGGAGGTTGAGCTGAGGCAGGCTTGGTAGACATAGTCTTCTTGGTGGGAGTGGTGAGCTTGACTTTTGAGGCTTCTTGGAAAGGAGGTCTTGAGGGTGCCATAGGATCTTTGGTAGCCTCGGCAGGAAGGAGTACTGCGGTTGCGAGCGCATTTCACGCCTCATCGTACTCAGCCTTGAAGTGGGACGGTATCATTCAATCTTGGAAGGTCCACGGGCTTACATTTTGTGACCTCCTCTAGCAAGCACCGTCCATGAAAAATGGGCGATTTGATGACCTTCCACATCCGAGCTCCCAACTCATCCACATGGTAGAGCTCCATGGCTATGTAAGGCACCACCTTGAAACTACCTTCCGCACGATCCTTTTGCGCATCTTATACCTCATCGCAAACCATCGATTTCCTCCCTTAACTTCACTTCTACCTCTCAGAGCTGGCTTTCTCACTTTCCAATCCGACAGCCCGGCAAGAACAAATTTCGACATGTTAGAGTGATGACCTTGGCTTCTTCCAACTTAAGATTGCCGAGTTCAGCATCCATTGGGCTACCTTTCACGAAGGTCTTGGGCGACGGGGTTCTTCTCAACGTTCCCTCAATCTCGTCACACTTAGCCTCCGGCGACCGCGCCGAGCAATTCTACGGTTTTGGCATTTAAGTGATTATCCAATACCCACTTTGCCTCCAACCCGTTGTCATGCATGTCACAAAACCTTTCAATGGACATATTTTCCGTATACCTTTCCATTGAGGAGGGTGACATGATCGACAATCGGTGACGACCAAAGCATTGGGAAGCTCCTTCCGTCTCTAGAAGGCTGCGACCAATACAATGTATAAAGGCTAAGTTAGTTGTAACAATTATGACTTCACATATTTTATATGAAGGCGCTTGCCATGCACCTCCAGCGATTCATCGGCAATTCAAAGGTGACTTCATAAACTTTACGCCTTGACACTCTTACCTTCACAACTCGCCTCGGGAGGCGAGATAGGGATCTTCCTCTTGTTGGTAGACTTATGACCTTGGGCGCTATTCCCTTTCTACTTTTCAACTTTATCGGCTATCCATGTTGAACCTACAACTAGGACATCCTCATCCACAAGATCGTCCGAGTCGACAACATTCTCAACAAGTTGGGATGGACCCTCCAATGCAAGTTCTTGGGTGCCGATGCAACGAGCTCCGGATTCGGACGTCTACCTCATTGTTGTTCCACCAGATGTTGAAGGGGAGCCAACACCATAAGATTCTTGACCTTCCGTGGGCATAAAGCTTAAATCTTCATCCAAATCTTGGTACATGAAGTTTCGAATGACATCTCTGCAAAATAGAAACAAGAAGAAATAAATATCGATGTTACATTGGTCTACTTAAATAAGTAGATAAACATACTTTGTCCTTGGTATATGATCACGAGGCTTCTTGGGAGACCCTCGACTCTGGAAATCGAGCCATGTATAAAATGGCTTGGGAACACTTGCACATCCACAGGATATTTGGCCAAGCGATAACGAGGATCTCTTCGCACCTCATATGGCGAGGGTCATTATCGTTTTGCATCAAACATGTTTTCCTTATTCGGCAACTCGGATATTTAGGGGAACAATAGTGTCTTGCGTGAAAAGCTACCTTTCAACTTTGTTATTTGTATATAATCTCCCAAATAGGTTTGGAACATCCACTTGAGCCTTTTGCTAAAGTTAACCAATTGCCCACGATGAGTGTCTAAATACTCATCATTTTATCTTGTTAGAATGCCAAAACATCCGAAAACACTCGAAATGCTTCAAAATGATAAAATATCACAAACAAGTGTTTTATATGTTTTAAATGCAAAAACATCAAAATACGGTGAAAAAGCGTATCAAGTTTGCATAATTGGCGTTTTAGTCCCCCGAGTTACAAAAGTTGTCAAAACTAGTCCTGGTAATTCAAAAACTTGTAAAATGTCATTTAAGGTCCATGAGATTCAAAAGTTGTCAAAACAAATCCTTTAAAGTTCAAAAATCACAAAATGACAACTTTAGTCCTTTAACTTTGAAAATTGTCAATAATGGTCCTTGGTTAATTAAAAGTGAAAATTATCAAATTTTAACCTTGTACTATTTGTAAATGACAAAAATGGTCCTTATGATAAACTTTTGGGAAATTACACTTTTAGTCCTCAAAATCCAAAATGACAATTAAGGTCCTTTTAAGTTTAAAATGGAAAATAAATTACATGTATGGTCCTTGGAATATCATATATTGCAAGTTTAGCCTATGTAAACCTTGAAACTTGTCATTTTCAGGTCCCTTACTTTGCTCAATTACAAAATGGTCCTTGTGTGTTCTAGCAAAACCAAGCGGACCTATATATTATCAAACCAAATCGAATCCTTTAACCGGTGTGGCCCAAATACCCCAAGCCCAAAACCCGACCCATATTTAAATAAAGAAAACCGCTCGCTTTACACTTCTCCTACTTCTGTAAACACGAAACCGGTGGTTTCCACCTTCTCCCTTTCCACCTCACCTGAAACTTATCCCCAGTTGTATACCATGTCCCCTCCACCTCCATATCCTCCCAGGCCCAATTAATGCAAAAGCGCCCAAGACTTTTTGGCGCCAAAATTAAAATTGATGGCTTGGATCATTTTGACTCATCCATTGGTGGTGGGATAAACTCGAAAGCAAGTGGGAGGCCTCGGAGTCTCTATAAAGAAAAGGTGCAATGAAGAAGGGCAAGTAGTGTAGCTTAGTTTTAGTTTATGTCGTTTTAATAAATTTTTAAATTCGATTAATAATTTTAATCTTCCAATCTTGTTTTAATCAATCTTAATGTATTGTGAATTTTTTTGATAAGCAATTTCAAGTTTCGGTTTCAATTTCGGTTGATGCAAATTTCAAGTTCAAAATTTTTAATATGTTGTGAATGATGTTAGTAGTTGTTTTGGATCCTTAAGCACATATAAGCTCCTAGGAAGCTTATCAAAGCTTTTAGAACCCTTAAAATCGGTATAGTAGTCAAAGAAAAATACCAAAATCACCAATAAATTAGTTAAAAATAAAAATCACATGGAGACATGATCAAGATAATGTTGCAGTGCTAATGTTGGATTGCTTACTGGTATAGAGCTTCTTGGGAAGCTATAGGATCATTCTCGAGTCCTTGGTTATCATGTTTCACTTGGAATCATTTGTAAGCCTTTTCAAGCTAATCTCTCATTTCCTTTGTACAAGGTAGTCATAAGCTCTAATATTTGTTTTCCATGTTAATTAGGCATAATTAAGTGTATTGAAGCCTTTAAACCGTTAGCTTGTTCTTTTTAATTGATAGATAATAAAAATCTCATTTCATAAGTCATATTAGCATAAGTCTCAATTTAAAGTTTTATGTTGCTATTATTGTTATTTATATTTATTCGGTCCTAATATATGTTTATATAAGATACGCAATCCATTACATGTTCTTAATCGAGTTTGACTTTGAAAAAGGTCTAAAAGCAGTTTCATAAGGAGTGTTTGGATTTGTGTAGTTTACTGCATTAAAGGTTGTGCAAACCATTGCCTTTGTTTGATACATATTGCGATGAGTTATAATAACTCGAACAAGCAACAAAATTAAGTCCTTGTTTGAAAAAAGTCAAAAATATTTTAAATCCATCTTAGTCGATCCTTTGTTGGGATTTTGAGCGCAAAATCCATTTTATAAGCAAAAGATGTTGGTATAGCTTTAGATAATCTTATAATAGCTTATAATACTACAATCGATTCATAGAATCAAGTGCAAATTCATAAAGTCAATTTTAAGTGTTAATCAAAAGTCAAAAGTGCCATGTGCACGAGATGAGCATCTAGTTTCATCAGCTCACCAAGAGCTTATTAGTTGCTTTTAGCTTGTAAAATTTAGTTTTTGAATAGTCCACTTAGCTTTGTCTCTAGTCCAATGCTTATTTTCCAATTTGTAGCTTAATTAATAAGCACGCTCTTGGCTTTTATTTTGTCCATTTCATTTAAGTCATAAGTCGATCCTGAGTGTTTTCAACTTTTCCAAAGCTCCTCATAAGCTCATTAGTGAATCCTATAGTTAGCTTTTTAGCTTTTGGAAAGCTTAGCTGGTGAGCTTGATGTTTCCGATGATCATTTTTATTTTCTAGTTTATTTCAATGCTTATTTCTAGCTTAAAAGTACCTAGTACCTTAAACATGTGTCCTGTGCATCTGATTGTGATTGAGCTTATTTGAAGCTTATTTGGTGCTTAATTTTAAGTAATATTGCTTTTTCAGTATTAATATTAGCTTATTAATAGTTTATTAGCTTATTCCCATTTCCCTTTTGCTTATTAAGTAGCTTTAAAGCCATTTGGGTTTAATCTTTTGCTTATTCAATTTTAAAGCCCACTGTTTAGAAATCATAAGCTTAATCTCAGCTTATTTGTAGTTTTTATAAAAAGTGTTAGTTATAAAAAGTGCTTATTTTAGTTTACTTAATAAGTTGCAAAAAGAAAATTCCAAAAATAAAATGTTTTACAAAAGGGAGGCGGGGGTGAACACGAGACCTCCCTTATGGGGATGATAGTGGTGTGCATGTATGCCATTGCGCCCTTGGGTCTTTCTCGTTATTTTCTTACACAACTTAGTATTTAACCCGAGTTTTCATTATAAGCTTATCGAGCTTATTTGCTTATTGTGGCTTATTTATAATACCTTTTTCACATTTTGTATTTTCTTATCTTTTAATAGTATTAAGTAATTTATAAAAAAGTTTGATTTTCTCGTTATTTTAGTATTTTTAAACATTTAATTAGTGTAAAATCTTATTTAAATCATAATAAAAATATAAAAGTCTAAAAATATAAATCTTTTTCTAAAATTTTCTTTTGTCATATATTAAGTAAAAAATTGTTTTACACTTGTAGGTCTTTTATTTCACAAATTTTACGTTTATCTTGCTCCAAAATAATTTTAAGTATATAACGTCGTTTTCTTTTTAAGTCACGTTTTAGATACTTTAAGTTTCGTTTTAGTTAAAATAGTTTATTTAAGTTATTTTATTTTATAAAATCACTAAAACATCATTAAAAATAGTGATAGCGTTTATTTAATATATTTTAACTTTTAATCTCTTTTAATTTGCATTTAAGTCATTTGTAATTTGTAGATTTTTCTTTAGGTATAAATTTCTCAAAACCTTCTTGATCTCTATCCTTAGTGATCATTCTATCATCGAAGTTGTTTAAACACCAATTCATCCTCAGTGGGACTTAACGACCCGGAATCCACTATATTCCTCGATCTTAATTGCATTAGTGTGTGTTGTTTTTAAGTTTATTCTGTTGACCATTCACAAGTGGTTAGCTTGTGTAATTAAACAGCGGTTTAGCACCGATCAAAAATTTAGGCGCCGTTGCTTGGTGGTAATGGCGTGTTTTAAGCATTTCGGACCCGTACTTGCACATATACCACCTTTTGTGTGCAGTTTTTTAAAAAATCAAAGTTCATTAACACTTTTCTAAAGTGTTAACAACACCAAAAATATTTTCATTCTTTGTTTTTATGGCATGTTTTCAAAAATCCAAAATATTCATCTTTACCCTCTTACCTTTTTGATTCTTTATTCCTTTACCCTCCATCCATTTGATTCTAAACTTCTTCTATTATCATGGAATCTCTCGACTACGATGAAATGCGGAGCAGTTGAAAAACTTCCTATTTTATCACAAATGTCAAGAATTCGTGTTGTGACGATCCATTAATTACTGCGTGGGGAAATGGAGCGAAACCCGAGGTGACAAAGGACCGGATCGTCCATCGATAATGGAGGTGCTAAATCGTCCAACTACGGTTATCCAAAGATCTAACCCTCGATTGCTCTAAGTCGTCTAAAATTGATCCTACACTTTCACGATTCGGTTAAAAGCAAACATGCGAATTTAGACAATTGACTAACAAGAATGACTTGCCTAATCTTCCGTTTCTCAAGAACGAGCAGGAGACCATAACGGAAGTGGTGAAATGCTGCTCTCGAGCACACCACTTGTCCCACCTCGGATTTTCAAAATTTTCTTTGAGTCTTAATAGTCATTGGATCACCATGTTGGTTTTGTTGATTCTTTGAATGAACTAATTCCTTCTCATAACTCTCAAATAGAATCGTTTATTCCTTGTGTCGGTTGTGGTGAGCCTCTTTTGGTTCACCACAGATATTGAGTGTACATGTGCAGAGTGTGGTAATGATATTCGGAGCAGGGTTGTTTGTTTTGTGGTTCGAGGAATTCATTTGATTATGATCCTAATCCGAACTCATTTAACGACCCTCAAATTTTTCAATTACCCACCACGACCGACTTATCTTCATATAATCAACATAAGCTGGCGTGAATTTTGTGGAGGTCCTCACCAAGGATTTGAATGTCAATCCGGAAACACGATTGTCTATGAGCAGTTTTCCGATGATGCTCGAACTTTGGTTATGACCAATATCCATATGATTCACCAATCGAGCTCAGCAGTTTCTTGTTGTGAGAGCTGTGGAGGTCCCATTTGACTCGATTGTCAAGCAGGAATCCATTTCCTTGTAATAATTCGACTATCCATATCATGACCAATCTCCAGCGATGCCAAATGACTCAAACTCCTCGGCAAACTCAACAAGACACTTATCTAGAGCTTGGAGTCGGTGGCGAGGAGTTGAGCAACGACATTCATAATGTTCCCGTTTTTCTTGTGTATATTGTGGGGTCCTCATGATGATTATCAATGTCAACCTTCGGTTTTGACAAATCTCCACTCCGCAATATCCGTCATTCAAAATTCACATGAGAAATCCATGGAAGAATTGCTAGGCGAAGAAGCATTTGGTAAGATAAATTCCCAAATTGCTTTTGAAAAGTCTATTAGGGAATTAATTGCAAAAAGCGCACCGGATCTAGCTCTCAATTTCGTTTATTCTGATGATAGTGATGATGAAGATACGCGAAGATTCATCAAATTCATCGATTGATATTCAATGAGTTGAGATTCATTCTCAAACAAGCGCTATCACACCGAGGTTCACACTCTCTAAAACATGGGGGCGAGCATCTTAACATTCACGAAAAGGAATCGGACGAATTCATAAAGTCTAGTGTTGAGGACCTTGTCCCGAATCCCAGAGAGTCACGAGGAATTCTCGAGCATTTGTGTGATATCCCTACTCCTCTGTCTTCCAAAATGATCATATTGAGATGTTCTCGATTACGATGAGGACTATTCTTTATCTTGTGGAGACATAAGTTATGTGAGGAATTACCTTCCGAGCACATCGACTTAGGAGAGAGAGAATGATGAAGAAATAATCCAAGACGAAGCTCTTCGTCTTACATTATGAATGTTAATCTTCTCATTTCTAGAATCGAGGCTTTTAATGAAAAGCATACTTCATATCCTATCCTTTTTGAGGATAGTAAACTTTTCTTCAATGATTCTATTCCCGAATTGCAAGCGTTCCATTTGATCATATGGGAGAGAAGATTGGTGGTATTACTTCTCATTCTCATAATTCTCTCCGATTATGAATCATTCACTTTTGAGGTTCCCGGTGAACTCGGTCAAATCAATCTGAATATGAATCATTCTCCTTTGAGGAGTTCTCTGTGAACTCACTCATATCATATCTCTACGAGTAGTGATAACTTCTACTTTGATCTAGACCACCGGATATGTCTAGACCAATTGAGCAAAAGATAAAATTCATGCTATCATGAATTCCCTACGATGATGATGAGTTAGTCAAGATTATTATCATGACTTTCTTTCTTCTTCACCTATCCGTAGCTTCTCACTTCTTCACTCCTTGAGAATGAAGACATTATCTTTGACCCGACATTTTCATTAATCATTTTGAGCGGTTCTATGTATATCTCATCGGTTGTGGAACTTTCACATGCTTCAATGTTTATACAAACATCTTGAATGAAAGTCCGATGAAGATTGTTCCTTCCACTTTGCTTCCCCATGCACAAATTAATTCGAATTAGAGTCAAGCTAGCGACTAAAATCAAAAGCATTAGCTAAACATGGGTTTCACCGTGTGTACCACCACAGTGTGGGGAGATACCCGCATGTTGTATATAGATTTTGAAAATAAATGAAAATTGTAAATATTAAAAGAGAATAAGCATTGTGTTTCTACACTTAGCTAGTAATATTATCTTTTACGTTCTAAGTTTCGGTATAAATGTAGGTACTGAATATTGAGGACAATATTCATTTCTAAGTGTGGGGAAATTCACAGAATTTGATCGTAAATGTACCCTTTTAGTCCCTTTTTCCCCAAAATGGCCAAATTTTAAAATTTTTACTATGTACTAAACACAACAAATGGTAATCAGGTCCATGTCTAACATAAGGATTGGCTAATCCGAGGAGCAAGCGGCTCTTGGTAAAGATATCTCAATCCGTTTATGGCTTGCAATTTGCCCAAAAATTGTATGGTGTTATTCACCATATCTTTAAACTAGTGAAAAGTTGGCTAGCATAAGTTTATGGCTTGGTAAAGCGATGGAAATCCATAATTGGTAATCGACTCACCAAAGATAATATTGATAATTTATCTAAGAGTTGGCTAGTCCGAAGCAAGCGACACGGTAAAGACAAATCAAATCCGTTCATGACTTATGATTTGCTCAAAATCATTTGGTTATCGTTGTGCCAAGGTTCTTACTTGAAGCTGAAACAATTGGCTACTCGAGTAATGGCTTTTGGTAAGAGATAAAATCCATTAACTTTTCATAAATCATTGCTAGGGACTAGCAATATCTTAGTAATGGGAGTTGATGAGTGTCTAAATACTCATCATTTTATCTTGTTAGAATGCCAAAAACATCGAAAACACTGAAATGCTTCAAAATGATAAAAATATCACAAACAAGTGTTTTATATGTTTTAAATGCAAAACATCAAAATCGGTGAAAAGCATTATCAAGTTTGCATAATTGGCGTTTAGTCCCCAGTTACAAAGTTGTCAAAACTAGTCCACAGTAATTCAAAAACTTGTAAAATGTCATTTAAGGTCCATGAGATTCAAAAGTTGTCAAAACAAATCCTTTAAAGTTCAAAAATCACAAAATGACAACTTTAGTCCTTTAACTTTGAAAATTGTCAATAATGGTCCTTGGTTAATTAAAAAGTGAAAATTATCAAATTTTAACCTTGTACTATTTGTAAATGACAAAAATGGTCCTTATGATAAACTTTTGGGAAATTACACTTTTAGTCCCTCAAAATCCAAAAATGACAATTAAGGTCCTTTTAAGTTTAAAAATGGAAAATAAATTACATGTATGGTCCTTGGAATATCATATATTGCAAGTTTAGCCCTTGTGTAAACCTTGGAAACTTGTCATTTTCAGTCCCTTACTTTGCTCAAATTACAAAAATGGTCCTTGTGTGTTACTAGCAAAAACCAGCGGACTATATATTATCAAACCCAATCCATCCTTTAACTTATTTGTGGCCCAAATACCCCAAGCCCAAAACCCGACCCAGTATTTAAATAAAGAAAACCGCTCAACATGTACACATACTCCTACCCTGTAAACACGAAACCGGTGGTTTCCACTCTCCCTTTCCTCACTTTCCCTGAACTTATCCCCGGTGTATACCATGTCCCCTCCACTCCATATCCTCCCAACCCAATTAATGCAAAAGCGCCCAAGACTTTTTGGCGCCAAAAGTAAAATTGATGGCTTGGATCATTTGACTCGTCCATTGGTGGTGGGATAAACTCGAGAAGCAAGTGGGAGGCCTAGAGTCTCTATAAAGAAGAAAGGTGCAATGAAGAAGGGCAAGTGGTGTAGCTTAGTTTTAGTTTATGTCGTTTTAATAAATTTTAAATTCGATTGTAATTTTAATCTTCCAAGTCTTGTTTTAATCAATCTTAATGTATTGTGAATTTTTTTGATAAGCAATTTCAAGTTTTAGGTTTCAATTTGGTTGATGCAAATTTCAAGTTCAAAATTTTTAATATGTTGTGAATGATGTTAGTAGTTGTTGTTTTGGATCCTAAGCATATAAGCTCCTAGGAAGCTTATCAAAGCTTTAGAACCCTTAAAATCGGTATAGTAGTCAAAAGAAAAATACCAAAATCACCAATAAATTAGTTAAAAATAAAAATCACATGGAGACATGATCAAGATAATGTTGCGGGTGCTAATGTTGGATTAACTTCTTGGTATAGAGCTTCTTGGGAAGCTATAGGATCATTCTCGGTCCTTGGTTATCATGTTTCACTTGGAATCATTTGTAAGCCTTTTCAAGCTAATCTCTCATTTCACCACTGTACAAGGTAGTCATAAGCTCTAATATTTGTTTTTCCATGTTAATTAGGCATAATTAAGTGTATTGAAGCCTTTAAACCAGTAGCTTGTTCTTTTTAATTGATAGATAATAAAAATCTCATTTTCATAAGTCATATTAGCATAAGTCTCAATTTAAAGTTTTATGTTGCTATTCTTTGTTATTTTATATTTATTGGTCCTAATATATGTTTATATAAGGTGCGCAATCCATTACATGTTCTTAATCGAGTTTGACTTTGAAAAAGGTCTAAAAGCAGTTTCATAAGGAGTGTTTGGATTTGTGTAGTTTACTGCATTAAAGGTTGTGCAAACCATTGCCTTTGTTTGATACATATTGGAGTAGGTTATAATAACTCAAACAAGCAACAAAATTAAGTCCTTGTTTAGAAAAAAGTCAAAAATCTTTTTAAATCCATCTTAGTCAGTCACTGTTGGGATTTTGAACTGCAAAATCCATTTTATAAACTTAAAAGATGTTGGTATAGCTTTAGATAATCTTATAATAGCTTATAATACTACAATCGTTCATAGAATCAAGTGCAAATTCATAAAAGTCAATTTTAAGTGTTAATCAAAAGTCAAAAGTGCCATGTGCACAGATGAGCATCTAGTTTCATCGGCTCACCAAGAGCTTATTAGTTGCTTTAGCTTGTAAAATTTAGTTTTTGAATAGTCCACTAGCTTTGTCTCTAGTCGATGCTTATTTTCCAATTTGTAGCTTAATTAATAAGCTGCTCTTGGCTTTTATTTTGTCCATTTCATTTAAGTCATAAGTCGATCACAGTGTTTTTCAACTTTTCCAAAGCTCCTCATAAGCTCATTAGTGAATCCTATAGTTAGCTTTTTAGCTTTTGGAAAGCTTAAGCTGTGAGCTTGATGTTTCAGTGATCATTTTATTTTCTAGTTTATTTCAATGCTTATTTCTAGCTTAAAAGTACCTAGTACCTTAAACATGTGTCCTGTGCATCTGAGTTGTGATTGAGCTTATTTGAAGCTTATTTGGTGTAATTTTAAGTAATATTGCTTTTTAATATTAATATTAGCTTATTAATAGTTTATTAGCTTATTCCATTTCCTTTTGCTTATTAAGTAGCTTTAAAGCCATTTGGCTTTAATCTTTTCTTATTCATTTTAAAGCCCTTGTTTAGAAATCATAAGCTTAATCTCGACTTATTTGTAGTTTTATAAAAGTGTTAGTTATAAAAGTGCTTATTTTGGTTTACTTAATAAGTTGCAAAAGAAAATTCAAAAATAAAATGTTTTACAAAAGGGAGAGGGGTGAGACACGAGACCTCCCACTATGGGATGATAGTGGTGTACACAATGCCATTGCGCCCTTGGGTCTTTCTCGTTATTTTCTTACACAACTTAGTATTTAACCGGTTTTCATTATAAGCTTATACGAGCTTATTTACTTATTGTGGCTTATTTATAATACCTTTTTCACATTTGTATTTTCTTATCTTTTAATAGTATTAAGTAATTTATAAAAAGTTTGATTTTTTCGTTATTTTTAGTATTTTAAACATTTAATTAGTGTAAAATCTTATTTAAATCATAATAAAAATATAAAAGTCTAAAAATATAAATCTTTTTCTAAAATTTTCTTTGTCATATATTAAGTAAAAAATTGTTTTACACTTGTAGGTCTTTTATTTCACAAATTTTACGTTTTATCTTGCGCTCAGTAGTAATTTTAGTATATAACGTCGTTTTCTTTTAAGTCGCGTTTTTAGATACTTTAAGTTTACGTTTTAGTTAAAATAGTTTATTTAAGTTATTTTATTTTATAAAATCACTAAAACATCATTATAAAAATAGTGATAGCGTTTATTTAATATATTTTAACTTTTAATCTCTTTTAATTTGCATTTAAGTCATTGTAATTTGTAGATTTTTTCTTTAGGTATAAATTTCTCAAAACCTTCTTGATCACTATCCTTAGTGATCATTCTATCATCTGAGTTGTTTAAACACCAATTCATCCTCCGTGGGACTTAACGACCGAGGAATCCACTATATTCCTCACGATCTTAATTGCATTAGTGTGTGAAATTGTTTTAAGTTTATTCTGGTTGACCATTCGCAAGTGGTTAGCTTGTGTAATTAAACTTGACGGTTTAGCACGATCAGCCCCGGATACTAGTTCAAAATCCTCTTAAAACCTTTAATGTTGGTTCATGAACCTTGTAGTATTGCATAAACTCTAATATCGGTGGGTGGAGGAATTCTAAGGTTAGAATGGCTAAATGCATGTGTGTATAGCCCTCGAAACCTTGAGGAGCATCAAAAATACCACGATTAGACTTGGGTAACATCTCTTTGTGCTCGGTAGGATGGGGTAATTAGCTAAGTGATCATGTAACTCCTGCGGATAATGTACATTTTGTTGTTTTATGATAAACTTGGAATCCATTTAAAAAAAACAAGTTACCGGTGAGAAGGAAGGATTACCTTTTGATTTCTAAGTGATGGCATTTCTTTGCGTGTGAAAATAGGCGGAGAGAGTAAAATGAGTTTGGGTTTCAACTACCCCCTTTTATACTCTCTTTTGCATCTCTTAAACACCCGCGCACGTGTCCCAAAATTACTCTTATCAAAGTAAATTTTTAAATTTTGAAAAAGACTTTTGGTCTCGGGTAAGTTGGGAAAATGTGATTCTGTGGCGGCGGCCAAAAAGAGTAATTAGCATTAAATCGCTAAGCGGGGATGGTATTTTTGAAGCATGAAGTCGAAAGCAATGTCTCTCGCTCATATACATCACTTTCGTGGGGGCGATGATGTACCTCCGATTACCTCGAGGACACTCCTCAGGGGCGTGTCGAAACCCTTCGATTCGAAGGTCCAGTTAGGATTCGGAATATCCATAGGCGGCGTCAAACCATTCGTTATCATGAAGGTTACCTTGGGAATTCGCCATTCAAACCCTAAGCCCTTGAGTATGGTGGTGATGAGTGTGTAAATACTCATCATTTTTAGTCAATCTGAGCGCAAAAGCGTTTAAAAATGCTGAAATGCATCAAAATCTTGAAAATATTCAAAATTGCATTTATATGTTTCGGATGCAAAATGTTTAAAATCGGATGAAAAATGAGCAAAGTTTGCATAATTGGCGCTTCGAGTCTCCCAGTTTCTAAAATTGTCAGAAATAGTCCACAGAGCCCTAATTTCAAAGAAAAATCACCAAGGTCCTTTTAAATCATAACTTGTCAAAATTAATCCTTTGGTGAAAAATGTCAAAAGTTTTGATAAATTACAAAATTGGTCCTTGAGTTTGAAAATTGGCAAAAATGGCCTGAAATTTGAAAATGTCAAGTTTGGTCCTTGTATTATTAAAACTTGTCACTTTTGGTCCCTTGAAACATCTTTGCGAAATGGCGACCTAGGTCCTTGAATTTTCGAAATTACAAAAGAGGCCACGATAATTAAGACCCTTTGCACCCATTGGCCTTGTCACAAACCCAATGACCCACCCAACCTTGTGACCCCTTTTGGACCCCCTACATATTTAATCCCAGTCAAACCTTTTGACTTTCTCTTTCCCTCGATCACGGGTCCACGCCGTCATCGAAAAACACCCAGCTGCGCCACTTCCCATCATCCACTGACCTTATCCTCCAAACACTCAAAGCCAAGGATGCATTTAATGCCTTCTCAACCTCTCAACCTCCAATTGTTAAAAGCAGGTTTTGGCGTAAATTTCAATCCTAGGGCCAAAATGTTACCAACCATCAATGGCCCATATAAGCTGCTGGGAACTATTCGAGAGATGAGAGAAGCTCATTGGAGTATAAATAAAGGAAGAAAGGAGGCAAGAAAAAGTAGTACTTAGTTTTATTTCTAAAATGTATGTCGTATTTCAATTTCTTAATCTTAAATAGATTTTGAGTTGTATTTTAAGGTTCTTTGTATCAAATTAACTTGTTTAAAGTGTATTGCAACTCTTTTAAGTATCAATTCAGGTTTATGTTCATGTTTCAAATTTCAAGTCATGTTGCAATTCTCGGTTTCAAACTCTTGTGTACAAGCTCTCGGTAACACTGTTTTAAGCTCAAACAAGCTTACTGACTTATTAAAGCTTTTATAAGCTCGCATTTAAATTTCATGCAACTTTGGATATTGGTCAACAAAAGTCAACTTGGAGCAAAAATGGAGAAGGAAATGAAAATGGGTGATCTGAGTGGAATTGGGTTGAGTTATAGTTATTTGGGTTGGTTTATATAGGTTAGTGGTTAATGTGTTTTGGTTTCATTCTTGTTTCAAGCCATAGTGGCTAGGGACCCATTGTAAGTGCATATTTCAAGTTTCATAGCATAATTTGCTTTTGTAGATTATAAGTAGTTAAAATCTGTTCATTAGGTTGTATTTAAATTAATTAAACTTAGTTTAATCAGTGACATTAGCTAAATCAGTAATTGGTCTCATTAATTTTGCAAATCGGTGAAATCAAGGGTGTTTGGATCGATTCTTAATTTGTCTTTTAGAGTTGTTCAAGTGTTTGAGGTTTGTTGTTTCATGCTTGTTAAGTTAGGTTGAAATCATTTGAGTCATTTAAGAGTGCAAACTCTCATAGTCAAAATCATGGTTCATCTGTCTTAACACTTCTTGTTGTGATTTTGCAAAAACAAAAAGCGGTTTTGTGCTTAAACATCATAGACTTAGCTTTCGATGGTCCTATTACATCATAATACTTCATAATAAGTCCACAAATTAGTTTTAAATCTCACCAAAGTCAACTTTTCTCAAGCTGTCAAAATAGTGAAAACATGAAAATCTTGTTTTCACCCAGTGGGGTGAATTATCTTGAGTTCATTTCTGGGACATATAAAGTGAAACTTGGTATTTAAAAACTTCCCTGGTCTCCTTTCTTATCACCATTTTGTGGAATTTTACAAAATTTTATAAGCACCATATCGAACTTGTCAAAAGGGCTTAATTGCCACATCACTAAGCTTCGAGCATAAATTGAGTTTTTCTAGGTTTTGTGCGAGCTTGCCAGGGCTCATAGAGCTTGTCTAGGGTTGGTATTTGGTTCACAAGTAGTTAGCAGGTCTTGTTTAGGGTCCAATATTTGGTTTTGAATTCTAGCTTATTTGAGTGCTTATTCTTTGGGCTTGATGAGCTCCTCAGTCTGTTTTTGCACATAAGCTTAAGTCATCCGTCGATCAAGTTGCAATTTAGAGGTCTAAAAGATTTGAGACTTGTTGCATTTTGGTACTTGTAGCCTATTTTAGATTACTAAGCAGTTGGTGGCTTATTGTGGCTTTTGGCTCATCTTAAGTGCTTGTTATAAGCACTCTCCATATGATCCCATATTCTTGTACACAACCTCATTTTTCCATTTTCCTAGATTGATTACATTATTTTAAGCTTACCTTGAATTTTTGATTTTTATGGAATTGGGTTTGGTATTTTCTTAATTTAAATTAGTTTTAAGCATTTTAATTAGCATTTAATACAAATAATTAAGAAAAGTTTCAAAAAAATAATTTTCAATTTTCCTAGGTTTAGATAAATATAAAAGACAAAAAATATTTTTCTAGATTTTTCTTAGTTAAATTTGTATTTTTAAGTAATTTAAGTAGTTTTGAATAGTTTTTAATTCCTAGAAAATACAAAAATAATCGAGGAAAATATAAAAAATAGTTTTGAAAATTCTCTTTGATATTTTAGATTTTTCAAGTCATAATTGTATTTTTCTAGCTTTATTTCCTATTTTCTTGTATTTTAGGCTATTATTTAATAGTTAAAAATAGTTTTAATTAATAATAATTAGATAAATAGTCATAAAAATAATTTTCTTTTTCTAAAAATTCTATTTTATCATTAGGTTTGTAAAAATATCATTTTCATATTTTTAGGGTTAATATTGATTTAGTTTCACATTTTCATTTATACGTTCGTAGTTTTTAATTCAGTTTATAAAACATAAAATCAAAACATCATTTTGCAAAATAGTGATAGCGTTTATTTAATATTTTTTTAAATTTCCTTTAATTTGCATTTAAGCCTCTGTAATTTGTTTGCTTTTCTTTAGTTATAATAATCATTCCGATCCTTTTATTTCAAATCTCGATCGCTTATCGTTTGGTGATCCATTGCATGCTTCATGGGACATAACCGGAAACACTATACTCTCGGATCTTCATTGCATTGGTGTACGAAATTTGTTTAAGTTTGTTACGATCGGCCATTCACAGTGTCGGCTTGAGTGATAAAACTTGCGGTTGGGACCGATCAAATTTTTAGGCGCCCGTTCTTGAGACATCTTGATTATCTTCCGTCTAGCAGTTAGTGATTTGAATATTCACTCATTGTTTATACCATACGTATGTATTTATATTTTCTTATAAAATCAAAACCCAAAAGATTTTCATTCTTTGTTTTTACATCATGTTTTCAAAATACCAAAATATTCATCTTTACCCTCTTACCCTTTTGATTCTTTATCTCTTTACCCTCTATCCATTTGATTCTAACTTCTTCTATTCTCATGGAATCTCTCGGGGCAATTCGGGACGAAGTTGAAAACTTTAGACTTTATCACAAATGTCAAGAATTCGTGTTGTTCGTGATGATCCATTAATTCTGTAGGAAATGGAGCGAGACACCGGGGTGACAAAGGACCGGTACTTCCCTCTAATAATGGAGGTGCTAAATCGTCCAACCTACGGTTATCCAAAGACCTAACCCCTCAATTGCTCCTAAGCCGTCTAGAATTGATCCTAAACTTTCACGATTTACGGTTAAAAGCAAACATGCGAATTTAGACGGTGACTAGCAAGAATGACTTGCCTAATCTTCACGTTTCTCAAGAACCGAACCGAGACCATAATGGAAGTGGTGGAAATTGCTAGCTCTCGAGCACACCACTTGTCCCACCTCCCGATTTTTCAAAATGTTCTTCGAGACTTGATAGTCATTCGGATCCCATGTTGGTTTTGTTGATTCTTTGAATAAACCGATTCCTTATCATAACTCTCAAATGAAATCGTTTATTCCTTGTGTCGGTTGTGGTGAGCCTCTTTTGGTTCACCACATCGTTGGTGTACGTGTGTACAATGTGGTAATGATATTCATAACGGGAGTTGTTTGTTTTGTGGTTCGAGGAATTCATTTGATTGTGATCCTAATCCGAACTCATTTAACGACTCCTCAAATTTTCCAATTACCCACCACACCGACTTATCTTCATATAATCAACATACCGCTGTGAATTTTGTGGAGGTCCTCACCTAGAATTTGATTGTCAATCGGGAAACACGTTTGTCTATGAGCAGTTTTCCGATGATGCTCGAACTTTGGTTATGACCAAAATCCATATGATTCACCAGTCCGGACTCAGCAGTTTCTTGTTGTAGTCTTGTGGAGGTCCCCATTTCAACTCGATTGTCAAATAGGGAATCCATTTCCTTGTAACAATCATGACTCTTACAGTTTGACAATTTCCAACCTCCACAAAGACCATACGGTTCAAACTCCACACGAGCCGTTATCTCAAGAAATCTCCCAAGAATTTGAAACCGCAATGAAAACACTTGATGATATGATTAGTAACTTTAAGAATCAAGTAAGTGGTGAAAAGACCATGGGAGAATTGCTTGTCAAGAACGAGAGGCCCGCCAATCTAGGGAAGAATTATTAGTCCTAGAGCAAGCGACTCTAAGGCGTTCCCAATTTCTTAAGGCGACTCTTTATGATGACGACGAGGAGAGTATTTCTTTTAAGGATATTATTTCACAACTCCTCGGTCGGTTGATATCCCAGCAGTTGAGATTCCATCTCATACAATCTGCTATCACACCGAAATTCCCACTCACTCTCTGAACATGGGGATGAGCTTCTTGACCTTGTTCACGAAAAGGAATCGGACGAATTCATAAAGTCTAGTGTTGAGAACCTTGTCCCAATCCCGAGAGAGTCACAGGAACTTCGATCATAAGTGTGATTCTCTTTCCCTCTTGAGTGTTCAAAAGATCATTTTGAAACTTTCTCCAATTATAGCGACGATTGTGCTTCCTATGGAAACATCAAGTATGTTGAGGCATCACTCCCAGCGATCGATCTTGATCATCTTCTTGAGGAGTTCACCGATGAACTCACTCACATCAATGATCGTTCACTCACTTCTTATCCCAACAATTCAATAGAGAATGTTGATCACTTTGTTCGAAACATTCAAAGCTACTTTCACTAATCCTCTATTTGAATTCGACTCGAATTCACTTTAATTCGAGAATCCACTCTTTGATACTCAGTTGAGGATAGTGATGAGTCTGATGGAACAAGAGTTCACAATTTCACTTCATGTGAATGATTCTCTTCATGAAGAGTTCTCCGGTGAACTCTCTCATGACATATCTCCTCCGGAACATGATCATTTCTATTTTGATCTTGAGGATGATATTGGCTCGGAGGAAGGTGTACTCTATCATATGAGTTTGCTTATTAATGATACTACCCTCACCCTTCCTCCCGATATGTCTACATTTGAGGATGAAGAATGGATCTTGATTGTTATCAAAATCTTTCTTCCTTTCCTCAAATATCTTGTGATTTCTCTCCATCTTTACTCCTTCGGAATGAAGACACTATCTTTGACCCGGCATTTTCATTTATCATTTATGAGCGGTTCTCTCTATATCTCATCGGTGTGGATCTTTCACGTGCTTCAAATGTTTGTCCAAACATCTTCAATGAAAGTCCGATTGAGATTGTTTCTTCCACTTTGCTTCCCATGAACCAATGAATTCGAGGTCGAGTCAAGTTAGCGACTCGGTAATCAAAAACGATGAGGTAAACATGGGTTTTCACCCATGTGTTCCACCCTAGTGTGGGGAGTTTCCCACATGTTATATATATAAGTTTAAAAAAAAAAAAAAATCTCTTTCAAAATAATGGCCAAGCATTGGATAGGAGAACTTCGACTTGGTCAAACCACGATCTCCTCTCTCTTGGCTTCCCGTCAAGTCCGAGAAAGTAGGTCACTAAACCTAGCGGTTACCCACAATCATGGGGCGCCCCATGATCTCCGACATTATCGTAAGTGCTCTCAACCTATTTCATCCACTATAAATAGGTTGGACGAGCAATGGATTATGGTATGCTCATTTCGCACTCATCTCTTTACTTACACACACTTATACAACCATAACCCATACTTACTCTCACGCGGAGGTGGTTCGCGAGGTCCTACCCTGCGTAATCACTTAACGTAGTGTTTCGTATTTCTTATTCTCGGTGAAAGGCAAGTTTTACATATCTTGCAGGACTTCACGATCGAAGGAGCTTTCCTCTCTCCTAGCTTTTCATCTACTTGTGGACCGTGTAATCCCACCGGTGGAAGGGGTGATGGACAACTCATGAGAAAGAGTATGATGATGCGGTAATAACTTAGGCGCTTTAGAGTTCCTTTCCTTGCCGAAGTGACGAAGGACCAGGCCTCTATTGAGGACCTCTTGGCCAAAAGCGAGGAAAGTCCAAGCCGCCATCTCCTTGAAGAAGACTCCATAACGAAGCTTCATCCCAGTTCGGTGATCCCACTCATTCAAAGTTTGATGAAGGCAACCATGTGGTTGTAATTTGATCCCAATTGGTATGTACCTGTTTTAAAACAATTTATACATGTTCCTTTCCGGGCTCGTGCTGATGAAACAATTAACATTTGGTGTGTGTGATGTAGGCTTGGCCTAAGACAATGTTTTGCTTGGTTGGATCGTTAAGGATACGGCTGTTTAGACTAGTTAAACTAGTCATTAATCTACATTAAAGCCACTAAGGCTTGTTTTTGCCATGTGTGATTCTTCTCTTTCATTTTACTTGCGTAAAATTTTTTTACAACCTAAGGCATATGGTAGATGCATAGCCTCATTGTGTGTAATTACTTCACCAAGAATATAGCAATCATATAATTTATTTGCAGAGGAGGTTGCGACCACTCCATCTTGATCCTTTGGGCAGCGAAGGCTTAAAATACCTTAAGGCCATATAGGAAAGTTAATGTGAAGTTGAGATGGATGTTATGCATATGAGCAAGACATGTTGTTAGTCTTTGTACATCCGCCGACATTGAAACTTATAAAGCAACTTGGTGGAAAAATCTTTGTTGTATTGAGCGGAACAAGAGATTTGAAAATCGTTATATCATTAAGTGGATAGGGAGGATTACATCATTTAAGAAATGAATACTAGGCGCTACCATTAATGCTTCTTTCCCAGTGAGAAGAATGTAAATACATTGATTGAAAGCAAAATAAAAATGTCCTTGGACATTGTAAGTTTCATACGTAGAACTTCTGAAGGGTAGTGCCATTCAAGTTCTATCAATAACGTCTCCATCCAACGTTTCCGACTTGTAGGCTCCGTTGCCATATGCTTCCTTAACAACGTGGGGCCCTTCCCATGTAGGTCCTAGTTTACCGTTGTACTCGCTTTACTTATTTGTTGAGTCGGAGGCGTATTCCCACGGCTTGAAGGTCGAAAGGCGAACCCATTGTAGTACCTTTCAATCTTTTGCTTATGGATAGCCTCCACGATTGAGGCTATTTCCTTCGTTCTTGAGTAGGTCTAGATTGCTCTGAGTCTTTCTTAGTTGTCTGCTTTGCTTGAAGTTCATGACCACTTCTGTTTCTACACTTACTTAGAAGGATGCGACTTCCGTGCCATATGTCAAGCTAAAGGCGTTTCCCATGGCTTGACTTTGTGTGGTTCTGTGAGCCAAAGTACTTGAGGTAGTTCATCTACCCAACCGTGGTGATTGTATCCCAACCATCGTTCTATGCCTTGGATGATGTCCTGTTAGTGACTTCCACTTGTCCATTACCTTGAGGGTGGTGAGCGGAGTGAAAGATTGTTTATGTTCGGGCCTCGCAAAACACTTGGGAATACCCTTGACAAAATGCTTTCCATTATCGAGATGATGATGTGGGGTACTCGAGCCGGCGGATAATGTGTTCCCATACAAACTTTTCCATGTGCCTTCTGTGATGGATGCCAAAGGTTTCGCTTCCACCCATTTCGTGAAGTAATCGATGGCTACGACCAAGAATTTTACTCCTCTGGAGTAATTGGTAGAGGACCTCGATGTCTATCCCCATTGGTTGAAGGGCCATGCGGGCGTCCTGAAGGTCATATCTTGTTTTGGTAGCCTTGGAACCCTTGAGTGAACTTGGCGGGCTTCACACTTGAATGATTTCGGCGGCATCCACATGCATCGAAGGCGATAATATCCGATCCTCATGATTTTGAAACAACGGGCGGGGTCTGCGTGAAGCCGCGGGATCCTTCGTGCACTTCTTGAATGATGTTGGCGGCTTGCCTGGGTCCTACACAAGCGAAGCCATGGGGACAAAAAGGATCTTGGTATAGATAGTTCCCCATGATTACATCTTGTGGTGCTTTGATCACGGACCTTCGAGCTAATTTTGATCCTCGGCGTTATACCACTTATTAGATATTCTCTAATTGGGTCATCAATTTGAGTCTTCCTCCAGTATTACGTCAGACACCTCCTTTCGGACGATGGACCTATCTGCCAACACTTCGACCAGAACCTCCTTAGTTAAATGAGCAAATGCCATTGATTCCAATTTGCTAAGTGCATCTGCTTTCTTGTTTTGATTTCTCTGAACATGCTCTATGTTGTAGGATGTAAAACCTTCGAGCATTTCCTTGGCCTTATCCAGGTATTGCTTGATCACATGTTGTCTTGCTTCGTATGAGCCTTTTATCTGATTGGCCACCAGTTGTGAGTCAACGAAAATAGCCAAGTCTTCTACCTCCATATCCTTAGCGATCGGATGCACGCTAGCAAGGCTTACGTACTATGCTTCATTGTTAGTAGCATCAATTCAAAGCGGAGTGCATAAGTGTACTCCTTCCCTTTGGGGTCAACAAGCATTAGACTGCGCGAACCGTCGGTGGAGGCTCCGTCGATATAAAGTTTCCACCCTTTGACCGCCTTATCGGGCTTCTTTTCGACAACTTTTGTGTCTGCTTTGGTTGGAGGGTGTTTACGCTAAAGTGCGCCAATATTTGCCCTTTGACCGAGTTTCTACCTTTGTATTCAATTTCATGCTCTCTAACTCGATAGCCCTTAGCTATCCTTCCAGTTTCTCGGTTTGAAAGTATCGCTTAATGGGTTTGTCGATGAAATACGGTTATGGGGTGAGCTTGGAAGTACCTTGAAGGCGCCTCGCGGCATGGACCAAAGCCAAGATTAGCTTCTCCAATCTTTGGATAATTTAGCTCGACTCCTGTGCAGAACCACACTAGAAGTAGATAGGGATTTGCTTCTTCTCCTTTACGCCAATAACACAGTGATGATGCTTTTGAAGGAGGCTGCGATATACATAAACAACACTTCACCTTTGATTGGGGCGATAAGTGTAGATAGAATAGCCATGAACTCCTTGAGCTTTTGGAAGCGACTTATGCATCATACTCTTTGAAGCGTCTTTTTATCCGTGCATCCTTTGAGTGTCTTGAAGAGCAGCAAAGATCATCTTCACCCTTCAATAAGAACTCTGAGAGGGCGCTAGCTTTCCATTCGGACTTTGCACTTCCTTTAGGGACTTAGGAGGCTGCAAATCCGTGATGGCCTTAACCTTGAAGGATTGGCCTTAATACCTTGCTTGGTGATCGGATGTCCCAAAATTGTCCTTCTTCCACACGAAGGAACATTTCTTGGGATTTAACTTCATGTTGATGGCGCGAAGGCGGTCGAAGGTTTCCTTGATGTCGGAGAGCATATCCTCCTCCGTTCTACTCTTGATAACCATATCGTCTCGTGCGCCTCAAGATTCCTACCTATCTCGCTTGTGGAAGGCTTTGTCCACTAAGCGTTGGTAGGTAGCACTTGCATTTTCAAACCAAAGGCATCTTTTGTAACAATAAGCGCCTTTTCTGTAAAAGGCATCTTTCTTCATCCTCTTCCGCCATTTGTATTTGATGATAACCCTTATAAGCGTCGAGAAAACATTTGGTGAAACCACGACAAGGATTCTACTTTCAATCGATTTCTAGCGGAGGATAGCGATCCTTGGACGAGCTTTGTTGATATCTGTGAAGTCCACACATCCGCCACCCTCCGTCATGCTTCTTGACCATCACGGATTGGCTACCCAAGTTTGGTACTTCACCTCCACAGTATGCTGCTTTTCTGAGCTCATCCACTTCTTTGCATCTTTGCGGCATTTCTTTCGGGAGCAGGGCTTGGCGCTTTTGCTTGATAGGTTCAATATGTTTGAACTCATTAAGCTTGTGTTCGATGTCGAAGGGCTTTCCATCTATGGTGAGAGTTACAGGGACCCCGTCATGTCGAGTAGGTCCATGCGAAGACATCTCGTTCGCCGTAGTACCTTTGCTAATTCGACTTTAAAGAGGTAGGGGCTGCTTCCCATTACCACCGTCAGTCGGGGTGAGATCGTTTACTGTCGTTCTTGACATCGATCTGGTGAGAACATCTTTGGAGGCTCTTCAAGACTGTTTGACCCTTTGCCTACTTAGTGGGCTTCTTCGTTATGGTGGAGAAAACCATTTCGATCTTGAATGGTGTTTGGAATTTGATTGCGGCATGTATAGTGGAACAACGATGCCCATCTTACGCATTTTGGTTCTTCCTATTAACGAGGTTATAGGAGATTCGAGACCTTCGATCGCGAAAACCAGGGTTTCTGTTCTTTTTAGCCTTCCTTCTCCAATCGTAACCTCTAGAGGGACTTCTCCCAAGGGCCATGAGTGTTCCCCCGAGAACCCTACTAAAGGTACCTTCGAATCTACTCTCTTCGACCTTATCGAAGGCTTGAGCTTTAGAAAACAATGTTCGTAGATCACTTCACAAGAGCTACCACAGTCTAGGTAGGCCCTGTTTACTTCTCTGTTGGAGATCAAGACCTTGATGACCACGGGGTCATTTGAAAGAACTTTGCCTGTGATTGAAGGAAAAGTGACATCTCCTACTCCGCATAATGCTTCCTCCGCTTCTTTCCTTTTTAAACCAGAATCATCCACATACACCATGAGGATGGGTGCTTGATAGGTGTGGTGTCTTTCCCCAGTGTGTGTCGGAGACCTTTTCTTTACCTTTCTTTATACCCTTCACCAAATGTCCCAATTGGCGGACTTCATGGCCTCTTCTCTGTTTCTTGAGCTCTCTGCAATTATTGGTGTCGTGCCCGTAATCGTCATGGAAATAGCGGTGTTGGTGGTATCCACGGTCCTTCCTCTACTTGCCAAGCGAGGAGGAGGATCAAAGGCCTTGACCTTTTCTATAGCAGTATCTCCTTGGAGATTTAGACAGATTAGCCAAGAGCCCATGGTTGATGTTTTTGTGGTAGGCGTAAACTTTGTCCTTGCCTTTGTGTACATTCTTTGACCCTTCCCACAAAGGATGCTTGGGACCTTCTTGTGACTTTCTTTAGTTTCGGCCGGAGCCCGTTGGTAGACACTTCTTTGGCTTGATCCATGTGTAAGCCTTCTCCACTAAGCCCTTGTAGGTTGCGGGAAGGTCGGTGGAGAGAATTCCACCAAACTTACATTCCGTAGGCCATGCACGAACCACGAGATCGTTGGTCTTCGTGCAAGCCCATTCTGTAAGGTGTCATCGGTGTGTCGGTAATGAAAGCCACAGTGCTCTCGTTTTCCTTTTGCTTGATGTTGTGCCTTTATTAGGTGCGTTCTTGTGAACTTTTACTGTGGTGAAATGTGATCGAACTTGGCCTTGAGATCATCAAGTTCACAATGCTACGGTTTTGCCCGTTCCACCATATCTGACGAGTCTCGTAGGGTATATGTAAACATGTGGCAAACAGCGGGCATGACCCACTACGCATTCGATAGCCCCTTGAGCGGTGTAAAAGTTATCGGGTCCCCTTCCCATCATAAGTACCAATATGTGCGGGCATTTTCAACCCATCGGGCAAAGGGTAGTCTTATCCATCTTCTGAAGGGTGTTGTGGAACCCATGGGCTCGAATAAAAGCGATTATAAGGTGGCATGTAGGTAGGGGCACATTATGCGGGTTATGATTTGGAGGTATTCCAACGGGGTTTTGGTTAACATATTGAGGGTAGCGGTGGGTATATAAGGTGGGTGACTTAGGCGAGTCTGAAGGATATACCATAGGTTGCCCGTAGGGCATGCTTCCGTATGGTTGAGTAAAGCGGGGTTGCTAGCACGCCCATTGGGTGGGATAGACCCGCGAGGGTAGATTGAGTGCGAAAGGAGGTACATACCATGAGGAGGAAGATTTCCTCCCCATTCATTTGAGATGGATTGCCTTCTCGCGGATGCGTGAGAAGGCTGCTGTGAAACCCCTGCCTCAGTTCTTCCCGGATGAGCCGCCAAAAGTGGTGGCAAGTTAACCTCCGTAGTTTCCTTGGTGACTCCTTCCATTGGAGCCTTCCATTGTTCCCGCTTCTCGTCAGACCCTCTCGGAACATCTTCAAAACCAACCGACCTTCCACTCGGCCTTGTTGCTCGGAGACCCTATCCTTATCTTGGCGTGTAGCCCGGGAGCCAAGGCATAGCCTCCATTTCAACTCTTCGTCATACTCATCGCAGAGTATTCTAACTCCGCCATCTCCACATTCCGAGCTTGCCTCCTTGAGCCCTCGATAAAGATTCTAATGCTTGATGTTAGCTTCGACAAGCATTTGGGTGATTACGGTTCGGGGTTAGCGAGGTTGAAGCATGGTTGTTGGGAGTTATTCGAGGGTGAGATCGTGTGGTAAAGGTGGATGCGGTTATATTGGGAAGGTTGTTAGGATCATTGGTAGGGATTGGTGTCAAGGTCGAGAAACCCGGAGGGGTGTATCCTCTCTTCCTTGATTCATGCCGTAAAACTAGTGGCGTGATTGGTTGGGTGTAAGTTTGGAATAACGAGACCAATAGTAGCGGGTCCCATGGATGGCGCCATGATTGTACAATAATTCATCGACCGGGCCTTGATGGTGATCGAAGGGTATGAGGGTGATATGCTTGCGCCAAACTTGTAACCAATATGCAATAAGAAATAGTAGACACTTCGTTAAGTGATTGCGGGGGTTGGGCCTGCGAACCACCTCCGGTGAGAGTAAGTATGTGATATGTGTTGTAAATAATATGGAGTATGTGAAATCTTGTGTTGAGTGAACATACCATTGAAATGACTCGTCCAACCTATTTATAGGTGAAGAAAATAGCTTGGAGAGTGTTAGCACACGTTTAGGAGATCATGGGGCGTCCACGATTTGTGGTAACCGCTAGGGCTTCATCCTCACTATCTGCCTTGGCGGGGAAGCTAAGGAAATAGTGGGAGCGTGGGGAAGACCAAGTCAAGGTTCTCCTTTGTCTTGGCGCCTTCAAAGAAGACACCGAAGGGCATAGGCCTTGGTGGCGAATCCCAGCCGGTAACCATATCAATGATGAATGGTTTCGCCACCAATGACTTATGAAGAAAGACTTGGGTCTTCGTAATGCAAATTCGGTGAGGCGAAGGGGTCCTTCGACTGATCGGAGCCGTGTTTTAATTCTTATATATATATTTTTTTCTTCGTAAGAGTTTCTATTTGTTAATGTTTTATGCTTTTATGTTTTTGTTTCTTTTGCGATTGTATTTCATTCTATTAACTAATAACTATTTATATTAATCATTGTTACTGGTTTTTAGGATTTGATTGTACTCGATTGATAGTATGGGTGCACTAGCCACTATTTTGTGGTGAATTAAAACACATACTATTTGTATATTATTGTTTCGCAAACACAAATTACTATTTGGTAGGATCACACACCAAGAGCCACAGGTGAATGTGCTATGACGACTTTAACAACATTATCATCCACATCATCGGGACCAGGAGGAAGAGGGACGGTACAAAAAAGGAAACTGTGGTAGCAATAAACTTTATCTGGGCGTTCATCCTATGAAAATGGTTTTGTCGCCATTGTAGTATGTAGTTCTTATGAGCACAAGTGTTCTGCGAATGCTTTTCTTAAAAGCGGTTTCTTATCATCAAGGTTTACTTTCGGGTATGTATGATTACTTACATCTTAACTCTTCATATCCCGCTCCCACATGATTGTGTCTTAGTTGCTGTTGTTGTTAAGATTCCACAATATTAAAAAAAAAATTCATAATCTTACTTATTAAAAGAAATATACTTTACTTAATAAGATCGAGAAGACATTGTAATAAATAAAAAGTGAAATGGAAAATCAAATGAAATAAAAGAAGCGTATGTCACTATGATGACTCGAATATGAGACCTACCATTTTTATAGATCAACTTTAGCCATCAAGGTGAACACACTTGCAAGCTAGATTCCCAAATACAACTATTTTGATTGAGATGTTGAATTTAAGTAAAATAAAAGTCACATATTAAAAGCCCCATATATTTTCTTTTAGCGATCACAAAAACATCAACATGACCTACAATGTTCATATTAAACTTTAGAAGATCTTAATCCTAATTATTTAGTGCTATTGCCTATTGATGGTACTCAATGTGTTTCAATATTACTTATTTTTGTGCAAAAATAACTACTATTATAATCTTTGTTTATATTTCTATAATTTATTTATTTCATAATTAAAGATTTGAGTTTATATTCGCTACTTTATAATGTTCTTTTTCAGATGTGATTATATTTCACCCACTCATCATTTCGGCTTTCTTCGAATATATCGATCGGGTGTAATGGGTTCTAAGTGTAGGATATGTGGTGATAGTTTTGTTGATGAGTCTCTTTGGATTTAATTATAAATCGAAATGTGTATAAGTACTATGCACATCTAAATTATGAACATCGAGAAAGCGGGACCTTCATGTCTACATTACATATATAGTACATACAAGGTCTTGATCAGGATCTATTCCAACCAACATAAATTCATTGGTAGCCTTATTATTATTATTATTATTATTATTATTATTATTATTATTATTATTATTATTATTATTATTATTATTATTATTATTATTATTAATTATTATTATTTCGACTATTCAATGTTTGAATGATTATGCAAGTGACTTCATTGATAAAGAAATTAATTTTAATAGTCGATCTTGCGATTTTAACCTACATTCTGCTTGTACGTTATGCTTACTTTGTATTATACATCACAAGTTGGACAAGCACCCCATGAAGCTGTTGTAATGCCTAAAAGATAGTACGGTTGTGCGAAAGATATAGGTAGTACTAATTGATAATAAGTATGCTAAAACTCTATATGATACTAGTCTGATGAAATACATTGCTTTTTAGCTATATTTTGTTTATTATTGTTATTTTTTAATATAACTATTTTACTCTGCTTAAATTAATATATGATTTGATATACAGCGACTATGTTACGTTAGCTAAAAGCTAAAACTTCGTAGCTAATTATTTCCTTATAAGCTAATACTTTAACTTTAACTTTAACTGTATCCTGTTCTTTTATAATAAAAAGAAACTATAAGATATACAAAATACTAAAGAGAAGTAAAGACAATAATTTGGGATTAATACTCGAACCTAGTCACTTAACGTACACTTGCAATTAATATTTGCGATTTGTAGCAATGTTATCATGATACAATCAATAATTTTGTTATTAAACAAGATTGAGTTATCTCAGGTATATATTTTTTAAACTGCAAAGATATATGAATATTTAAAACCAAATTAGAAGATGATGGGCGAATCACCGGCATTTTATTAACGAACTCATAGAACTAATTTAATACTTTATTCTTTCACTGTGGTTGGCCTAATAAGCACTCGAAGCATATTATATTCTCCTTTTCTTTATCATATGGTAAGTTAAATAACATCGAGGTGACTTTTGCTTTTTTTATGAGGTTGGATTTCTGTACACTTTAAAAAAAAGGCTTAATTAATTTAAAAGTAATTATTCTTAATGATTATATCAAGAAAGGAATACAACTCCATGAGGCTTTCTTTGAATGCTATCATATCGAATTATAACATAAATGTTTAGTTCGATACAATCATTAAGCTCTTCAAGGTAAGAATATGTATTCTTTATCTTTTGTCCTTTATTCAACATATAGTTGTGTCTACAAGGTAAGGAATGTTTAATACTTTAGTAAGTTGATTCTACCGTGTTCCAAGGATATAAAAACGTTGGTGAAATATATATGTTAATGACTGAAAATTAACAACAAAAACATACAAATTGGCAAGGAATTGATGTACACTAGTATGTATGTTAGATTTAAAAAATAAGTATTTGAATTTAGGGGTAAGCGAGTCGATTTTGTCAAGTAACTTGAGCTCGTTCGAGTCGAACTTTATTGAGAGTCTTGCTCGAGCCCGGTAAAGTGAGCTTGAAATGTTTATCGAGCCGAACACGAGCTTATATGTACTCGACTTGAGTAATTGTCGAGCTTTTACGTGCTTGTATATAAATACACTAAAAGTAAATACTTTATTTATGGATGTATCGAGTTTTTCGTGTTGAGTTCGAGGTAGAGCCAAATGGTATCAAGCCTTTTTGATACAACTGGTAGAGAATATTTGACTTTAAATTAATTAAGATTTATTTATTTATTTTTATTTTTTTTAAAGTTGCCTATTTAACTTATTATATGATAAAGAAAAGGAGAACATAATATGCTTTGAGTGCTTATTAGGCCAAACTCGGTGGAAGTATCAAGTATTTAATTAGTTCTCTGAGTTCGTTAATAATATGTTGGTGATTCACCCATCATTTTCTATTTTGGTTTTAAATATTTCATATATATTTGCAGTTTCAAAAATATGTACATGAGATAAGATAGATCAATCTTGTTTAATAAGAAAAAATATGGGCATTGCTTTGGTATATTTTCCTTTTTCTTTATATTAAAAAAGATAAAGATAAAGATAAAGATAAAGTTAAAGCTAATTAAAGGACAAAAGAGAAATATATACTCATTCGTTTAAAAAATCCATTATTTATTCAAACAAGATAAGAGGTTTTTATACCTACTTTCGAGGACGGACCTATGTTAGAAGCTAGTATGGGGGCGTTGCCTACCATAGCTAAAAAAAAGTTGAGATTATAGTGTAAATTTTTTTAATTTTGACCTTTTTTCAAAAGTGACCCCTACCAAAAACTCAACTTGCCCCCACCCACATACTAAAATCCAACATTTAACACTGTTAAAGCATTATAAATCCTTCATCTCTAAGTAAAAATGCACGATTTATCGTTACGAACTTAGTTTTTTCTTTCACATTTTATTGCTATTGTAGAAAAAAAAAATTGCCCCCTCACATTTTATTTTTCTGGGTCCGTCACGCCTACTTTAAATCTTTTAATAAGTCATGCATGCATTAGTTATTCATTCAAAGTTAGAGGGCACGAATCTTTAGATGCATGGTTTGTTCAAATTTAAGATGTCTAGTTGCATGATAATCGAGGAACAAAGTCTAAGGGTCATTTATAGCATCTTATTGACAGCTCTATTTATGGCATCTTTAATGGTTTGCTTCATTTATAGGTTCTTATTGTATTAAACCTAAACCATCAAACAAACAGGGTTGTTAAAAGTCCTTATCTAAGCCAGATTATATAAGCAACAAAAAAGACAGTTAGCAGATAAGCATCTCGTATGACTTTTGAAAGGCTAATTATGACCTTTTGGATGACTAATAAGCAATTTCGGATTAATACTCGAACCTAGCTAGTCACTTAGATAACAAGACATTAAAGGAACAAAAAAACCGATTGACGTACACATGCAATTAAAATTTGTGATTTGTAACAATGCTATCATGATACAATCAATATTCTTTTCTTATTAATTAAACAAGATTATCAGGCACATATTTTTGAAACTGCAAAGTATAAAGTATATTATTAACGAACCCAGAGAACTAGTAATTAAATACTCTATACTTCCACTGTGATTGGCCTAATAAGCACTCAAAGCATATCATGTTCTCCTTCTCTTTATCATATGGTCAATCAGTTAAATAACATCAAGGCGACTTTTGGTTTTTTATGAGGTTGGATTTCTGTACACGTTTAAAAAGAAAGCTTAGTTAATTTAGAGATAATATGAAGTAGCCAGATCATGAGCTTTGCAAACTATCTATTTTTTCGATATCAACTAACCTTGCTTGACGTATAGTAATAGTGCCAAAAATTCCATGAGGCCGGCTCTCTTCGAATGCTATCATATCGAATGCTAACATAAATGTTTAGTCCTATACAAATCATTAAGCTACTACATTTCTATTAGACAAACCATATCGTTAAGTTTATTGCCGGACTGGTGACAGTAATACAATATATATTTAAAATGACCCCAGTGAACTGCGAATTTACAACTTAAACACTTTATGATCATAAATCCTCTCAAGGGATAATAATCACAAACTGAGCATTTACCATCTGCGGCATTAAGCCCTTTATCTGGACGTTCATAGTATGGAACTGGTTTTGTCGCCATTGTAATACGTAGTTCTTATGAGCACAAGTGTTCAGCAAATGTATTTCTTAGCGGTTTCTTATCATCACGTTTACTTTCGGGTATGTATGATTATTGAGATCTTAACTCCTCATATCCCGCTCCCACATGATTGTGTATTAGTTGTTGTTGTTTAGATTCGACAATATAAAAGATCCAGAATTTCACTATATAATAGAAATATACTTTAGTTAATAACATGGAGAAGACATAGTAATAAATAAAAAGGAAAAGGAATAATCAAAAGAAAGAAAAGAAGCATATGTCGGCTATGATGACTCGAATATGAGATACATTTGTTTCAGGCGTTAAATCAAACTCTTTGAAGACCTCTTTAAGATAACATATACCTATTGAAAACACAAATATGAAAAAGCAAAAACTTAAATATGAATAAATTTATTGAAAATATAAATCATGAAAATCATAGACTTATTGAAAACACAAATATGAAAAAGCAAAAAGTCCATTGAGGAAGCAAATATTACAAGCTTAGACCAAGCCATCAAATTCACCAAGCCATCAAATTCGATACATTACTTAAAAAACACATTACAATCTTTTACAACATTCGTAATGCATTGCGAGCTTGCAACTCTGACACCTAATGATTATTTCTTTTATCACGTTACTATGACATATTGAGCATTTCCCATCTGCGTCAGATCCGAGAGCAAGTGATACAGAGTGCTCGTGACCTTCGATATTATACATTCCCCAAACTTAATATTTAAATACTTATAAAGGCTTCTGGAGCTGTATGTGGCGGCTTGAAGTTAACTATTACTGGAGCACAACAAGTATGTAAAGAGTAGGCACACTCATGGCAATGATAGAACCAATAATTTGGGTCAAGCTCTTTCTCACAAACTTCACAAAAGTATTCACTCTTATGGTTCTCTACGGACCGTATGACAACCTCATGGGGTGCTTGTCCAACTTGTGATGTATGTCGAGGCAAGAATAAAGCACAACCAGAACATAGGTAAAAATCACAAGATCGACAACTAAAAGTAGTACCAGCTCCATAAGTGATGCCTTCTGCAGCATGGCCCTTCATTCTTCCCTCGCACCGTGAAAGAATGTGATCGGGTGAGCTTCATGTAATTTCATCGGGATGAATCCACAGTTAACATCAATGTAGTATTCACATTGATTGCACCCGTCGCGAACCCGTTGCAACTTAATTTGCAAATTTTACAACCGAAAATGCCGAAGATATTATTCAAAACTTTTGGAAGGAAGGTGAGAGTGTGTTTGTGACCTGGGTGATTTGGCAATTCAGCAGGTAAGCAGTGCACCATTGCATAATAACTCAATCCTTTTCATTGGGTCGTGACAAGATAATGAACTAATGCCACTTGAAGTGGTTGCACCTTTACTGTCGTCGGATTGTGTGCCTACCAGACTTAGCACATGCTGATGACTGATGTGGTTCAGGTTCCTTTCACTTGTAGATCCTAATTCTTTGGAAAACCAATGTTTTAGTATGCTGTGTGTTTGATAGGGGAATACACGTTGATATCTTTGTGACACTGATTACATGTATGATTGTAATCCCATTTTATAACCCTATCCTCCTCCTCGTCATCACTAAATTCTACATAGTCTGGATAACGAGGCTGCAAATCTACAAGTTGAAGCGGATGCTCATGTTGCATCGCTGTAACTATTTTTTCAAGGTTTGAAAATTTGGAATTGGAGTCCATATATGAAACTTGGGGTGTAGATTAACAAAAAAGAAATATATGGATGGATGATGGCAAACAAAGAAGATGGAATCAGAATTGGGTACAACAGATTGAATGATATGAGCTAGCTTTTATAGGAATTTCGTCCCCATTAAGTTAGCATAAAGCTAAAAATTCTAAGTTTGGTCAATATGTATACTTTCTCTTTTGTCCTTTATTCCACATATGATTGTGTCTAGAAGGTAAGGAATGTTTAATACTTTAGTAAGTTAACATTTAGCAGTATTAAGTATTAGCTTCTGCTTTTACTTTAGTTTACTTTTCCTTTTGGCAAACATAAATTACTATTTGGTAAGATGACGGACCAAGAGCCATAGGTGAATGTGTTATGATGACTTTAACACCATTATCATCCTGATCATCGAGACCAGGAGGGACGGTACAACAAGGGAAACCGGGGTAGCAATAAACTTTATCTGGACGTTCATCCTATGGAAATGGTTTTGTCACCATTGTAGTACGGTGTTCTTAAAAGCACAAGTGTTCAGCAAATTAAATGTGTTTCTTAAAACGATTTCTTATCATTATGGTTTACTTTCGGGTATATATGATTACTTACATCTTAACTCTTCATATCCCGCTCCCACATGATTTTGTCTTAGTTGCTGTTTAGATTCGACAATGTGAAAGAACCAGAATTTCACTATATAATAGAAATATACTTTAATTAATAACATGGATAACACATAGTAATAAATAAAAAGGAAAAGGGAAAATCAAAAGAAAGAAAAGAAGCATATATGTCAGCTATGATGACTTGAACAATATTTAGCTTTTACTTTAGCAATTTTTAGCTTTTACTTTAGCAATTCTGGTTCTGGACTCATCTTCAAGAATATTTAGCTTTTACTTTAGCAATTTTTAGCCTTTTGACCAAGAACTTTCTTCCTGTCACCAACAATGGGGCCTGGAGCAGGCATCGGACTCATGGCTAGCATTGGAACTGGATTCATAGCAACATGTATACACACCACCGGTGCAATATGCAATGCCTTCAACATCCACCGTGATCGTGCCCATAAAGAAAATCATCAAACTGATCAAAACCATCTTCATTTGCTTATTAGCACCTGCCATAATTATTGGTAACTTGTGAATTCGTGTTTTTGTGAGTTTGAACATTCATATATGTATGGATCAATATTAGGCCACTAAACAAAAGTTGTAAGATTGTTGCATACTATGTTCATTGATTTGTCCATTCACCGCATTGTACTTTCCATCAAGGTGAGAGCGAGAGCCGTGTAGGGTCGATTGCAGTTACAAAACCATAGCTAAAGAGATCGGGTGCACAACTTTTTTTAACTGTAGTATAAGAACATAATTAAAATGATATACGATTTTCAGTTAAATATATTGAATTATGTGAAAACTAAATTTACTTTTCACTTAGTGATGGACTAACTAAACACGCAATAACAAGAAACACAATGCGTTGGACCGGATTTTAAAAAATTCAGTGTATTTTACGAAAATTAGCAATGCCTGCCCAGTGGTGTTTTAAAAAAGAAAGAGTTTTGTGTTGGTGTCGAATGCCTCAAGCTGTTGCCCCTTCCATATGAATGCAGCAGGTAAAAAAGAAAGAGTTTTGTATTGCTTTTAGTTATTTATAGTACATATTATGGGTGACAATTTGGACTAATTGAAATTAATAACAGGTAATTTCCTTTGGATTTATGAAATGCGATTCAAGTTCTGTTATAAAGCACTTTAATCATTTATACATTATAACAAATAATATTATGTTTAGTAAAAAAATCATAAATTTTGTTGGTTAGAAAGTGATAAGGTTGATGATGATGAAGAATCACGCCTGTTCAATCTTCCACATCATGTTTTGGAGATGTTAACAATGGAATTTTGTGATGGTGTCGACTACCTGAACTTCCGTTCTACATGAAAACGTTGTCATTTAGCTGCACCTTTGATGTCATGGAACGACGGAAAAGCATCAAGGATAATGCAAAAGTATTCATTCCCTTCACCGTTGCTGATAGTGTTCAACAAACATAAAGGCATTATCACTTTGACTGATCCCATGTTTGGTAACGAGTATTACATGAAAACACCTCAAGAGCTTATATGCGATTTTCAAATAAAGTGTTTGAGGTTTGGTTGGTTGCTAATTTTAAAACCTAATGAATCATTGATATTCTTTAACCCTTTCACAAGAGATATCATTGAGCTTCCACAGTTACCTCATTAGTTTCTCTGCACCACCTACTTCTCCCGATTACATGGTTGTTGGAATTACACTACATATGCAGTGTCATGTTTGTATCCACATAGTAGGCGGCCAACCATCCTGGCGTGAGACAGTTGGTTTCACTTTTGTGTCAGTTGGTATGCTTTGGACGGTTTAGATGTGCTTTCTCAAATTTGGCCTGAACCGTCCCAATCAGTTTCCTACTTTAACAGATTGCATACTCAATAACTTACTTGCTGAAGCACCGAGTCATAAGGTAGATAAGCTATCGCCTATACCTTATTTTCTAGCAAAGGTTCTTATCATCAGGTTTACTTTTGGGTATATATGATTACTTACATCTTAACTCTTATATCCTGCTCCCACATGATTGTGTCTTAGTTGTTGTTGTTTAGATTCGACAATGTAAAAGATCCAGAATTTCACTATATAATAGAAATATACTTTAGTTAATAACATGGAGAAGACATAGTAATAAATAAAAAGGAAAAGGGAAAAATCAAAAGAAAGAAAAGAAGCATATGTCGGCTATGATGACTCGAACAATTTTTAGCTTTTACTTTAGCAATTTTTAGCTTTTACTTTAGCAATTCACTCATCTTCAAGAATATGCTATGATTAATGATGGATGATTGACGGGATTATGGAGTAAGCCTTTTGACCAAGAACTTTCTTCCTGTCACCAACAATGGGGCCTGGAGCAGGCATCGGACTCATGGCCATTGGTGGCAGACTGGATTCATAGCAACAAGTATACACAGTACCGACGCAACAATGCCTTCAACATCCACGTGCCTTCAATCATCAAACTTCATTCTTCATTTGCTTATTAGCACCTCCATAATAATAACTTTTTTTTTTAAATTTTATAGGTAACTAGTGAATTAGAGTTTTGTAATTTTGCATACTATGTTCATTGATTTGTCCATTCACCGCATTGTAATTTCCATCAAGGTGAGAGCGAGAGCCGTGTAGGGTCGATTGCAATTACAAAACCATAGCTAAAGTGAATCGGGCACAACTTTTTTAACTGTAGTATAAGAAAAGAGTTAACAAAATATCGATTTTCAGTTAAATATATATTGAATTATGTGAAAACTAAATTTACTTTTCACTTAGTGATGGACTAACTAAACATGCAATAACAAGAAACACAATGCGTTGAACCGGATTTAAAAATTCAGTGTCTTTTACGAAAATTAGCAATACCTGCTCAGTGGTATTTTAAAAAAGAAAGAGTTTTGTGTTGCTTTTAGTTGTTTATAGTACATATTATGGGTGACAATTTGGACTAATCGAAATTAATAACAGTTAATTCCTTTGAATTTATGAAATCCGATTCAAGTTCTGTTATAAAGCACTTTAATCATTTATACATTAGAGGTCGTAAGCTATTTCACTCTGTAACATTCTATGGTCGGGATATTTATGCCTTGAGGATGATGGAATACTAGATATTTTAAGGAAATGGACAGAGAAGATTGTATATTGGTGCGTGATGAAGCTCTAGCCCCAGCAAGCTGCTGCACATCTTTCCAAGGGTATTTCCATTTGAGATGTGATCAGCATACTTTACGAGTCATCATTGGCATGTTTGGAGAATCAGTTGAGGTATTCGAATTAACTGTTTCACAAGAATGGGTGAAAATAGATAGTTTAGGGAAACATATGATATTTATATGTGGCGGCGCGTCATCTTTCTGCCTTGATGCCAAAACACCACAGATGGCGAACAAGATCTGCTTTCCAAGTTTTCCTATAATGTACTCACTCGAAACATGCAGGTTTCACACTTCTAATAACGGAAAAGTCAAAGACAGTTTTGGGGATTTATGTGGAACGAAACGTCATCTCACCCCTCATTGCTGGATTGAACCGAGGTTGTCCTGATTTTCTGATTCGGTCTCTTTCATTTGTTGAAGTATGGATGATGGACGATGTGGTAGTTTTCCACATTGTTGCGCCTCTAGGAGCACATTAACCATTGGAGGAATGCGACCCTTTCTCTAACAATCATGAACAACATTTTAAATTCGTTTAGTTAAATGAACAAAAGTGTCGTCTGTTCATTTATGTTCGTGAACCTCCGATTATGTGTTCATTATTTATCTTCATTCGTTTCTTTTGTTCGTATACCATTATATATTTTTAAATTGGTGTGTTTAAACAAACAACAATTATAACATAATATTATGCATAATTCAATAAAGTTTATGTTTGTTTTTCTATGTTCAATCGCTTTTTTTTTTTTTTTTATTTTTTTTTTTAGTTTTATTTTTTTTTTCGAACGAACATAAACAACTAATTTTCTTAATAAGAACATGAACAAGAATATTCGTCCATTTAACTTTCAGCGGTCGTATCCGTTTATTTATCCGGTAATAATTAAACAAACAAACATTAACAAGACTCCATTTGTATTAGTCCGGTTCATTTACGGTCCTGGTTTTATACAATAGAAATTGTAAATTGTTTAGATATATAATTACTCACTCACTTATGATAGCTATCGTGCAAATTATTAATATGAAAACATTACTGTAACATTCGTAATCATGAATAAAAACGTAACACAAAACATTGACTCAACATGAGTCGATATGTTATGATTTTTTTGGAAGACAAAATTTTATAAAAACAAAATGTAAGTACAAATAAAGGGTAATTCATTTCGCCTCCTCTGCAAGAATATGCTATGATTAATGATGGATGATTGACGGGATTATGGAGTAAGCCTTTCGACCTAGCACTTTCTTCTTCTCGCCAACAATGGGGCCCGGCGGGCATGGGACTCATGGCCATTGGTGGCGCATCGATTCATAGCAACAAGTATACACATCGACGCAACATGCAACGCCTTCAACATCCACCGCGGTCGTGCCCATAAAGAATAGGATCAAACTGATCACAAACATCTTCATTTGCTTATTAGCACCTCCCATAATAATTATTTAATTTATTTTATTTTTGTAAATTTATTGGTAACTTGTGAATTCGTGTTTATGTAATTTTGAACATTTATACTTACAATACATTCATATATATATATAGGATCAATATTAGGCCACTAAACAAAAGTTGTAAGATTGTTACATACTATGTTCATTGATTTGTCCATTCACCGCATTGTACTTTTCATCAACGTGATTACCATTTTATTATAGGGTATTACCTTAAAATGTATCTTTTTTTTTTTTAATTGTGTGTAGCCTTTTTATTTTTTTCTATTATATATCCCAAACTTTTTTTCGACTTTTGTGTGTATTTGGTCATGTAAAATTAAATGACCGTTTTACCTTTATATTTTACCCATATATTTTGTAACCGCTTTATTGACATCGAAGGGTAAAAAGGTCATTTTACATGCACAAATACACACAAAAGTTGAAATCAAAAGTTTAAGGTATATAATAGCAAAATTTAAAGAATGCTACATGAAATTAGAACAAGTGGCAAGTTAGATACATTCCTAGGTAATTATCATTTTATCATATCGCATCGCCTATAATAAATTGTAAATTTGTGACATGATGCAATTACAGAACGAGAGCTAAAAGTAACTGAGTATGCAACTTTTTAACTATAGTATAAGAAAAAGAATCAACAATATATGTGATTTTCAGTTAAATTTATTGAATTATGTAAAAACTAAATTCACTTTTCACGTAAGGACTAACTAAACAATAACAAGAAACACAATACATTGGGACAAGGTTTTAAAGTATTCGGTTTCTTTTACGAAAATTAGCAATACGTAACAAAATTCTGTAGGAGTCTCATGAAACCGTGAGACCCACCTTAGTTTCGTCCCAAACGTAATGTAAGTTTTATTGTCAAAACCAAAACTAGCATTTCATTAATAGAAACAGTAACATCCTCAAATGATGAATCTCGTTTGAGTGTGCGCGAGATGTGCAACCGTAAAGGATCTCAAAGTTTTAAGGGCCTTTGCTATTTACCCCTTTACATATGTTTGGAATTTGGGGTCTCAGAATTTATTTTCACACATCAAAATGTTAACAATATAAAATTGTGTTCTAGTAATTTGTTAAACTCTATTTCAAGTGGCTGACTGATGAATAACTCATAAAAAAAATTAAACCTAAATGTTGCAATATATCTTTATCGTCATGTTTAGTTATGATATAAACTTTAGCACATGGCCTCTGCTAACTCAACTGCGGCACTTTGACCAAGTACCTTCTTTTTCGTACCAATGGTGGCCATCGGAGACATAGTCGTTGCTCGTGGCATGTTGGCTAGCTTCAGCTATTACTACCGCCCATTATTCATTTTCTTAATTCGTAACTTCTGCTTTTATATGTTCTTAGAGTTATGGACATCTATTTATATATACACAACATGCTTTATATACGTACGTAAGACTGATATCATAACTTGAGTAAACATTAGCTTACGAATAATACTATACTCATTGATTTGTCCATTCATATTTTGTGTTTTACTTAGAGGTTACTGAAGCTCATCTATTTTCTCATTCAATCATGATTCATGAGTACATGATCCTATTGTCCTAGTCACTATATTGAAATAGGGTAAAATACATCATTTGTTCGTGAACTTGTACCCAAACTACAAGCTGAGTCCTTCACAGAAAGTAAATACACGTAAGGTCTTTAGTGGTCACTTTTTGCATCACCCAAGGTCCCTTTGACCTTCTGCAGTCAGTCAACATCCGTTAACTCTCACATGTGTCTTGCACATGAGGGTATTTTGATCATTTCATCAAGTTATGTTAATTATTTAAGAGTAAAATACATCGTTCAAAAGCTAATGATTGATAGATGATAAAATAAAACATAATTTTTTTATAGATTGGGACGAACGGTGTATTTTACCCTGTTTCAATATAGTGACTAGGACAATAGAATCAATCAATCAAAAACTAATGATTGATGAATAATTAAAAAAAATGATAAAAGTGACCCTAATGAAATAATGAAGAGGTGATTGTAGGTAAAAAAAAATCTTTATTTTGCATGATCAGTTTTGCACTATTAGACTATCTTTATCAACAACTTGCTACAACCCAATCATTTAATAAAATATTATTTTCTATTTCCTCCGCATACACAACTAATACATACAACCAATCTACATTTTTTTACCATTTATCAACAACCCAACTTAACCTACCAATAAAAATGTGACATGTGGCTAGTACATTAGATGTACTAGTAGGACGGTGTACCCTATGATCGATATTTTCCCCACATTAAAGGTACCTACCTCACGATTAGCTACAACTCCCACCTTATTCGGACCGTGGAAAGCACGGGTGAATCTTGAGCATTCGTGTCCACAAGAGTAACCAAATTAACATCACCGTCTTCCTCGGTCCAATCATCAATAATAGGACCCTTATTCAAACCAACAGGTAGGATCATTAGTACCCACATCAATCTTAGGACCTGAATTAATCACAACCGACTCACTTTTCTGGTTATTCACATCAATACGCATGAGTTCTTCAATCATCGATCTAGTTTGATCTAATGTTGTGCTTGTACGTTATGCTTACTCGTATTATCGTCACAAGTTGGGCAAGCACCCCATGTTGTTGTAATGCCTAAAAGATAGTATGGTTGTGCGAAAGATATAGGTAGTACTAATTGATAATAAGTATGTTAAAACTCTATATAATACTAGTCTGACGAAATACATTGTTTTTAGCTATATTTTGTTTATTATTATTAATTTTAATATAACCATTTTCCTCTACTTAGATTAATATATGATTTGATATACTACGACTATATTAAGTTAGCTAAAAGCTAAAACTTCGTAGCTAATTATTTCCTTATAAGCTAAGACTTTAACTTTAACTTTATCTTTATCATATTCTTTTATAATAAAAAGAAACTGAAAGATATACAAAATACTAAAGAGAAGTAAAGACAATAATTTGGGATTAATACTTGAACCTTGTCACTTAACGTACACTTGCAATTAAAACTTGTGATTTGTAGCAAGGTTATCATGATACAATCAATGTTTTTGTTATTAAACAAGATTGAGTTGTCTTAGGTACATATCTTTTAAATTGCAAAAATATATGAATATTTAAAACCAAATTAGAAGATGATGGGCGAATCACCGGCATTTCATAGAGAACTAATTAAATATTTTATACTTTCACTGTGGTTGGCCTAATAAGCACTCGAAGTATATTATATTCTCCTCTTCTTTATTATATGGTAAGTTAAATAACATCGAGGCGACTTTTGCTTTTTTTATGAGGTTGGATTTCTGTACACTTTAAAAAGAAAGGCTTAATTAATTTAAAAATAAATATTCTCTATGGTTATATCAAGAAAGGAATACAACTCCATGAGGCTTTCGTTGAAGGCTATCATATCGAATTACAACATAAATGTTTAGTTCCATACAATCATTAAGCTCTTCAAGGTAAGAATATGTATTCTTTCTCTTTTGCCCTTTATTCCACATATACTTGTGTCTACAAGGTAAGGAATGTTTAATACTTTATTAAGTTGACGCTACCGTGTTCCAAGGATATAAAAAGGTTGCTGAAATATATGTCGATGGCTCAAAGTTAAGCAACAATAACATACAAATTAGCAAGGAATTGATGTACACCAGTATGTGTGTTAGATTTAAATACTAAGTATTTAAATTTAGTGGGTGTAAACGAGTCGAGCTTTTGTCAAGCAACTCGAGCTCGTTCGAGTCGAACTTATTGAGAGTCTTGCTCGAGCCCGGAAAAGTGAGCTCGAGATGTTTATCGAGCCGAACACGAGCTTATATGTACTCGACTTGAGTAATTGTCGAGCTTTTACCTGCTTGTATATAAATACACTAAAAGTAAATAATTTATTTATGGACATATCGAGCTTTTCGTGTTGAGTTCGAGGTAGAACCAACTGGTATCAAGCCTTTTTGATACAACTGATAGAGAATATTTGACTTTAAATTAATTAAGTTTTTTTTTTTTTTTTTTTTTTTTTTTAAGTTGCCTCGATGTTATTTAACTTTTCATATGATAAAGAAAAGGAGAACATAATATGCTTGAGTGCTTATTAGGCCAACCTCGGTGGAAGTATCAAGTATTTAATTACTAGTTCTCTGGGTTCGTTAATAATATGTTGTTGATTCACCTATCAACTTCTATTTTGGTTTAAAATACTTCATATATCTTTGCAGTTTCAAATATATGTACCTGAGATAGATCAATCTCGTTTAATACTAACAAAAAACATGGGGCATTGCTTTCATATATCTTACATTTTCTTTATATTAAAAAAATGATAAAGATAAAATTAAAGTTAAAGTTAATTAAAGAACAAAAGAGAATTATTTAATCATTCGTTTGAAAATCCATTATTTGTTCAAACAAGATAAGAGGTTTCTATACGCACTTTAAATCTTTTAATAAGTCATGCATGCATTAGTTATTCGTTCAAAGTTAGAGGGCACGAATCTTTAGATGCATGGTTTGTTCAAACTTAAGGAAACTATTTAGTTGCATGATAATCGAGGAAGATGTCTAGATGTAAAAAAAAGAAAAATAAAGTCATTTTCGTTTGTAATGGTCTAAGGGTCATTTATAGCATCTTATTGACAGCTCTATTTATAGCATCTTTGTGGGTTTGCTTATGTAAGCGGTTATTGTATTCTGACCATCAAACAAACAGGGTGTTTTTTTTTGAACGGCAACTTTATAACAAAACAAAAAAACACTAGCAAGGAGCTAGAGAGTTACAAAGAGAGTAAATAAGGATGTTGTAACCACCTATCCCAACTAAACGCCTTATTACATCTAGCATGACACCAAATAAAAGAGCGAGTAACTATATCATCAAAAATGGTATCTTTCCGAGGAGGATGAGCTGCAAAGAGCACGCTATTTCGATAACACCAAACGTGCCACCAAGACACATAGAAAAAACAAAAAAAACAAACAAACAAACAGGGTGTTTAAAAGTCCTTTTCTTTATAATATGAAGTAGCCAGATCATGAGCTTTGTAAACTACATATTTTTTTCCGATGTCCACTAACCTTGCTTGACGTATAGTAATAGTGCCAAAAATTCCATGAGGTCGGCTCTCTTCGAATGTTATCATATCGAATGCTAACATAAATGTTTAGTCTTATACAAATCATTAAGCTACTACATATTAATAAGTTTATTGCCGGAACTAGTGAGAGTAATAGCCTTTGTGATAGTATTGAAATTTTCAATCTTGAAAACTGTTCATGATATTTTACATACAATATAATATATATTTAAAAGGGATAATTACACCGAAATGTATTTAACTTGTCACTTTTTGTAGTTCTGTGTATCCTACTATTTTTTTTATAGTTCTTTGTACTCAACTTTTGAATTCACTTAGTTCTATGTACCAGGGTGATCATGTATGTATTATTATTATTATTATTATTATTATTATTATTATTATTATTATTATTATTATTTTATTTTTTTCTATGTACATAATTTATAGGTATATTGGTCTCAATTGGTGACTTTGCAAAGTTGAGTACATGGAACTACATGAATTAAAAAGTTGAGTACATGGAACTAAAAAAAAAATAATAAGATACACAGAACTACAAAAAGTGACAAGTTAGATACATTTTCGTGTAATTATCCCTATTTAAAATGACCCCATAAGAAAGTTACAATAAAGAAAATTACAATAAATGAAGGTGGTGAACTGCAAATTTACAACTTAAACACTTTATGATCATAAATCCTCTCAAGGGATTATCACAAACTGAGCATTCACCATCTGCACTAAGCCCTATAGCAAGTGATCCAGAGTGCTCGTGACCTTTGATATTATAAATTCCCCCAAACTTAATATTCAAATACCCATAAAGGCTTCTGCCATTGTCATAGGCTGCTTCAAAGTTAAGTATTACCGGAGCACAACGAGTATGTAAAGAGTAGGCACACACGTGGCAATGATAAAACCACAGATTTGGGTTAAGCTTTTCCTCACAAACTTCACAAAAGTATTCACTCTTATGGTTCTCTACCGGATCGTATGTCAACCTCATGGGGTGCTTGTCCAACTTGTGATGTATAATACGAGGCAAGAATAAAGCACAAAAAGGATGGAGGGCAAAATCACAAGATCGACAACTAAAAGAAATTTTACTTCCAAAATACATAGACCACCCTTCAGCAACGCAAACCTTTTCCTTCCCCTCATATCGTGAAAGAATGTGATCGGGGTGAGCTTCATGTGTAATTTCATCAGGGATGAATCCACAGTTAACATTTCAAGAATATGCTATGATTATGGAGTAAGCCTTTTGACCAAGAACTTTCTTCTGTCAACAACAATGGGGCTGGAGCGGGCATCGGACGCATGGCCATTGGTGGCGAGACGGATTCATAGCAACACAAGATCGATGCAACATGCAACGCCTTGACATCCACCGTGATCGTGCCCATAAAGAAAATCATCAAACCGATCACAACCATCTTCATTTGCTTATTAGCACCTCCATAATATTATTTTTGTTAGTCTAATCTTCTATGAACAATCGGTTATGAACTATATTAAGTTTTTATTATAATCAATCATTAGGTTTTACTGAGACTTGGGTTTTATGGGTATATATAACCCATGAACCGACACAACAAACAGACACAACGTTTCTAAACTAACATAACCAAATAAACGGTTATTTACTTTGTTCTTGTCATTCTTAGACCCTATACTTTATACATATACATATATTTGACTTTTTGTGTTTGACTTTGACTTTCATGTTTGACTTTCATGGATTATATAAATTAGTATCAATACTCCTCTAATTTATTAATCCATGCTCTTCGATATCTTCAAGCTCCATCATCTTTATCTTTGAACTTTGGCTTGTTTCCACTTTTGTGTCTTGATCTTCAAACACTAACTATGTTTTGAATTTCCTCCTTGATTTGACTTCTTTCTTCCTTGTCTTCAATCTCATCTCAATCATCTTTGTCTCCTTTGTCACTATCTTCCTTCATTTGTATCATTTCATAATCTTGCGTCTCCAATAATCAAGTCTCGTATCACGATCTTCCGTTCAACTTTCTTGTTGCATGATTTAATGTCTTTCTCAATCTGCTTTCCTTTGGAACTCTTGATATGCCTCTTGATGCTTCTTGCATTCCGCTTTTGTCAACTCTTTCTTCTTCTAGATGTTTCTCATTTGAAACAACTTCATGGTTCTCTTCTTCAAACAATTCTCTTACTGTCTTTAACTCTTTCATCTCTTTGCTCGCAATCTCTCAACTTCTTGAGGTTCTTAATTCTATCTCGCATTTGTTTCTCAAATGCCATTTCTCTATTTCTTTTTTCTTCTCAAACTCTTGTTTTTCCATCTCTAACTCTTGAAGCATTTCAAACTTCCAAAACTCTAATTTACTCTTCAAATCAATTTCTATCTCTCGATCCGCATATCTTCTAACTTTTCCTTTTGAATTTCATCCTTCTCAATGACAATTCCTTTCCTTCTGGTTCTTCCTTTAAGGATGTTATCTTCTTTTCCATCGTTACTAGTAACCATCAATAGTGTTGGTTCGCCATCTTCGAACACAAGGTTTGCTTTTTCTTCTCTACGGTTTGGTTTTGGACACCATTTGGCAGAAAGTGTCCAAACTCATGACAATTATAGCACCTCTATTTCTCTAAAGTCTCCTCCTATGGTAGTTTTGATCTCCATGGTTTCTCTTGTTTCTATCATAACTATCTCCATTCTTACTATCTCTTGTGAATCTTCCTCGGCCTCTTCCTGTGTAATGAGTTACCACCTCCTCGCTCTATCATTTCCATAGTTATGCTCATAATTTCTATTATTCCTTGACGTGAACAACAATTTCTCACTATTATCTTCCTCGCCTTTTCTAAACTTAAGCCTTTCTTCATAAGTCTTAAGTTTCCCAATAACCTCCTCAATTTGCTTTCTTAAAATCAACAACCATTTCAATGGTTACTACTCTTGGTACAAACTTATCCGGCATCGCATTCAAGAATTTCGTACTTTTGTTTGTTCATCAAACGTCAATCCACATGTAGCAGCCTTTGTAATAATACTCATCAACCTCCCAAGAAATGAATCTATTGATTCATCTTCTTTCATCACAAGTCTCTCAAATTCGATTTAAGTTGTTAAAGCGTGCTTGTTGTACATCTTCCGTTCCAATAAACCGACTTTAGAGAGTCCCAAATTTCTTGTCATTGTTTCACATCCCGCAACTTGCATTTGCAAATCTTCCGTAACCCTTGAAATAGGTATGCCGACGTCTAACTATCCTTTTTACATCAATCTCTTTTGATGTACTTACTCCTTCTACTAAATCCCATACTCCATTTGCCGTTAATATCTTCTTCATTCTTAATGCCCATAATGTATAATTTGTGTTGCTTAAAATCGGCATTGATATGATGGTAACGATGTGGTGAAAACAACTCTCTTTTCGTTTTTATCTCCGTCATATCTTTCGATTTGGTTTTCTTCTAATACCAATATAATTCTAATAATAGTCGACCTTAAATTCTTCTTTCTAATCCACAATAGTAATATGCAACTTCTAAAACCAATATAATCTTAATAGCTTCTAAACTTTCTCGCTTAATAATGGTCGAACTTAAACTCGCCTAATCACAATAATTCTCAAGCAATTCTAAATGTTTTGTAATAATGTAATTGTAATAGAAAAATCTATTCTACTAATAGAAAACTATCAATGCCGGAAAATAAAACCCCGTTAATGTATATCTTGTTGGGCTCTTGTATTACGATGCTTTTTTTTGTTCCCAAACAAACAACCGGTTCCTCCTTCTTTAATAACCAATGCGCTAAACCTTGCGCTCCTCTTCTTCCTTCTTACAAATTAGCAAATCGCTTACACTGGTCGCCTTTTTCTTCCTAGGTTCTTTTAAATCAAACGGTGGTTAATCTGTTTCAATCTTCTTCTCCTAATGATGGTTACCGTGGTATGTTTCTCTCTTCTCCGTGGTGGTTTCGCTGTGTCTGCTCTCTTCAATTCACACGGAACAAATGGTTCTTGCACAACCGATTCACGCTGAATCAATTTCTTCTTTCTTCTCTGGATTGATTCCACGAAATCTTTCGGTCTTTTATCTTTTCTTCAAACGATTCCCCAAATCGTTAGTCTTTCTTCTGCTCTCTGTTCCCTCGAACCTTTGGGCTCGATGCCAATTGTTAGTCTAATCTTCTATGAACAATCGGTTATGAAAGGTATACTAAGTTTTATTATATATCAATCATTAGTTTTACAAACTTGGGTTTTATGGGTATATATAACCCATCAACCGACACAACAAATCAATATTAACGGTTCACTAAACTAACATAACCGAATAAACGGTTATTAACTTTGTTCTTGTCATTCTAGGACCCTATACTTTATACATATACATATATTTGACTTTTCGTGTTTGACTTTGACTTTCATTGTTTGACCTTCATGGATTAGATAAATTAGTATCCAATATTTTTTTCTTAAATTTATAGGTAACTAGTGAATTAGTGTTTTTGTTTTGAACATTTATATATAGAATACATTCATATATGTATGGATCAATATTATAGGCCACCAAACAAAAGTTGTAAGATTGTTGCATACTTGCATACTATGTTCATTGATTTGTCCATTCACCGCATTGTTTTCCATCAAGGCGAGAGCAGAGCCGTGGTAGGTCGATTGCAGCTACAAAAACCATAGCTAAAGTGATTTGCACAACTTTTTAACTGTAGTATAAGAACATAATTAAAATGATATCGATTTTCGAGTTAAATATATTGAATTATGTGAAAACTAAATTTACTTTTCACTTAGTGATGGACTAACTAACACGCAATAACAAGAAACACAATCGTTGGACGGATTTTAAAAATTCGGTGTCTTTTACGAAAATTAGCAATACACCTTTCGGTGGTGTTTTAAAAAGAAAGAGTTTTGTGTTGGTGTCGATTGCCTCTAGGCTGCCCCTTCCATATGAATGCAACGGTAAAAAGAAAGAGTTTTGTATTGCTTTTAGTTATCTATAGTACATATTATGGGTGACAATTTGGACTAATTGAAATTAATAACAGGTAATTTCCTTTGTATTTATGAAATGCGATTCAAGTTCTGTTATAAAGCACTTTAATCATTTATACATTATGACCAATAATATTACGTTTAGTAAAAAAAATCATAACTTTTGTAGGTTAGAAAGTGATAAGGTTGATGATGAAGAATCACGCCTGTTCAATCTTTCACATAATGTTTTGGAGATGTTAATAATGGAGTTTTGTGCTGGTGTCGACTACCTGAACTTCCGTTCTACATGCAAACGTTGTCATTTAGCTGCACCTTTGATGTCATGGAATGACGGAAAATCATCAAGGATAATGCAAAAGCATTCATTCCCTTCACCGTTGCTGATAGTGTTCAACAAACATAAAGGCATTATCACTTTTACTTATCCCATGTTTGGTAACGAGTATTACATGAAAACACCTCAAGAGCTTATGTCACACCCCCAAATTACCTGTTTTGCAGCGGAATGGAATTCCTGGGGATTGACTGTCATAGCACCACAATCACAGTTATATTGAATGACCTAAAGTGTCGTTTAAAAACACCTCGTTGGATATTTAATAAAAGCGTTCAGAGTTACAAAATTGGTCCCAAAAGTTTACAAAGTTTGCGGAAATATAAATATACTACAAGTCAAGCGATGGTTTTGAAAGAAAATGCCATGATGTACAATGATATAAGTCGGCCCGCGACTCAAAAGGTTCCTTAACCATGCCATGAGGAGTATGTCTTAGTTACACGAAAATACATTGCTAAAGCGGTCAACAATAATGTTGGTGAGAAATCATAGGTTTATGTAAATGTTTTATACGACTACGCAAGTATAGATCGGTATGACAATCATGTCACATAAAATGTTCAGGTATGACAATCATGTCACATAAAATGTTACAGTATGACAATCATGTCACATAAAAATGTTACAATTGCTTAGCGCGTGATACGAAGCTCGGTGATGTTCGCCCCAGCGAGTGTCTTGCCAAACAACTCTAATAATGTTTATGAATGAAATGCATCCGTATGACTAGTTGGGATTCACCAACCCGGATGGAGGCGTCACCCTCGATAGATCTATCCACTCACACACGCTTCTAGAAAATTAACGGCTCATGCATATGAAATGGGGACATTTAACTGGCAACGTGGTAACTTAAGCAATGTAAATGAATTTAACATACTTGGTATCGTAATAAAAATGTTTTGCAATGTATTCTCCCCCGTAGGTTTGAAATAAGTAAAACTTGAATAAATCGGGGCTATGAAAACTCACTTGATAAATTGGTATGATGACAAGAGTGAGTACACTGAGATATAGCGTGATTCTTTAATCTGGACCTATTACGAATGATATGATATGTAATGAGTTATGATGTAATGTTATGCATGCATTTCGTATGTTATTTATACCATTTGCGAGTTTTGAAAATAATACTTATCGTCGAAAAATACTCTTTTGACGTCTTGACCATTCTTAAATTACTTTACAAGTTTTTACGTCAAAATGTCATCCTACAATAGTTTCGTAATGATTTATTGTGAAATTATCACTTTTAAATCGTAAAATAATGTCGTCGGAAATTTCATGAAAGTGACAAAATGGCTTGAAAAACTAGTCGTAAAATGGTGTCGTCGAACGTTAGGAAACGAACTCGACGGTTTTGGAAAGCTTGTATCAAAATCTAGAAGTTTTAGTACATGTGAGTTTTCGCCATAGAGGTCCCACATAAAGATAAAAGGTTAAAGATGATTTTGTCCAAATGTTGTGTAAAGTGAGTTTCGCAAAGTTTGTTGATCAGAATAATTTATTACAACTCCGCTTATACAAACGGTTGGTCGCTTTGAAAAATATGCTGTGATCTTGATTTATTTAAGACATCCGTTACAAAAGTTCTACATCATCGTTAAAAACAGTCAATATTATGAAGTTAGTTACCGAACACTTGTCTTGATAATATTATAGTTTTCTAAAAAATATAGTTACGGCATTTTATGAAAACGTATATCTTAGTCGCTTCAAACCGCTTTCACGACATACGCCCTAGCTTCAGATCAAAGTATACAATATATTTGATAAAATAATTTAGAAGCTTAAGACCTGCTTTTGACTGAAACTAAAATAGGTTGTGAATTTTTCGGAAAATATATATTCGCCGTCAAACTTCGAAAAATTCATAACTTCTTCGTTATAACTCCGCTTTAATCCGCTCAAGCGCCACGGATTCGCTTTTTTTTAAAGTATATTTTCTAATTATCTAGGCCAAAACTCATGTTCTACTGTCGGATTTTCCAAAAACAAAACAAGATCAGACCACTTTATATACTTGTCAAAAATAGTTTTTCTGCATTTCAAACCTATTCCAATCCCTTCAAAACAACTCCAAAGTTATTCTAATCCTACCATACACCTTCTTAGGGTGTCATGGGTTCCTAAACATCATCAAGACCATTATATAACAAGGGATAAATTATAGGATGACCTTTATATATATAACTCTAAAAATCAATGTAAAATGGTATAAAGAACAATAAGTCTTGCATGTTTGCCCAAAATGATGAAATACATATGAAATGAAATGAAAGATATAAAATGAAAGTGATATGCTTACAAGCTACTATGATGAGGTGATTAGAACAAGGATTAACTTAAACACCCTAGGTTTTTATTTCAAAACCTTAAATAAGAGTGTAATCTAGATTGTTTAACTTGAACTTGAAAATTTTTGATGATCCCTTGTAAACACCTTTTAGATGGCGGTTTTAGAGGAGAGAAACCAAGAGAGAAATTTTTCTAACTTTGAAATAATGAGATGTGTAAATGAAGTGAATGATTGAAGTTTAGTGATGTAAAATATCTAACTTGTAGAAAAATTTACCCAACATTTATTGTTACCTTTCCTTGGTCGGCCAAGGGGAAGCATTTGTCAAATATAATTTTTTTTTTTTTTTTTTTATATATATTGTGTAATTGTTAAAATGTAGGAAAATGTATAAGTAAAGGTAAATAGTAGCTTAGGTAAAAGTAATTGTTAATAGATCAAAGTAAGGTATAATGAGATCATAAAATTGTAAAATACATTTCTTGTAAAATTTGAGTGAATAAATATTTATCGTAGTAGTTTTTAAGAAAAGCGTCAGAATAATATGAATTTAACGATTTATATACAAAATAAATTTAAAACACTAGGTAAACTCAAAATATAGTTTTTATAAACTAAAATGTAAGTATAAAAATATATCGGATCATTTTTAGAAGTATCGGATTAAAATGTTCAAAATAATAACTTACCGATAACGCTTATTTAATATAAAATTTACGCTGCTCAATGTGAAAATGCAAAGTCATGAATGAACCAACATGATGCAAATGATGCTAATGAAATGTAGACTAAACTTAGTCTATATGAAATGTTCGTGATGATATGATCATGAATTCGCCGCTAAACCATTAAGGTTACGCTGATTGGGAACACGAAACCTAGTTTACGTATAAATGTTGAAATAGTGAAACTTTAGAAATGACCTCAAATTGCGAAGTTGTCACATTCGCCTATCTAAAAGGAATTCAGTCCCCTCATTCAGCCGTGTTGGTTCATCGGATTTTTTTGAGTTTTGATGAATACCGAGGAAGAGAAGACATGGAGAAGTGTCGTTACGGTTATCGATGATTGAGAGTGTCTAAAACATCATAGTAAGGAAAATATCGGATGAATCTCTCATAAGTAACACTTTGAATTGGAACATATGAACATTTTGCTTGCACCAAGATTTATAACAATCGCTACTAACATAACGCGATCCCTCCGTGACTAGACATAGTTAGCTAGGCTATGTATAATTATGAACGATGACGCGACGCTCGGTTTAGTTGTTATAACTCAATGTTTACATGGATTTAAACCGTGTCGTTAAAATGGTAGTTAAAGTAAAAGGAAGTAAAATTGTAAGTAATAAACAAATCGGAAAGAAAATAAGTATTTATAGATGAGAATATTTTACAATTCTAGTGGTTTATCAAAAGTAGTACATCTTAAGTTATAAGGATTCGGATACTTATGGAAAACATAAACTTAGTACAACATAGTACATAAAGAAAAATAAGACCGTTAGTTTCGAACTTCTTCGCTTCCATGTTGTTGAAATCTCGCTGAGCTTTGCCTCCTTCTAACATGTATGCATTCCCATGAGCACCTTCAACTTGTTGTTCTTGGTTTTGGGGACATTGGTCTGATAGTGTCCTCTTGCTCCCCACATTCGAAACATGTCATTATAGTTTTACCTCTACAACTTCGGGCGAGGTGTCCTAATTTTTGGCACTTCATGCACTTCATGTGGCAAAGACCAGTGATGAAACTTGCATCTAGTACATAGTGGTGTGTTCCAAAGATAACCTCTCGCCTTTATTGGCGTTAGAACATAAAACCATAGCGTTCTTGCCTTCTATTCTGCTGTTGATGATGGTTAGTGTTGGCGGGTTTGGTTGTTGTTGTTATAACCTCCTTGGTCGCTTTTCCCATTTCCTTTGTTGTTGTTGGTTTGATTGTTGTCGCAGGTGCGGTTATTATTGTTGTTGATGGTGTGATTGTTGTTATTGTTGTGGTAGTTATTGTTGATAATGTTTTCCTTTTCACAACTTGAGCCATGAGTATTTGAGTCATACGGTAGATTCTTCAATTGTTTGTGGATCGAAGAAGTTACATCTCCTTGGATATTTTGTGAAAGTCCTCCAATGAAATTCTTCCAATAGTTTCTCATTGTCCCGAAACCATACCGGACAAAGAACAACAACTCTTGAAACCTTTGATGTAAGCAAGTCTCTAGCTTTGCAGTAGTTGCGGTAATAGTGTAACACTCGTTGCTCGTCTTTTCCTTAGTGCCTCGGCTATACTATCATCTACATACCTTTGGATAAGCAGGTGTCATTTCTAGTGCAGCTTTCTTTTCTAAGCGCCATAACTTCTTCAAAATAAAAGGAAAATGAGACGAGTCAAATCCTATGTTAAGAATAAGCGCCTAAAGAGAAGTGATAGAAGGTGGTAAGTTTGAGGTTATTTTTCAAAATGATCGATTGGTTCCAAAAGATGGGTTATGAGGTGTTGTAAGTGCTTCAATTGTATAATGGTTTAGTGACTTAATGTGTGAATAAAGTGTAACCGACATGTTAGTGGTGAAACAATGGAGTGAAAGTGACTTCGCCCTACTTAAAGGTTCATCTCGGCATTCGACGTTATCGATGATGAATCACCGATATAAAAATTGTGATAGGAAATGACAAGGAATTCTCCACATTGTAGTATGAGGAAATGATAATGGATGGGTATTTAAGGGCATCCATGTGACAATCGATGTGAAATGAAAGTAAATAACTCGAAAATGTATCGTATAAATCGCATGCAAAGTGAACATGCACTTATGATGAAATGATGAGATGCTATGATGATGTAGTTATAGGTCTAGGGTCAATGATGCAACCTAGTTCTCTATAACCAAGCTCGATGCCAACTGTCACACCCCAAATTACTCTGCTTTATGAATGGAATAATCGGGATTGACCGTCATAGCACCACAATCACAGTTATATTGAACGACCTAAAGTGTCGCTTAAAAACACCTCGTTGGATATTTAATAAAAGCTGCCCAGAGTTACAACATAGGTCCCAAAAGTTTACAAAGTATGAAATATAAATATACTACAAGTCCAAACGATGGTTTTGAAAGAAAATGCCATGATGTACAATGATATAAGTCGACGCCATGACTAAAAAGGTTCCTTAACCATGCCATGAGGAGTATGTCTTAGTTACCCCGAAAATACATTGCTAAACGGTCAACAATAATGTTAAGTGAGAAATCATAGGTTTATGTAAATGTTTTATACGACTACGCAAGTAGATCGTGTATGACAATCATGTCACATAAAAATGTTACGTGTATGACAATCATGTCACATAAAATGTTGGGTATGACAATCATGTCACATAAAATGTTACAATTGCTTAAGCGCAGATGATACCGAAGCTCCATCGACAGTTCGCCCCAACAGAGTGTCTTGCCAAACAACTCTAATAATGTTTATGAATGAAATGCATCCGTATGACTAGTGGGATTCACCAACCCTGATGTAGGCCACCCTCGATAGATCTATCCACCACACACGCTTTCTAGAAAATTAACGGCTCATGCATATGAAATGGGGACATTTAATCGGCAACGTGGTAACTTAAGCAATGTAAATGAATTTAACATACTGGTATCGTAATAAAAATGTTGTGCAATGTATTCTCCCCGTAGGTTTGAAATAAGTAAAACTTGAATAAATCGGGGCTATGAAAACTCACTTGATAAATTGGTATGATGACAAGAGTGAGTACACCGAGATATAGCGTGATTCTTTAATCGGACCTATTACTAATGATATGATATGTAATGAGTTATGATGTAATGTTATGCATGCATTTTGTATGTTATTTTATACCATTTCAGTAGTTTGAAAATAATACTTATCGTTTAAAATACTCTTTTGACGCCTTGACCATTCTTAAATTATTTTACAAGTTTTACCAAAATGTCATCCCACAATAGTTTCAGAATGATTTATTGTGAAATTATCACTTTTCGTCAGAAATAATGCTCGTCGGAAATTTCATGAAAGTGACAAAATGGCTTCAAAAACTAGTCGAGAATGGTGTACGCTCGAACGTTAGGAAACGAACTCGACGGTTTTGGAAAGCTTGTATCAAAATCTAGAAGTTTTAGTACGTGAGTTTTCGCCATAGAGGTCCCCAACATAAAGATAATAAAGGTTAAAGATGGTGATTTTGTCCAAATGTTGTGTAAAAGTGAGTTTCCGAAAAGTTTAAGCGATCAGTGAATAATTTATTACAACTCCGCTTATACAAACGGTTGGTCGCTTTGAAAAAATATGCTTGGTGATCTTGATTTTATTAGAGACATCTCGCTACAAAAGTTCTACATCATCGTTAAAAATGCCTTCAATATGGTCGCTTTAGTTACCGTAACACTTGTCTCGTATAAATAATATAGTTTTTCTAAAAAATATAGTTACGGCAATTTTATGAAAACGTGTATATCTTAGTCGTTTCAACCTGCTTTCACGACATATACGTCCTTAGCTTCGTATCAAAGTATACTAATATATTTTGATAAGTCGAAATAATTTGTAAAGCTTAATACTGCTTTTGACTCGTACAAAACTAAAATAGGTTGCTGAATTTTTCAAATATATATTTCGTCGTCAAACTTGAAAATTCATAACTTCTTCGTTATAACTCCGCTTTAACCGTTCAAGCGGCCATGGATTCGCTTTTAAAGCATATTTTCTAATTATCTAGGCCAAAACTCATGTCTACTGTCGGATTTTCCAGAAAAACAAAACAAGATCAGACCACTTTATATACTTGTCGAAAATAGTTTTTCTCAGATTAAACCTATTCCAATCCCTTCAAAACAACTCCAAAGCTTATTCTAATCCTACCATACACCTTCTTAGGGTGTCATGAGTTCTAAACATCATCAAGACCATTATATAACAAGGGATAAATTATAGGATGACCTTTATATATATAACTCAAAAAATCAATGTAAAAATGGTATAAATAACAATAAGTCTTGCATGTTTGCCCAAAATGATGAAATACATATGAAATGAAAATGAAAGATATAAAATGAAAGTGATATGCTTACAAGCTACTATGATGAGGTGATTAGAACAAGGATTAACTTAAACACCCTAGGTTTTTATTTCAAAACCTTAAATAAGAGTGTAATCTAGATTGTTTAACTTGAACTTGAAAATTTTTGATGATCCCTTGTAAACACCTTTAGATGGCCGGTTTTGAGAGGAGAGAAACCAAGAGAGAAATTTTTCTAACTTTGAAATAATGAGATGTGTAAATGAAGTGAATGATTGAAGTTTAGGTGATGTAAAATATCTAACTTGTAGAAAAATTTACCCAACATTTATTAGTTACTTCCCTTGGTCGGCTAAGGGGAAGCATTTGTCAAATATAATTTTTTTTTTTTTTTTTTTATATATATTGTGTAATTGTTAAAATGTAGGAAAATGTAATGTGAAGGTAAATAGTAGCTTTTAGGTAAAAGTAATTGTTAATAGATCAAAGTAAGGTATAATGAGATCATAAAATTGTAAAATACATTTCTTGTAAAATTTGAGTGAATAAATATTTATCGTAGTTTTTAAGAAAAGCGTCGAATAATATGAATTTAACGATTTATATACAAAATAAATTTAAAACACTAGGTAAACTCAAAATATAGTTTTTATAAACTAAATGTAAGTATAAAAATATATCGATCATTTTTAGAAGTATCGGATTAAATGTTCAAAATAATAACTTACGCGATAACGCTTATTTAATATAAAATTTACGCTGCTCAATTGAAATGCAAAGTCATGAATGAATCTAACATGATGCAAATGATGCTAATGAAATGTAGACTAAACTTAGTCCATATGAAATGTTCGTGATGATATGATCATGAATTCGCCGCTAAACCATTAAGGTTACGCGAATTTGGAACACGTAAACCTAGTTTACGATAAATGTTGAAATAGTGAAACTTGAGAAATGACCTGAAATTGCGAGTTGTCACAGCTTATATGTAATATCCAAATAAAGTGTTCAAGGTTTGGTTGGTTACTAATTTTAAAACCTGATGGATCATTGATGTTCTTTAACCCTTTCACAAGTTTATATCATTGAGCCCAAAGATAGCCACCTAACACAGATATCATTAGTTTCTCCGACCACCTACTTCTCCCGATCAGCATGGTTGTTGGAACTACATTACATATGCAAGGTCATGTTTGGATCCACATAGTAGGCGGCGAACCATCCCGCGTAGACCTGCTAACAAATATTAGCGGTGGTAAGCTATTATATTCACGTACTAGAAAAATACCAGCAAGAACAATTATTTTAACAACAATAGAGAAATCGCATAAATTATGCATTTAGCATCTAATTTTAGCAACAAAGATTGTTAACAAAGTTGTTATTTTTTAACAACAAAAAATTAGTTGGTATTTTAACAAATGACCATAAATATTTGTTGCTAATTTAGCAACGACGCTAAGCAATTTCCAGCATTCTAAAAGCGATCACCTATCAAATTAGCAACCAGCATCAATTGATGCTAATTCCGCCCAAGCTAATTTGAGAATGCAACAAAATTGCTTTGTGGTTGCTAAATTAGCAACAAATATTTATGATCTTTAGTACCATTCCACTAATTTCTTTTGTTGCTAAAAAAATTGCAACGTTCTCAATAATTTTGTTGCTAAAAATAGATGTTAAATGCACAATTTAGCAACGATTTCTCTATTGTTGCTAAAAATTATTGCTAATTGTATTTTTCTTTCAATAGTGATTTCACCTTTAAAATTCTATGGCCGTGATCCTTATGCCTTGAGGGATGATGGAATAAGGAAATGGACAGACTATCGCACCAAGCCCCAAAGATTGTTACGCCTCTAAGAGCACATTAACCATTGGAGGAATGCGACTTTTCTAATCACCATGAACAACATTTTAAATTGCTTAGTTAAATGGACAAAAGTTTCAGTCTGCTCATTTATGTTCGTGAACCTCCGATTATGTAAGTTCATTATTTATCTTCATTCGCTGCTTTATGTTTGTATACCATTATATATTTTAAAATTAGTTTGTTTAAACAAACAACACTTATAGCATAATATTATGCATAATTCAATAAATTTTATGTTTGTTTTTCTATGTTTAATCGCTTATTTATTTATTTATTTATTTATTATTATCTATTTTTAATTTTAGCAACGAATCGAACATAAACAACTAATTTTGTTAATAAGAACATGAACAAGAAAATTTGTCCGTTTAACTTTGCGCCGTCGTATCCGCTTATCTATCCCGTTAAAAATAAACAAACGAACATTAAAAAACTCCTTCAGATTCGTCTGTTCCATTTACACGCCCCGATTTTATACAATAAAATTGTAAATTGTTTAGATATAGAATTAGTCACTCACCACTATAAAAAACGTAACACAAAATATTACAGTAATATTCAGTAATCATGAAAACATTATCGTAATATTCGTGAATCATGAATTAAAATGTAACATAAAATATTGACTCAACATGAGTCGATATGTTATGATTTCTTTTGGAAGACAAAATTTTATAAAACAAAATGTAAGTACAAATAAAGGGTAGTTCATTTTCGCCTCTCAAGAATATGCTATGATTAATGATGGATGATTGGTGGGATTATGGAGTAAACCGGGTAGTAATAAACTTTATCTCGGATGTTCATCCTATGGAAATGGTTTTGTCACCTTTGTAGTACGTAGTTCTTAAAAGCACAAGTGTTCAAAGAAATGTCTTTCTTAAACGGGTATATATGATTGCTTACATCTTAACTCTTTATATCCCACTCTCACATGATTGTGATTAGTTGTTGTTTAGATTCGACAATATAAAAGAACTAGAATCTTGCTATATAATGGAAATATACTTTGGTTAATAACATGGAGAAAAGATAGTAATAAATAAAAGGAAAAAGGAAAATCAAAAGAAAGAAAAGAAGCATATTAAGTATCAACTTTTGCTTGTACTTTGTTTTACATGTCCTCTTTATATTACTTTTAGCAATTTTAGCTTTTACTTTTATTTTGCTTTTACTTAGCAAGATAAGTATTAACTTTAGTAGTATTAAGTATAAAAACAAAATGTAAGTACAAATAATAGGTAATTCCACATCCTTTTCAAGAATATGCTATGATTAATGATGAATGATCGACTGGATTATGGAGTAAGTTTTTCACCAAGCACTTTCTTCTTGCCGAAAAATGCAAAACCGCTATTGCGTAACGCCGGCCTTTGAAAATTGTAACAATTGTTTTTTCAAGAGTGCCTTCTATGATAGTATTTTGATCTTAAAACACATTATCATATTATCACCGGTGACTAAACCAAGAAGCTAGTGCAAATTGAAGTTATATAAGTTAATGAAAGCGCTTGCAAGGGTTTTGTTGAAGATACCATGGTGCATAGATTAGTTAAGGCTAGTTGGTATTGATAGTACTACCGACATGGTTCCAAACCGGACCGGACTGAACTGAAACCTCAACTAGATCAAAACCGAATTGCTCAAAGCATTGGACCAAGACCGGACGAAAATGTGTTCGGTTCGGCAATGTCGACTCTGGTCCGGGTTTGTAAATCATAGTGACCGGTTTTATGGGCATGGCGGCCGGACCGAGAAACGTAATATGAGAAAAAGGTGGACCGAGGATCAAACCGAATTATGTTTGGTCCGGTTAGGTCTGGTTCACTTTAGGCCGCTTTATTTGGTTCGCGATCTATTATGCTCTTTAAGCTAACAACACTTGCTCAAATCAACCTAAATACATCAACAATCAATGACTAAAAATAGAATATAACAACTATTATACCATTTATACCCCGATCTCGTTTAAATGGAGCCGCTCCGTGAAAAGAAAAATATATATATATAAAAAGCAAATATATTTACTCCTTATAATGTATTTAAGAACTTCTATTTTGAAAATCAAAATTCATTTAACTTAAATACCACCCTTATAATTGTTCTCATTTGATCATAACTTTGTTTATATATTGTGAGATTAAATTATTCTTTTGAACGTAATCAAAATTTCACTAACTTGAAAGTAAAACTAAACCAACTAAAATGGCGCTTAGTTAATCTCAACAAAACCAAAAATACAATCGTTAAAATTAGGATGACTCGAACACGGGATCTACCATTTATGAGAGATGATCCTCAGCATATCAAGACAACCATCCCCACCAACCATATTTCTCAAATATAATTTTTATTAGTAGAAAGACAAAAAGACAAAATGGGTTTTGAATAGACATGTTGTTTGTTAAGCCATTTGGTTTCGCTTAGTAGGATGTCGTTGCTGCACCATTTGTATATTATTTTATTTGTTACTTAGTGAATGGAAATTCTTTAAAGATATGCATTATGAGACTCATAAACTAGTGAGGAAATTGATGTAAACTAGCATGATTGTTTGCCAAGCATTGGGTCAAATTTTATCATCCACGGTTTTTTTCTCGCTTTTTTCCATGTTCATTTGTGTTGATATTGATTGTATCGCTATCAAAGATTCATCATTGTTGGGTCACATTAATCTAGGGTTAATGGTCCAAAAAATACATGAACTTTCCACATTTTACTATTGTGACAATAAACTTTAATTTTCCTATTAAAACCAAAACTTTCTTAATTACCCCTATTGTAACAAAATTTGCCACGTGGCACCTTTAATCTATCATTTACCCTAATCATATATACCGCTTAAAAATTGTGGGGACCTTTTGCCAACTTACTTAAACTATTAAACCTAAATAAAAATTAAATAAAACATGAACTACCGTAATCAAGAGCATCGTGTCTCTATGCCAATATGTTCCTATCAAGTTAAAAGAGTTCAAATATATATGTCAGGGCTCAAAATCACGGAAAGTGGTTCAAATAATAGTGTTCATAACATAATGATCAATTAATTGAGCACAATCTACTTACTAGCATAAGTAGTGAAACAAAAGGGTGAAACAAGTTCATGATAGTTCAAACAATATAGTTTAAGTTCATATAAGTGTAAAGTAAAAGCATGAAGTTGAGCATGTATCTCTCCCAAGAGTTTATAAAACAATTAAACGAGTAAAAGTGGCTACTAACTCACCAAGCAGGAATACTTATGATGACAAAGTGGATGCACGTAGAATGAGACGCAACTCTCTAACCGCTGACCTATTATGAATGATATGATCTAATATAAGTCATGAAATAATGTCGCATGCAAACTCATATGATATCCATACCACTTGCATTTTTGAAAATAAATTTTATCGTCGAAATATAATGCTTATGACATCTCGTCATGTTGTAAAATACTTTACAAGTACTTACGCTGAAACGACATCCTACAATAGTTGCTTAGTGATTTATTAAGAAATTATAGCCGTTCAGAAACAATATAATTTGACAATTCAGAAAGTGACTAAATGGCCTCGAAAAGCTACTCAGAAATAGTGAACATCGAAGTGTTAGAAACAAACTCAACGGTTTTGGAAAGCTTGTAGCATTATCTCAAAGTCTTAGCTTTTAAATTTTTATAATAGAGGTCTCGATCATGGAGAAAACATAGGTAGAAGTAGGGTACTTGCACCAAAAATATTGTTTAAAGATAGTGTTCGGCAAAGTTTGAGTGATCGCATTTTATTCGTTACAACCTCGTTTGACGAACGGTTGAACATTTTGGAAAATAGGCTAGGTGAACTTACTTTTACTAGAAGACATCGCTTTCAAAAAGAATTCTATCGATGTTAAAACGACTCTCAACATGGTCACTAGCTTACAACTAGTTTTTGCTAATAGGAAATATATGTAAGTGTTATACTTGTAGAAAATAGTTACGCCAACCTTATTTAAAGGCTGCAATTTAGTCGTTATAAGTCCGCTTCACATTTTTATATGTCCTTAGCTTCGTGTTAAAGTATGCTAATATATTTTGATAAATCACTCATTTAGACAACACTTAAGACTCATTTTTACCCTTAAAAACTGGACAGCATTTTGTATTTTCCGGAAAAGTTATAGTCGTCGTTAAACTTGAAAATAGATAACTTCTTCGTTATAAATCGCATTTAACCCGCTCAAGAAATCACGGTTTTGTTTTAAAGTATATTTTCTGAATATCTAGCCCAAAATATTTTTATAACCCGTCGAAATTTCCAGATTTCACAAATATGATCGACTCATTTTAAAGTTGCTCAAAATGGTTTTTCTTGTATAATACTTATTCTAACCACTTCAAATCAACACCAAATCTATTATAAACCTACCATACACCTTCTTAGGGTGTCATGGGTTCCTAAAACATCATCAACAATGATATGTTCCAAAGGATTAATTATAGGATGACAATAACTTATAATAAGTACCAAAACAATAAAAGTGGTAATAATCACATAATACTTGCATGTTTTTCTACTAGGATAATAAAATAACTCAAGTATGATTATGAAAGATTAGTAAAGATCATAAAAAGCTTACTTGGATGGTTTAGTGAAAAGATGAAGAAAACCTTGTAGAACTTCAAGATTATTAACCAAAACCCTTTTGTAACACACTAGGATCGAGCTAGGATCATAAGGTTTGCATGTGTTGGATTAATTTAGCAAGAATCAAGGTAAATGGGTGTGTTTATGGAGTTTATGGTCGTTCACATGCAAGAGACAAGGAGGAAATGGTTGAAATTTGCATAAGTATTGGAATTTAAAAGAAAATGAAGCAAAATGGAAAATGATGTATTAGTCAATAGTTAGATATTTGATCAAAGTTTTATCCTAAGGGATGACTAGCTATAATTTCTTTCATATAATTATCTTAGATGACTAGATGCTTAGTTTTGGTATTATCTCATTTACGGGAGTGAGTTTTTGTTCTGCTAATCGCTAATCAGAAGTTGTTAAACGTCACAAACGTAAAAACGGTATTGTAAAAATATGAAACTTATAAATATGTTAAAACTTGTCAATATACTCTATATAAGCATATTAGATGAGTGGTAAGTTCTATCGGGTTGCTTAAACGCTGCTAAAGCCGGAAACGCGGGTCAAAACGCCAGATTTCGCAGAAACGGAATCGAAAATGTAAAATTCCAAAACTTTTGGAATTGTCAGAAATGGTAGAAATACATATTTCTAATGTTTATACTGTTTATGGACATATCCGATGCCTCGAATGACGCTTAAAACCCTAAAGTAACTTCGACACGGTTTTGTGAAATCGGTTCAGATGGATTCAACGTGACGTCGTCAGGATGACTTGTCAAGTTTCAATTATCTTGTCATTATGGTAAAATAAAAATAAAAATTTTTACGGGATGAATAGTGTTTCGTGAATAGTAAAATTTTAAAATAACCTCTCAAAGTCTCAAACCGACTTAAAAAATGATGAATAGTAAAATGATGAATAATAACTGGTGAATAGTAAATTCCCGAGATGAATAGTAAATTTAAAAATGACCGAAATTGAGCATTATGACATTTTACCAAGTGACTTCATTAAACATTGTTTTTGATTTTCAATCCGATTTGGTGTTTAAAGACCTCCGCCGATGTATTAGTCGATGGCTTATGTAGCCCATTAAAGGCCTTGTCCGCTATGGTTTTGTTAGCTTAATTGCCGAGTCACTTATACAATATATGTTGTAACTTTTGATTATTAATAACACATGACAGTGTACAATTATTTATTTGCTAGTATTATCTTTGATCTTAAGAATTACAAACAGATGAAGTTATTAACAAGAGGTGAGTCTTTTACTAAGATTTTTATTAAGATGTACGTTGTATAATCAAAGTCTTTGAGTCACACTCTTCGACTCTTTCTATGTGTTATCAAGATTTATGGAACCGTTAATAACTTTTTATCAGATTTCTCGTTTTATAAGTATAATCTTTTCCACAAAACTAAAGCACTAGGTGTAGCTTATTATATATAGTATCCATGAAACTATAATATGATTAAGATTTATTATTTTTATGTTGATAAACCCGAGTGTTCATCATACCTTTTCTCATTAACAATGGTGGTGGAGAAGGCATAGGTGCCATGGTGGTTGCTAGTGGTGTGTTGGCATCATAGCAACAAGTATTATTTCACCTCCAAGGCAATAGATAGGTTCAATCCCATCTTTGTCGCCGCCCTCAAAAATACAAGCATGAAACCGATCACAATCAATCCGGGTTTGCTTATTACTTCCACCCATTACTCTTACTCTCTTGATATGTTCCTATTCTTAATTAACCTCTGTGTTCATATATCAAACATTTACTATGTCCATATTTTGTATTTTCCATTACATCAAGAAAGGAAAAATTTAAATTTTAAACAATTGTCAAAAAATATTGCAATATTAAATTGAAATAATCTTTCAGTTTATGAAAGTTTAATTAGCCTGTTTCAATCATATAGGTATGTGATTCTATTTCCTAACGGAGTTGGATGTTGAGATAAGCATTTTAATATGTCGTGTTCAGTGTTTCTAAGTAAGTGGCTTCAAAACGATTCCACAAATCAACAAGGCCCTCAATGGTATCGGGTGTTTTCTTCTTCTGTTTGAACTCACTTAAGTATCAGCTAAGGATTTGAGTGTGTTGATTGATGGCATGGATGCGCTGTTTTAGTAAACACATACTATTTGCAAATGCTAATGATCGATTTTTTCCCCATGTTCATATGTAGTCATATTAAATTTATTCTTGTGAACGATTCAAAATTTTCGCTTAACTTGAAAGTAAAACTAAACCAACTAAAATGGTGTTTGGTGAATCTATAGTGTCAACAAAACCAAAAATTAATGGTTAAAAATCACTACTTTTGTGTTGATAAGCCTGAGTAGTACTATATATATTTGAATGCGTGTGATAGAGATTAAAAAGAGTAACTGAAAGAAATTAAAAGGAGAATTGTTATCATAATGACTCGAACATGAGATCTACCACTTATAAGAGATGATCCTTAGCCATCAAGACAACCAAACTCACCAAGCATATTTCTAAAATACATGTTATTTATTGGGAATTGTTATTTTAGAAATTAAAATAATAATAATAATAATTATAAAATAAAAAATCATGTAAGTTAAATGATTGCCGGTTGCCAATCGTGTTGTAGTATGATGTGGTGTACCATCGGATAGTACAAGCTGTGACATCATTAAAACTGAGGAGTTTAAATAAGGCCTGATAGTCATCAAAGCTTTAAACGAGTCGAGCCGAAAGCACTACTGCTTTACAAAGAAGCTCAAGCTCGAGTTGTAAATTTAACGCCGATCATTGCTCGATACTTATTTAGAAAGCTCGAGCTGAGTTTGTTAATAATATTTATTTTATATAATGTTTAAAAAGCTTAACATAATATGTGTTGAGTTGTTAATAATATTTATTTTATATAATGTTTAAAAAGCTTAACATAATATGTGTTGAATACGAGCTTAATAGTCTTATGTCTTAATGTATAAACCATTGGTTCGAATAGTTTGCTAATCTCATCACCCATTTTATACACAGTCAAATCGTATACTATTTCAATTTGTATGATATCAACTTAAACATGGAACTCATGGTCCACAAATCACATATTTAATTTCGATAGCAACAATAATCGGAATTATAATATTGATGAAATGTATTTTACAATGATATCATTGAGAAGACAAAATAATAAATCGAATCAACGAGGAAAAAAAAAAAAAAAGGAATTGGTATGAAGACTGAGCTTGACCTTAGATTTATAAGAGATTAGGCTTAGGTGGTGTTTGTTTTTCATAAAGAGGCCTATTGCCCTTTTAATCGAACCGCTCAGACGCAATGTATTTTAGTCGCTCGCACTGCTTTTTTTTTTTTTTTTTTTTTTTTTTTTTTTTTTCGCTCGCACGCTGCAGTGGCGCAAAAATCTAATGCCTGTACTTGAGGGTGCCCGAGCCCTTGCCTCATCGACACAAAAACAAAAAAATTAGTACGAGCAAGCAAATGTTGTTCAAACATGAGTTTTTTTTTCCGCGTATGCGGTTTATTCGTATTCGATGTGCAATTGATTAAAATTCGGGCCTCTTAAAAACAAACACCACCTTAGCCTTCAAACCATCACCGCTTTCATGTTTCATTCTCAAATTTATTTATTTATTATTCTTGTGCTAAAATTTGTCTTCTCTTGCTTTGGTCCATGATGCTTTTGATTTCTATATATTTTTTCTTCTTAAACTTTTATGTTTTCTTTCTTTTCTGATCGGTACTTCATGATTCAACTGATTAAGTATTTATATTTACTCGTATTGGTAACTAAAGCATCTCTATATAGTACAGGTGTATAGAGAACTTCTATGTCATATGGAAGTAGCATGAAGGACACCCGAAGGAAAGGCTGGTTCGAAATTGGAGAATGTTGAAGCAAATTCCCGCTATCCGGTTAGGCTGGAGAGCTCGACTTCAATCAACGATGCCGGAGGAAATAAGTGTTCCTTCACGCACAATAAGCAACACACGTTAGCCTCGCGCCGGGCGGTGTCGGGACCAAGCTCCGCGTGAAAGTAAGTTGGAGGGTAAAGATGGTAATAAATGCGATGGTTGATGTAAGTGTGTGTAATGAATGTGAAACATTAAATGTGTTGGGGTATTTATACTACCCAACTATGTACATTCATTCTTGTAGATACTGCTGTTCGTGCGCGACCTATATTACACCTTGCAAACCTATAGCCACCCTAGTTGATAGGCCACGTGGTGAGAATCCTTAAAAGCGGATCTTTGTTATTTGACGTCCGGACGGTTTAGACAATGCCGTCCGGCCGATGTTGCGGGCCGCATGTCTTCCTGACATATCGCCAACATGTCCCCCATGTTGGATTACGGGTGAAAACCGGTGGTGCAATACTGAGTATGTAATGTTCCTAAAGATGCCTTTTGAAGTGCCTCGTAGTGGGCCTTAATGGCATTTGTGGTTTTAATTTGCTCGACGGGCTTTGACTGTCTAATGGGCTTTCATCCGTGTATTCCGTCTTCCGAGATTGGCGTGGGCGGGCAAGATTG